>BOPM01000393.1:183488-208617 GCA_022179025.1 Porites australiensis | reverse complement strand
GATACACCTTTTTTTTCAACCCCCCCCCCCCCCCCTTCACCCTTTCCATAATTTTGCAATTGTTCCTGGGTATTACAGTAATCCCAAGGGAAATTGAAGATAATTCTCATGGACGGGAGTAAACAAGGTTCCAAATGGGCAATGGGCAAAATGGTGAACTTACATGTTGTTTATTAACGCATACAAATCTTTGTAACTACGCCTGTCTATACGACAAAGAGATTTATTTCCTTTTTTTTACCGATTACTGATAGGCGATGATAAAGGTAGTCTTCCGCGTAGGACTTCGCTACAGATTGTGACAAGGCCATATGAAAATCGTCAGTAAACGCACATGTTTTTACGCATTTACAAATTCACCGAACTAGTATAGATCTACAGTGCACCCAAGGCAAAACCCCTTAACTGAACGAAGTTGACAGATTGCCGCAACTACCGATCAATAAATAAATGGATGAGAAAGCCACATATAAAACAACACACATACTTCAAAGAATACTTACAAATAATACCTTTAAATATCTGTCTGTTTATCTTTCTTGTCCAGGAGGCCAGTACATCTGCTTTAACTAGCATTGCTGCTTTTGTGGACCGTGAATCAAAAGAAACTGCGTCTGGCTCTTTGGAGTCTCTTGCGTCAACTACGTGTGGTGCACTTGGGAACTTACTGGGCGCCGCATCTGAGGAAGCAGCTGTCAATCAAGCAAACATCAGCAATCAGGGCGTGGAACAGCAAAGTGCGACTGAGAACAAGCAAGCTAAAGTACATTGTGTTTATTTCAATAACTCGTAACATACTATTGTGAATTTTACCTAGACGCTCTTGAGCTGTTTTCAAAGGTACTCCACGTTAAACGGCGGAGGAATATAGAATATAAAAAGGCCGCCAGGATACGTAAAAGGAATGTTGTTAGTTAAGGTAGCAACTTGAGGATTTTACGTTGGTGCTGGCCATTGATCCTTTCAATAAACCTCTTAAGGCACTGAGCATTGCTTGCTGGCGTCCTTAATGTTATCCTTTACACGGGGATTACAACGTTTCATTTTGAAGATGAAATGAAATACTTACCTATGACAATTTCAGTGGTAGCTCGTCCGTACTATACCTACCTAAAATGCCAAAGTCTATTTCGCGAGTCAATGCAAAATGAAATGAACTGGTTAGTAAAGTTATTCGACACTTCCTTTTGTTTTGTCGCCCTCAAAAGCCTGGGAATGGTCTTAAAGGTCTTTAACGTGGCTGCTTGGCTTCTCACTAAGGTGATTGCATTACAATAGACCATTTGAATCACTGTCTTTTCTAGGGCAAAGCAATGGTGAAACGTTTAATCAACGCTCTAGACTCTCTGACCACATCACTGCTTAGAAGTAAGGTTTCATTTGAAGAAGCTTCAGAGTTTTCCACCCCGAGACTCACAGTCAACTTGAAAAGTTTCACAGTTTCTGATGCTGGCAGTGAAGTGCGCGTAGGTTTCGCAAATTTCAAATTGCCGGGAGGAAGCAACATGTTCCTTAAAGGGATGCCAGGACTGACATCTGTCAATCAAAAGGTAAGTAGCTTTAGTCACCTACTTGGCAACCGAATGATGATGATGATGATGACGATTATGACGTTGATGCTGTTGTTCGTGATGATGACGATGATTAATGATGATGATAAAGACGATAACGAATCCAGGTTGCTGGACAATTGAGCATTTGCGCAAAATACGGAAGGAAGAATTTGTGTCGCCTTTTGGTCTGTCTGTTATCATCGACTAGCAAACTAAAGCAAATGTGCAATTTCGATCCGGATTGTCATTAAAGAAAAGAAGTTCCTTTCCTGCAGGTCAAATTTTATACTTAATGCACTAGGATAAACCAACTCCCACAATTTTAATAAAGCGATTAATAGAAACGCGCGACCTAATTTAGGATTATGGAAATTTTCTCATCCGCCATTCTCGTGGATTACGAGGCACTTTACTGCCAAAAATGAGAAAAGAGGAAAGAGATTACTCACATCTCCCTGCCTTTTAAAGATTAAGGATTTAAGTATCATTTTTGCGATAAGTAAAATGGTATGCCGTGCATCATTAGTTTCGCTGGGTGCATTTCTCTTTCCAGGTATTTTCAATGACACAAAACTACTATACCTACAACAACTCATCCCGCGACATAAGTAGTCCTGTCGTGAGTTTGTCATACCAGGACAAGACCAACGAAAGGCCTATAACAGTTTCAAATCTCAACAAGCTGATTGAATACTTTTTACCGGTCCGTGCAAACCTGCCTGAATCACAAGTGTTTAATGTAAGTGTGAGGGAAGAAGTTACGTGGGTGTATCACAAGTTTGTAATTACTTCGAAAGACGAATCAGTCAGCATCGAAGTCACCCCTTTTAACTGTAGCCACAAACTTCAGATCTTCGTCCGAGAGAATACGAAACCTACTAAGGAGAAATATTCTTGGAGAAAACAGATCTGGCAATCTTCAAGTGCAGGTCGCCCAGACACTAACTACACAGCTTGCTTTCAGGAGTATGGTGCATACACACTCTTCTTGTCAAATATGGACTTACGAGAAACCACTTACATCATGGGCGTACTATACGAAGGGGGCAAGGAAGAGATTGGGATGAACTCCAATGGCACTATTATGATGAAATATTCCATAAGAGTATATAAAGCAAAATGTCTTTACTGGAATCAACAACAGGAAGCATGGATGGGAGACGGATGCATTGTAAGTGCCGCGTCTAGTTGTTTCTTATTTTCTTTCTAATAGTCATTATTGTTATGTAATGTTAGAAACCCTCAAGCGCAACCCCCTAGAACATTAAACCAGAAATAAAAACGTGCGATGAGTGTTTTTGAATACTCCGTTCCCGGAGTATTTTATTTCAACACGATTGCTAAATAATGCATGAAAAATGACAGAAAAAGCAACCAAAATAACATAGCTTGGTCAGATAAAGTTGTGTACTTAATACACTTACAACTAACAGGAGGGAAAAATACCCAAAGAGTATCGCTAAACCTAACGATCGGAATGTGGCATAAACGACGAGTTTAGGGAAAACGTCGTGACGAAGTACAAATTGAAATTTTCTTTCAGTGAAAAATTAATATAAAGCTCATTGATGGAGATCACGGTGAATGTCTTATAGTGCGTAATCCATCCTTTATATGGAGGGGGGAGAAGGGGACGCCATAACTACGTAAAGTTTGTAAATTGTGGTTTGAAAGTACTCTCTGAAGAAGACATTATTTGCCTAAAGAGTATTCAAAGATAAGAACAAACATGTGTGTTTATGAAAAGTCTCATTTCTCGACTTTTCCTTCTACTGAGATATACATTGAAGGAACTTTTTTAATGTGAAGACAAAAACATGTCGCTTCTTTATTGCTTGTAGGTTGGACCCCTTACGAGCTCCAAACAAATTCATTGCCTTACCAATCATTTGACAACATTTGGGTCTGGAATGCTGGTGGCGCCTAATCCTTTAGACTTCAGTAAAGTATTTGCGGGTTTCAAGGAAGCCTTTCAAACTGGAAATGTGGTTGTGCTTTTCACTATTCTGACTTTGCTAGTCGTGTATGCCTTGTTAGCCGTATGGGCTTGGAGACGAGATAGACTGGATTATATGCAGGTTGGAACGTCACTACTGATACATCATACTATCGTTTCATGGTATCGTTTTGAAATCTTTTACCTCAGCACTCATCTCCAGAAATGCAAGAAAACTCGAAACTTACGTAATTCATATTAGACATAATTGATTTCCTAATGGCTTCATGTACAAACAGAATTGCTTGAGTATAGGTCAGAGGATTAGGGCTAGTGGACACAATACTTTCACCGTCCATAAAAAAAAATTCAAAAAGGACGAAAAGGGAAAATTCGAAAGTTTTGAGACATAGCTACTTGAGCTACCGCCTCATTTGCCATGTTTGTTGCCATCCAAAAGGAATTACCTAGCCGGCGAATTCGAAATACTCCTTTCAATTTCCTCTCTTTGAAAGGGCCTTTTTGGTGAAGAGTGGATTAGGCCTTGAACAAAAAGAGTTAAAAAATTCGCTTTTACATCAGTTCAATGTGATCATGCCCAGCGTTTACGTGGGAAAGGTGGTATTTTAGGCGATGCATTTTCCTCCCTAGTTCCAGTAGTTCAGGGATTGGAGTGTGACAGTAAGTCAAAAAGGGGGAAAGGAATCCCCTCACTTTTTTTCCCGATCATTTCTCTTTGCGCTGTCCCCACAATCTGAACGCTTGGAACAGGCTACCTCCCCAGAGATAGTTCTAAAAACATTTTAGGGTTCATGCACTTACCTTGGTTTTTAGGCTTTAACGGACCTGGCCTGCTGCAAACACCTAAAATCCTTGTTCGCTACCATTTACATTTTTACAGATTGGCACCACTGTCGTTCCATCTCACCATAACGGCGATTACCGCTACGAAATCTACTTTGTTACCGGAAGTCGTAACAATTCTGGTACAACCGCCAATGTAGGTTGTGAGATCTTTGGGAAAAGTGGCAGCAGTGGGCCGTGTTACTTGATTGATGCCAGGCGACTGCTGTTCCGCAGAGGAGATTTGAACGTTTTCGTCTTGTACTTGCCGAGTTCTCTTGGTGCCATCCGTGGATTAAGAGTTTGGCATGATAACAGTGGCAAAAAGCCGGCCTGGTTCCTGAACAGGGCTATGCTTCGAGACTGTCAGACTGGAGAAAAATGGTTCTTCCTTACTGGTAGGAATGCGCAATTCTGTTTTAAGCTAAATTTTATGATTTTATATACGAAACCCAATCTAAACAACAACTTAAATAGAAAGCTATTAAAGGATTGTCCAAAAATTCGGGTTTGAAATGCAATTTAAGTGCAGGGGATCAACCATTTAGATCGGTCAAACCAAACGAGGTTAACATATCACAGTTTTTCGTACGGTATATTAAGGAAGATGATGTGAACTGCGTGTATACAATGTGTGGGTCTTCATAGCTCAGTTGGGAGAGTACTGCAGCGCTAACGAAGAGGCTATGGTCTCAAAACGGTTTTTTTTTTGCGGGTTTATTTGCAATTGCTTAAATTGCTATTACAACTGCGACAATCGTATCTTCAGTTAAAAATTAAGTTCTGTTAATCATATTTTGTTTTCTAGCTCGTTGGCTTGATGTAGCGGACGAAGACGGAAAAGTAGATGTATTTCTGCGTCCCGCAAGCGAAGAAGATATGGTATCTTTCAAGAAAAGGTTGAACAGGAAAATTCATGAGGGGATATGTGACAATCATCTATGGTTCTCAGTAGCATATCGCCCTCCTAGAAGCCAATTCACGCGGCTTCAAAGAATTTCTTGTTGCTTGTCTCTGTTGTTTTCCTTCATGGTCGTTACTGCTATGTTTTACGGCTCTGACCCTCAACCGGGAGATACGTCTAAAAACTTGGAGCTGGGACCGATTAAAGTTAATTTACGTACTGTGATTATAGCGATCGAGAGCGCATTAGTTGTACTGCCTGTCAACCTCTTGATTGTGGCTTTGTTTAGAAAATCTAGAAGGAAGGAATTTAATTCTTCCCAGCCAAAGGAGAATTGTTGTAGACAAAACGTTTCCCGGTCACCTGAGCAGGTTGATGATACTGATTCCATACGTACTAATACGGATAGTTTAGTGAGAGTTGTTGAAAATAAGGACCAAGAAACGGACCTCCACGATATCCAGTGTCAGATCGACGATGAAGATGAACTTCATAGTGAACCAGGCGAAAATAGCAGTAAAAATCACGATCAAACTGACTTAACGTTACAGGATGAATCTAGTGGTTTCTTTGCAAGAATTCGTGCAAAATTCAAAGGCTCTGGAGGCAGCCGTTCACACTGTTTTCCACACTGGTGCATTTACGTGGGTTGGACTTTGTGCATATTGATGACACTTACATCTGCCGCGTTCACACTGTTTTACAGCATGATGTGGGGGAAAGAGCAGTCTAACGTTTGGCTAACGACTATGGCCATCTCGTTTGTCCAAGACACACTAATCAGTCAGCCATTGAAGGTGCTTATTGTCTCCTTGGTCTTTGCAATAGCTGTCGCAACGCCCAGTGGTCAGGACGATTTAGAAGAAATATCAGCCGCCATGGGTAAGTACGAGATACATTAAAATTGACAAAGTTAGCATTAATTAATGAAATGTTTGTAATTGGGAACATCATCACACTTCTTTGCATGGACTTAATTTCTACTTCTATTTTTATTTCATTAATCTTACCGACTTTCTACGTTTCAACGTCCCAGCGTTAGAGCGGTATTTAAAGGCTTTAACGGCATTAAATTTTCCCAAGTCGACACTCGTTTCATCCTAGCTAATTTGTTTTAAAAGAAACATAGTGACTTTTAGTGCACTCTGAAATATTTCATTCTCCCCCAGTTTTGGCAGCAACGGTTTGTTTTTGCAACAAAATGTGGCAGTTAAGCTCTACGAAAGGCGTATGATAGACTACTGAAGAGAACACTTTTCTTCGTCTAGTTTAAACGTTTTTATTCCACAACAGACTGACTCACAAAACTTTCTTCATGTACAAAAGAAAAACAGGTTCAGCGCGAGAAAATCTAAACGGCGCGGAGATCTGACCCTTTGGTCCCGATTATTACTGAACTGGCCATTTTATTAATGTTTCACTGACTAACTGTTTACCTCATCTGCTCATAGGGGCCGACCAGGCAGTTTTCGACGAACAGCTGAGACATGAAGATTGGACGCAGTACAATGCCCCTGATAAGAAGCTCTTGAAATCGCTGCGAACTCGAGAGCTTAGAAGACGTCACACGATCAAACTCTTCACAGACTTGTGTGTTTACGTTATTTTGCTCACAATGGTCATCATCTTAAGCTTCCAGTACAGAAACCCAGACTCGAACAAAATGATCGATAGTTTGAGGCGACTATTTCTAGATCCGGTTCACAACAGTAGCTATGTTTGCCTAAATCAGGTAAGCTAAAACACCTGTTAAACTTATGTTTATTACAACTGTTAGTTGCCTGCCCTTCTAGCGAAACAACAAAAGGCGTTCAACCCATTATTACCTCACGTACGAGACAATCTTCGTAGTTTCTTCGGTGATTCATAACCAAGAGATGGAAAAACTAAGGCTCGAGAAACGAGAAAACAACAATGCAAGTTGCCAAAAAATACCGGTATGCAAGAAACTTGTTCTTTTTGTGCTACTGCCCCACTCTCCTAGTTTGCATCTCAATTTTAAAATTCATCCAAAAAATAGCGACTTAGCTGACACATTTTTTATGTAATACGTGCTTGTAGGGCTACGTGTTGCACCAAAGTAAAGCAACACCTTATTTGAAACGCAAAATTTAAATAACGTATTACCATATTATGCAGTATCGCACAAAATAAGAACGCGTAATAGATTCCCAACTTTACTAAGCGGGTCATGAGTGAGCATTCGTTGATGCAAGAAAGTTGCAATGAAATCCCAATTATACCAGAGGCCGCTTCGCGGCCTGCCAGGATAATTGAAATTAAATATTATTCTACATCTATGTATTCAAAGGTGACAAAGATAGATTCCATCTGGGCCTGGACGAGAAAGACCTTGTTACCCGGCTTGCACCCAGTGTTACATGATGGGAGTGGTGAAAGTGAGCCATTTATTGCCGACAGAGTGTCACTGCTTCTGGGCGTGGTGCGAATACGGCAAGTGCGCATACAAACAGGTAACTATTGATTGTCAATTTACAGTTTCACGGAGCAGCGAAAACTTTACTTGCAAGTAAAAGATTTCCCAGGAGTTCCACAAGCTGCTTCTTACAAAATATGCAAATGTCACTAATTTAGAGGAATTATATTGTGTTGCACTCCGCTTTTCTCAGGTACCCTTTCATTGAAAACTTATTCTAGTATTTACACACTAGAACAAACTCTGTTAACGCTAACTATGTTGTTCATTTAAGGTACTTGTAAAGTGAACAAGTTCTTTAAAGACGCTATCTCGGAATGCAACGACTTCCATTCGCTTATGAACGAAGAAACAAAGTTTTATACCGAAGGGTGGAAGAATGCAAGAGAGAAACCAACCGAGACAGAAAAAGGAAAGTTATTCGCCTTTTTATCGTCACAGTCAACTCACGTTCACACTTCTTGGGAGCATGTTAATGCCTTCGAAGCTCATCATATACTACCAGTTATCGGGACATTTTCAACTTACAGCGGAGGTGGATACGTGTTGAACTTGAACAGAAGTTCGCAACAGTCTAAGCTTATTGTGGATCGTCATGAGAGATCATCTTGGTTAGATAAATACACCAGAGCGGTGCACGCCGAATTTGTTGTGTACAATCCCGCCATCAATATGTTGGCAGCTATGTCCATCACGTTTGAGATTCCGCCTATAAGCGGAATATTCAAAAGTTATGAAGTCTTCACAGTGAGCATGTACAGCTCCTTGCGAAAACATCCAGCCGCCAGAATAATTGGCGAGGTGATTGGTGCTCTTACATTGGTTTTCATGATCTATCGTGTTGTTCTCACTCTATTCCACGACAAGCTGCGGTATTTTACAGACCTCGCCAAGGTTTTGGACCTTGTTTTAGTTCTCACTGGGGTTGTCATTATTTTCCTGAAAGTACTAACAGAGGGTTTCAAGAAACTAGCCACAAACCAATTCAAGGAAAACTCACATCAGTTCCTCGATTTCTACCAATGTGGCTTCTACGATGAGCTGACCGACTATGCCTTCGCTTTCCTCAATTTTATCGCTATTGTTCGGTTTGCCGTTTTCATCCAGTTTCTAAGTTGTTTAAATCACATTCTGAGGACCATCGCAAGATGTTTTCATGAGCTGGTTGCTTGCCTATTTGTCTTCTTCTGCCTGATGATGGCATTTTCGTCAATGTTAAAACTTGCATTCAACACAGACAGTGAAGATTTCAAGGACTTCTCCAATTCACTCCAAACCTCCGTTTCGTACATGGCTCGGATGGTGAGAACATCCGAAGATATTTCAAGCACCTTCACAATCGTGAGGGCATTTGCCTTATTCTCCTGCTGCCTAACATTAATTTTCTTCTACCTAACCATTATAAGGTCGGTGTTTATAGTAGGCCACAGGCAAACGCTGGTGGATGATCGAGGAAGAACAAAAGAAAAATCTTTTGAATCTGCAATTTTAGAAATATTTGTGGACAAATTCAAGGAAATGACAGGAATAGAGAAGAAGGATAAGGAACTTGAAGAGGAAGAAGACCCTAGGGAAGTAATGTTGAAGGCTCAAAGAAATTATATCGATAAAAGCCAGTTTGTTAGGCTTCAAAACCTTATTAATGAAGCGTACGTTGAAGACGTTGTCGACGACTTAAGGATCTTCGAGGTAATGAGTTTAGAGAGTCAAACTTCGTCGATACTTTTGGAACACGTTGACACCGAAGCTGAGGATGATTCTTTGATTAAAGAACAGGAAATAAAGCTAAGACGCAAAGAAGACAAAATCGATCAAGAAAACGCAGGGAATGACGAGATAACGGGAATGTTTCATGTCAGATTCGATCTTCCATCTCAAGAAATCGATACAACACCACCTGAAGAAACCAGTGTAGATACCGACAAAAAACAACCTATCACACAAAAAGAGCAAGAGAAGCTGAGCATTCTCGAAAAACTAGTAGAGGAAAAAATGAAGACTTTACAGGAGCAACGCAAAATCGCGCAGAATCCTCGGGAGTCTCGTTCTGTGGAACACGACATTCAAATGCTTGCAAAATTGCAACAAAGGATTGATGCTACGAAACGGAGTAGATTGACGAATCTGCTGTCTTCTGATAGACATTAATTTTGAAAAGGGAAGATGCAAGCTGGCACTGATTACTGTGTAAATGCTGTATATATGCGTTATTGACCGAGCGTGAGGTCAAAATGGTTAGATTAAAACACAAAAGAGAGCTTCCGAGCCCGCTCGGGTAGCCAATCAGAAGTGATAACGGATGATTCATTTCATCTTGCAATTGCGCGCCCGCGGATTCAGCCATATAATAAATTGCCTTTCCCTGATTCTGCGAAAACCAATCAATCAATCACCTAGTTGACAGCTACAGCACCATGGTCCAGATGACGTGGAGAAAAAGTTTGAAAAGTAGCGGGTAGGGTGAAGGATTCAGTGACGCGCTGCATGATGATTGTGGCAATGCTGCTGAACATACCGAATGAATGTATAGTATCCGAGACCTGATAACCTCCCTAGGACTTGAGCGGCAATGTTCTTTCTACAACTTCTTTTTTATACGATGTTGTGTACGTGTACATTCACAAATCGACACAAAGTCTCAAACAACGGACGGCCTGTAAGAGTAACTGGCGTATAATAAAATACGTATACATATCTTTACGGCGATCCGCCCAGACGAATTGTATTGCTTTGTCTGGAAAGCTCAATAAGCCAGAGCTTTCACCGACTAAAGCTCTGCGGCGTTCATTATAATTGTTTCATTGTATTTAAATTTCACGAAACGCCCAAAATTAGGTTCACAAGTTTAACGTGCGTTTCTCAGTCTCTCTCTTTCTCTCGGGAGCTAGCAAGAAGAAACGAAGAACAAAGGCTGAAGATCAAATATTTTTAGGAGTTTCTCGATGCAAGCAAAAATTCTCTTTCTAAACGTGCCCAGAATGCTTACCGGTATTTCCCCACCAAATTAACAGCCTCCCCCCCCAAAAAAAAATTAGGGGGCGTTGTGTGTATCAGCTGGGGTTTCAATAAAGATTGAAGTAGCCAGCAAGTTTGAATAGCGTAACAGACTGTATCAACAAGGGACCGTTAGTCCCCTTTTTCTAGGGGGTAGGGGGTCTGGGCGCGTTCTGACCCAGACAATTTTGAAACTTCAAAGCCCTAGAATGCGATTTAGAGTTCCGGGGACTGAAGAGAAAAAAGAGCGTGTTTTTCATTCAACAAAATGTAGCTGTCAATTTATCAGTCACATATTCAATCAGTTCTTGAAAGCAAAGAACAAATGATGAAACCTATATTACGTACTTTTGCACGTAAACAAACTCTGCGTGAGCCTGTGAAGGAAACCAGAGCGCCTTTATGAAAACACAACTAGTTATTCAAACTAGCTGCTTCTTCTTTCTAGAAAAAGGTAGCCGACCTCGCTGAGCAAAGTAACCGACGCGTTTCGTCGGCCGTCGGTGCTTTTTGAAACCCCTGTCCGTGTATGTCATGAGTCTGTCCTTATGTCGTGATTCTCCCACAACATAACCATTTGTTCTTTTTACCATCAAACAAACTCCAAAACGTGACGTTAAATCTTGGACCGCCGAGACCAGGGAGAAACCGCGAGTCCCACCTCGTCCCCAGTCGTCTATTAGCCTCATACGAGAGAAGCGCGAGGGGGAATTACCCCTACCCTTTGCCTTGACCGCGCATCTCTGGGGATTAGACAACGGCGAGTCACTCACCGGTACATTAAAAGTACACATGACGCAGATGACTCTTAAAATGCCTCCGTTACATTTTATTGAACCATCTGCCCAAAAAGTACTGTTTCAAATTCGACATTTGAGCCACAAATAAGTTTAAAACATCGATACATTTACCAAAATATTTACAAAATCATCTCCGTACCAAAATGTATACCAGAACAAACCGATTACGAAATAAAAGTGGCCAGGAAAATTACTCAAAAACCCCTTTTCAGTCTCAAATTTAAATTATGTGCTATTTCTTTAAAAAAATTACATTTGAAACGCTCCGATTAACTGGTCGTAAAGTCATCATAAAACCGCTTTATGTTATAAAAGCTAACAAGATTCCCAGGGAGAAGTCCTCCTCTATCTCAATAATATATTATAAAGACACAAGTTTTTCATTAAAAATTACCTCAAAACTAACTGCAGGGTTCCTCAAGAATTTAGGGGGAATTAATAGCGTTTATCATCGTCGCGCTTTTTTCAAAAAAGCTGCCATAAGAGTTATTTCTGGTTAACTGCATCTAGTTATAACCAAATGACCTCAAGTCATAACTAAAAAGATGCAATCACGTTACACTTCTAGGCCTGTTTTCTAGGTAACGTACGGTATATACTGCGATCTTTGTTTCAGATCATTAGATCACATACTTAAGCAATAGAAAACGCTTTCCGTGTTCGCATAGCCTGATATAAACACAAGAGGGTTGGAAGCATTCGAGACAGGTACGCAAACCCGAAACTAAGTCGAGGGTTTGCATAACTGTTGAGAATTCTCCAAATCCCTCGAGTGTTTATATAAGGCTATGCAAATAAGGAAAAAAAAGTTTTCTATTGCTTTTATAAATTAACTCTCCCGAGATAAACACAAAACTCTTTGTTATGGCACTGATTAAAAGATAAATTCTTACCAGTCGCGAAGTCTTGTACGCGACGTCTTGCTTGCGTAATCAGTTCTTGTTTTGCAAAAAAGTTGCCTTCTAAAATAAAGATTTTTCTCACTTAAAATGTCAGCTTAAGCGAAAACAAATTGGCACAGCATGTTTGTAAAGACTTTACACGTTTCAGGCGACAATGGAATGGGCAAGTAAAGTAAACTAAAACGTGTTCAAATTCGTGCTTGCGTGATTATCGCGCGAAAAGCAAAACATCTTGACGTCAGAACCATGTTTCCATACTCTCATGTAAACACGCCTCTCGGCCAATCAGAGCGCGCGTACTATCTTAGTTATTTTATAAATTAAATTGCCGCACTTACATAATATTTCCGCGGCATTATTTTTCGAATCCCGCGATGCCGCACTCAATAAACCCCGCAACGTTTAACGAGCGAACAACATTACAAAATTGATTGATAACATACCGTAAATCCTCTATAAGCCACCAAGACCCCCTCCCAAATAAGCCCTCCCCCCCCTTTTCAGGGGAACAAAATTATTGACCCCCTTCCCCCCCCCCTTATTATTTTTCGTCACGAAATTGAAAAATGGTAGACTGTATTAATAAATCGCGATTTTAAGGCACTCCGGTATGGTTTATTTGCGTGCTGAAGTCTCTCCTAACGGGCACCCTCGTAAGCGAACAGCTCTACTTACGGCCGCCTTCACAAAACCCCGTTCTTCTCAACTCCCATACAGACCCTGTATTTTTACATTCCCGTAAGAGGCTAGGTTCAATACTTACACCTTTTTCGCGTCCCGAGGGCGTCAGCTCACGAGAGCTTCCACTACTGTATTTGTTCTCCAACTTCATATCCTTTTCCACTTTGTGTTCTTCACCTTTGTAAAGGACCGATACCACCGTCTTCGCTAAATAAAATAAGCCCCCTTCCCGCTGAGACGTCCTTGAAAAAATAGGCCACGAGGGAGGCTTAAAATAGGATTTACGGTATTCATTCTACAGTCGAAACTATCCGTAATCGACCACCCAACCTGCCAAGATTTAGTGTTCGCTTGCCAGAGGAGAACCACAGGGGTCTCGTCTACTTAATAGACTCGAATAATTCAATACGTATAATTTCTAAGTTTCTATGAGTGTAGATGTTTCACATACTCTCTGAGTAATGTAGTAAAGACATTTAAATTGGAGATCACACCATGAGGCAAGTGGTCCCTTACAAGAGAATAAAAACAAGAAAACCTTCCCCCCCTCAAATTTTCTTAATCACGGTTGTTGCTTTCTCATAAAACATAAGGTCAAGCCTTCACGTGCTGCCACCTCTTGTAAGCGACCACCTCCTATAAACAAACACCTATCCCAAGCACCAAAATGTTCCCAGCTTGAACCCAAAGGCTGGAACTTTTCGTCCAAAAAACATCCACTTGTTAAGTCATACGAAATTGCCGTGAAAGATAACATCCTCGTAAATAACATGACGTGTAATTTACGTAACGAACTTCATACATCAATTTCAAATTCACTCTCTTCGTCCTCCCATTCAAGTTCCTTGCTCATATCAAACACGGCCCCGTGTAGAGTGGGATGGCTAAAATACGGATTAGAAACATCCACAGACAGTTCCCTTGATCCAACCTCATGCGACAGTGTTAGAGATACGATTGGCCGAGACTTGTTTATCACCATGACAACCTGGTCACCGTCATCTGTCAAAATACAGTTAGAGACTGGAAGATCTGGAGTGAATGAGGCCAGAAGTGTACCCGTGAGCAAGTCCCATAAGCGAATGGTACGATCGCGAACACCAACAGGAACGAAGGAAAGAGCTCGTTTTCCATCTTTGGAAAGGCAGACACCTTTGACAGGTTCCGTGTGGCCATTCAGCTGATGATAAAACGCACCAGACACCAAGTCGTACACTCTTATCGTTTCACTCGTTCCAATAGTTCCCGCTACTACCATGCGCATGCTCAGACAAGAGGACGCTACTTTCCACACTTTCATCCCCTGACCGATGATGTGCTTGACTTTTCCAGTCTCTAGGTCCCAGGTTACCACTGACTTGTGTGCCTTGTCCAGTTTTACAACGTCAACAAGGTAATGCCCATTAGAACTGATGTCTGCAGTTGTGAGGCGTGGGTAGTGGCCACTTATTTCCAGCGTATATCGCTTGGATTTCTCCCTTAGATCCCACACGATGAGAGGAGCGTTCTCGCAAGAGGACACAGCAACCAAGCCATTACCACTGACCATGACTGTTTCAATAACAGCGTCTTGACCAGCTCTAAGCTTTGTCACGAGTTCTCCAGTCTCAAGGGAGGCGAGTTTCAGATACAAGCGGTCTTTAGAAAGAATAAGAACGTGCGTTGTGCCAACCAAAGCACAATCACTAAACTTCACACTCGTCGACACTGCTCTAGGGCTCTCAGCCAAACGTAGTGCCAAATCTCTACGCTTGTACAGGGAGCTTGCATGCCGATGAACTTTATCCGTCTTGGCAGGAAAATCAGATCGCATATGCTTAATGAGTTTCCCTTCTTGGAGGTCAATAATGGCAAGTTTTGTACCGGAGCGAATGACAGCGCGTGTCTCATCTACCACCAAAACCTCGTCTGCGTTAGTGTTGTTCAAGGTTCGAATGACTTGACACGAGCTTAGATTCCATACACAGATAGGCCCCGGGGTCTTTGACTTAGTGATGACCTGCTTCTGGAAGCTGCTTTTAATCAACACAAGCTGTTGGATGCTGTTCTTGTCCTTGTTGTTTTCAAAGTTAACGTCGTCACCTTGCGGTTCAAGATCCCACACACGAGCCATGAGGTCATCGGAAACGGTAACTACCATTTTCAAATCGACACAAGCTATTCTCACAATGGCCGTGGTCGGGGGATGTTTCAGCATTTGTTTCTCTTTTACTGCAGTTTCCAAGTTCCAGACGGCAATATCATTGAAGCTGTCAGTACAAAGCAAGTAACGTCCACTCTTGGTCACTGTGGGGTAGAGTATATCTGGCCCTAGGACGTGAAGACACTTGCCTGATATCAACTCAAACACTCTCACACCACAGGACTTTTCTGTAGAGACTAAAAGTTGACCTCTATGGAATGGGGTGAGAATGACATCGCTGACAAAATCTTCCGCGTTTTCGCCACAGATCTCAATAACAAGACGAATATCTTCTCTTTGGAGATCATACAGCCTGGTGTAGCTCGCTCGCGAGCTTGCAAGCACAATGTTATCACCCAATCCTGCAATTTTGTCATGATTGAAATCCTGATCTAAGAAATCTCTTGTTAGAGTGCCATCGTTGAGGTTAATAAATTTTATGACGTTGTCCAGAACTGCTACCAGAGTGTCTCTGATTCCTGCTATTGCGATGGGGGCAGGGTTTTCCGTACTGGGAATCTCCCACACCATCTCCGCCTCGTCAAGGTTCCAAAACTGAAGAGCGCCTTGACAAGAAGCAACAGCCAACTGATCATCAAGACAGAAGTCCACGTGACCAACTGCTCTAGCAGTGTCCAGTGTTTTCACGATCCTCGCACTCTTTACGTCCCATATGCTAATCAGCTGGTCATCGCCTCCGTTCATTGCTTTCTTACCATCTTGGCTAAGTACCAGAGATCCATGCAGTCTAGGACGCGAGTGTACCAGCCTGCCGCCTGGTCTTGCCAAACAACGGATGTTGGGGACAAATGACGGGTTTGAAGGATGGTGCGCTTGACGCAGCAAACGCGCAATGAACGGAGAGGGCGATCGAGATGAAGACAGACGTCCAATAAGTTGTGACGCCAACTGATCGGCAGAAACGTTTAAGGCTTCAATCGACAGTTGCAATGTCTCGAAAACAAGTTTCACGTCAAGTTCATCCGGATCAACAGCGAGCGCTTCAACAAAATCGTCTAATACGTCGTATACTGACGTGGCCTTTAACTTGTTCAAAAGAAATTCATAGTTACATAAGGCACTCCGCTTCAGCCTTTCAAAGTCATCAGATTTAAGCAAATGATAAGGCAGTTCACTAAGTTTTCTATAGTTAAACGCATCATCGCTGAATTTAAGCGGCTGAGGAGAAACATGGCGGTCCTTTGCATTTCCTTTGGTATCCTCTTTCTTTGCACCTTGTGTCCAACGACCAATGAAATAGTCTGCCAACTCCGAGTGAAAGCGGCGGAGTTCTATCTCGTTCGAGAAGAGATATCTCTCTATAACAACATCGTGTACTTGCTGATGTTTCCAAGTCATCAAGCGAACCCCATTTTCAACGTGCATAGCAAGGAAGGAGTCGATATCGGCCTTGATTCGGGACAAGAGCGATGGAGGCAACCTTCGAATGGGCGGTGCCCAAGTTGAGAAGACGTCATCCAACACCTTGTCATCGCAAGATAACACATCTTCTAGTTCAGTTTCGCTGATGCCTTTTCTTGATGCAGTGATATATGCCAGTGTGTGACGCAATAACGTTCTGCCATGTTTACGCTCCAGATTTTCAAACACAGAGTTGATCATTTCACGTACTGACGAAGCGAGGCTGGCGCTCTCAACAGCCGTGTACGACCTCCAAAGAACTGCCTGCTCCACAGCAAGCTTCAAGCAAAGGGCAGAGGGACATCGTGATACTTGTTTTAGGACGAAATTTTCTTGCGATTCAGTCAGTTTTCTTTGGTTCTCATTCAGCTTCATTTTAAGAAAGTCTACTACTGCATCATCAGTAAAATCCGGGACCTCTACGAAATGATCTTCGTCAGTGGCGATGGCCTGTAGTGATTAAAAAAAATACCAAGACTTGGAAAAGGAGTCTAGGTGCTGCAAGATGCTTAGGGAAGTAACTGATCGTTTACAGAAAGAAAAGCACAGCCACAGTGCTTTCAATAAAGAACTTCACGAAAAGTAACAGACTTACGCAGATGTAAATGTAAGTTTAACTGTCAACAAGAATAGGTAATAGCCGGCTAGCCAGCTAGGATGGCAGTTTGAGGAACAATGATATGGCTTTGAAAGCTTGGCAGTTTTCCACGGTACAAAGTGAACGATGATCAAGGCAAACAGCTACATGTATGAGGCACAGGGTCCATAATATCCCTAATAAAAATAGGCGTCTATATAGAGGCTGACAACATCTCACGAATACCCATTACACGAATAAGTAAGCTTTCTCAATCCTCGCTCTTGGCGTTTGAGAACTTTAGAAGCACCAGCCTGGAGCCAAGTAGGCCATCGCTAACTCAAGCCATAACACATGAAGCATCTTCGTGCTTTCATCTACATTTTACCAAGTTCGGGAACAACGTTAGTGTCATGCCTTTCGCAGTCAGTCAGAAAAGAGGTTTTAGAAATGAGATGGATGGATGCCCTCGATAAGAAAGCAAAATGGACCTTTAAAAACTAATACACCCTTGGGCATCAGCATTCAATCAATAAGCTTCTCTCTTTTGAGCGAATGCGCGTTACTTAGGCGATAGCATATTTTAGAACTGGGTCACGTGGGACATTTGTTTGTTAGTGTAGTTCTTTATGACACGCCACACACAGCGTGTTTTCTTTCGGAGCTATTTGTCAGATAATGTAAATTAAAGTTATATTTATTATCAAATGGCCTACCTTAAGAGCAGCAAAGGCCCGGTCGCCCGTCAAGCAACTGAGAACAATCTTTACATGAGGTGGCAGTTTACATGGTAACCACGACATCTCCCTGGTAATGTTATAGCTGTGAAGTTGGTCCAATGAATCAAGAAATAACACCAATGGATGAGTGGCTGTCGCATTTTGAAGAAGCCTATGAAATTCCTTCACCAGATTTTGATAGTCCTGCAATGAAAGTAAACTTCTCTTCGAATCAGAGTGAAAAAAAATTGTTGTCTCACCTTTTTATTAGACACCGTTCGCTCAACATGAGATGAGTTCCTTTTTAAAACTGCTTTCTTGATTCAACGTGGATGGTGTGCACACAGCTACCCGGTGAAAGCCGGCTAACTAAAAAACTTCAACGTTAAATATCGCAACCCCAAGTCACACACATCACGGTTACAAATTGTACAGTAGCTTTAACCGTTGTGAAATTATGTGAACGAGGTTGCTCAAAAGCAAACGCCAGCATACAAGAGAGCTTACAAGGATACGAAAGGTTGGCAACTGCCTAACTTTTGATGTATTTTTCTGCGCAACCGTTCGTTAAAAAACTGGCGCAATTGTTCAAAAGGTTCGGATGAAGAGAGGCGACGATCGGAAATACGCCTGTGTTCACAGGCTACTCAAAAGGTGGATACCACTATGTACTGGATAAATCTCTAACCAGTGGGCAGTGCAATTGGTTTTCTTAGTACTTATCCTCTTGATAATGATTAATCCAGTGGATAGGGCTATCTACTGTTTTAACTATCGGAGCCCGCTGGTAAGACAAAATTTCATCCCTGACCTATGCGTCTGTTTAGTTACAAATGGCTTCAAGATAAAGGTTTGCTGCAATGAACTCGACATCTTCAGTAGTCTATAGCACAACAAACGTACGGTCAGAGAGAATTCATTTCTTTAAGGTACCGCTCGACTGTGAGCATTGATACGCAAGTATAGGTTCGAAATTTTACTACTTTTCAAGACAAAAATACTGTTCTCTTTCATTTGCGCATTTTCCTACTTGTCAAAGTCACTAACAAAAGGTCTTTAGTTAATATGGGCAAATTCTATCCGCATTTCAAACTGCCCACCATACTCAAAAATGTGTTACAACAGATCTTAGGCCTTTGATTCGACTCCTGTTGAGAAAACTTTGCCTAGTCCCTAGGCCTCATTTTTCCTCGCAACCAAAGCGTTTCGGGTCACGTGGTCCACGCGAAAATTTGAGGCCTAGACAAAAATCCTCAAAAGTGAGACAGCTCAATAGGGACCTTAAGCAACGAAGACGACGACGGCAGTGAAAACGTCGCTAAAAAAATGAATTTGCGTTCTTTCAAACTTAATCGCGTCTATTTGGACCCGCTCAATATGTCAAATGCAGACGACTTTTCCTGGAGTTGAATTCTTGAGGATTTTATTTAAGTTAAAAAAGAGGAAGGAAAATTTGTCGCCGTATGTCCACGTCCTCCATAAAACGTCAAATTAGGAGGTTTCACGTCGTAGTCGTGCAGTGGACGTCAAAGAAATGTACTAAAAAGCGTGATGCACGTGCAGAGCTGTTGTTTTGATCATTAAACCTATTGTTTTTTGAAGTTGTCGTCGTCGTCGTAGTAGTAGTAGTTGCTTAAGCTCCCTAATGGCGATGGTAAACAAGACCAGTGTTTCGAATTTCAAAGTTAAAAACACACCGCTAAAACGCACAGATGGGAAAGGAATCTTCAAAATAATCTTCAGTTTTCTTCAAGTTGACAAAGGAAGGCTTTTCCGGCTTCATAAAATTGTCCTTCGAGGAATTTAAAATACACGGAATTTTTATCACGGCCGATCGGAGCGCTTTGCTTGTTTTGAAACGCCACCAAGCAGCGAAGTTTTTGAAGAATTTTCAGGTACATTTTGTACTCTATAGTCAAGAAAATTACGTATTTGTGAATATTTTATCTTTAACGTTTTATACATTTTGAGATCGGCTTGATCGCCCTGATTTGAGATTTGTGTTGAATAATTTTTGCCATGTGCCCAGCCGATTTTACTTGCGTGAACGGATCCACGAGCCAAATTTGTGTCACGCGAATTGCGTTTAAGGATTAATTTATGGGCCTTTGAATAAAATTTTCGAGAAATAACTTCTCTGGCTATTGTTGTGTGCTCTATCATTGATTAACATTTGCTCAAAACACGATCCTGAAACAACGCATGCAAGTTGAATTTAATGCTTCTCACATTTATAATACACGCATCACTTCTGTGAATGTCGGCGAATTTTATAGGATTTTTACTTTTAGATTCAGTTTCTGGGCACTTTTTTATACGCAGCTAATGAATTTTATTTGAAAGTATGGTTTTTCTAATTATTCAAGATTTGAGGTCTAAGTTTATAACACACGGGTCAATATTGTCTTTACTTTGAAAATTCGCGAGCGGCAAACTCCGATAGCTCAGTTGGAATGATGAGATTGAAGGCGCAGTATAAATCTTCATAGGACTATGAATAATATTCTGATGACTTTTCAAAGCCGGTCGGCAAAAGTCGATCCTACAATTATCCACAAGAGTGGTTAATAACCAAAATCTCCTGCTGCCTGCTTGCTTGCTGCTCACAACATTAACGTCATCTTAGAATTTCAAAAACTAATGCACGCATGCGCATTCTGTTTTTGTCTAGGCGTTTCCCGCCCGTTCGTCTCGGATACGTCACCGAAACGAATTGATCGAGAGGGACTGGGAAGACGCCGTAAAGGGACTAGGCAAGAGAAAACTGAGATCATTGTTTTCGTCCGAGTCACCTGCGCATCGTTTCTCGTATATTTTCTGGGCTCAAAATTCACATTTCGACATTCCAGTCCTGAACGTATGCGGGTTGTTTGTCACATTAACCTATAGGTCAAATTTTCTTAGCTCCTACGAGTCTTCTGTAGCTCATCGCTAGTGTATCTACACTAGTAACCTTAGGCTATGTTCACCCAATACCGGATAGCTCTAATGCCGGCACAAAAACCATACTGGATAGGGCTTCCGTTCACATATAAGAACGATGATTTCGGCGCATATCGAACAGGTTCTGGCCACGCTTTGGTGCAGTGTGAACAGGTACCCAGACGGTAGCGGAAGTTTATTTGTACGAGCGAGGACAGGAATCTACTGAAACGGAAGTAAATATTCAAGAGTGAGGACTGGAACTTTGTTCACCAAACCCTCTCGGCCAACAGTCAAGGTACGATGTTCGATGTGTGTGAACGACTTGTTCCAGTTCTGTGCTGTTACTGTTCATACTATACCTATTTCGATTCAGCACGAAAAGCTATACGGTATCGTGAGAACAAAGCCTTGGCTGATACTAATTACCAACCAAAATGCGTATAGAACCCAGTATAAGGTACAAAATCACGCTTACCTTCGGAACACTCTCGGAATCAACATTAAACACCACGCACAGCTGATGGCAGATACTTTGCAAGAGCTGCTGGACTTTAGACGAATGAAGGGTAGTTCCAATAAACCGCAAGACCACTGCTACCTCCGACCCCACCCATGAAGAACACTTGCTAGCTGCCATGGCAACTAATGACGTCTTCCCAGAGCCTTGCTGACCATGAACAACCAGAGGGAAACTTTTTTCACCTGTCACATAACTCTTAATCCTATTCAATGTCCGATTTTGGTCGTTTAAAGACGAACAGAGCTGCTTACAATCAACTGTATGCTGAGAGACTTCTTCAAATAGGATGTTATCTGGTCTCGATATTTTCGCCTCCTTGATAGACTTCTCGATACATCCTTTCATCTTGTTGTAGAAATCTTGACACAGCTTTTCAATGTACCTATGGTGCTCTTCGCTTGAATGCGTGTCGATACCATTTTCTACCCACTTAAGGTTGTACGAAATTATATTGTTCTTACTAAGTGCGCTAGGGATCTGCTTCTTCTTTAGTGATTCTAGACGATTCTTTGCCGTATCATCCCATCCCCTTGATCCTACCCTATTGTTTTCTTTATGTGGAAGCTCCTCTATGTCAATGTATTTAGCGGCGTTGTGGTTTTGGGCGTTATCTTTCATGTCTGTGATAATCCGATGAAACCAAAATGCGTGAGAGTTTGGGCAATTCGCTTGCAGAATTCCTTGTTTTATCTCCTCCTCTGAGTCTAGCGAGAGAAAAACAAATAGTTTTCTAATAAAATGTTTCCAACGACCACCTTGTAATAGCCCGCGTTCGACAGATTCAAATTCTCCCATGACTCTGAGGCTTTAGGGTCAAAATTGCACATTTTCACGACTCCATTGTCTCGCAATTCCCAGAAGACTTGAACTCAAAGAAAACCAAACCAAATATAGACAAGTGACCAGAAAGGCTCGCAGTCATGTAAGAATTTGAATATATCGAACGCTGGCTATTGAAACCGAAACCGACACAAACAAAATAAACTCTCTGAATATCGAAAGGGCATGAAAACTTGAGTTATCTGTGAAAATTGGAGCCCGATATAACGAGTAATATCGGGCAAATTATCTTTGAAAACTCGAAAATTTACAAAGAATGTATGGCCTGATTGACGTTTTTGCCACCCAGCAATTTCGCAGTTTTGGATTGCTGCTATTTCCTTTATTACTGCCTGCGAAGAGCTGAAAATCACATAAATTGCTCAAATTAACCAACTCTTTCAACTTTTGAATTTAATTTGTGCATACGGTGATGTCATCTTTGAGTTAACGCGTATGCTAATAAGCAAAAATGTAAAGAATGACGTCACCAAAGATTCGCCTACACACATCCAGATTGTTCGAATGCGTACTTGATAGTGGTAAATTATTAGGTTAAATCGAGGTGGATAACATCCTCCGAGATCTGCATAGTTCTTTACATCATACGAAAGCCGAATTCGATAATTGTTTGATAACTCATTCAAGAAATTTGTAAGTTCTTAACGAACTTAGCTCCTAGTAGACTTTTGTCCAATATTTGCCTGTATCTCGCGCAAGGTTTTTTCATGTTTCGCATTGCAAATACTCACTAAAAATAGATGAAATCCATCGAGCAATATTTTTTACGAACTATTGCATTTCTTCCGTTCAGTTTTAGACAGAAATTCGGCTTTTACGTCTTTAGATGGTCGTGAACGACATTGTTCTTTAGTTCACAAAGGCATAAACAGCTGAAGCGGTATTTCCTGGAAATGAGGCTGTTAGAAGTATACCATCAAATCGATAAGTTCTTGCCTACATCTTCTAAATATGGTAAGCGACGGCTGGTTATAAAGAATTAGCCGGGGGATTGGAGCCAATCAGAAACGGCGAAATATTTTGAATGAATAAAAATGACAAATAAACCCACCGGATTGTTGATATCTGTGAGCAGCATCTTTGGACAGTGTTTCTTCAGCTGCCTTTCTCAAAATACTCTGCAGCATAAGGAACACATTCCACCATTCCCTCAAGGTTTGCTGTTTAGCTTCTTTACTTGTTGGAGCAACAAAATCTGGAAATTGTGAACTGATCGGTTGAAGAACATATTTCGCTGGAACTGCATTGTCATCACGTTTGAACCAGGCATCTAAGAAGTCTTTGTCATTCTCATCTTCAATGACAGCAAGGAGTGATTCAAATTCATCACAAGGAATAATGTGGGGAAAAGGGCGATAACCATACTTCTGACACAGGAATGTCTGTGAAAAGGATATTATTACATACATCATCAAAAAGAGTAAAAAGTAACTCCCTCAAATTGGTAACAATTCTAAATAGAGGTGTGATGAGGTAAAACTATCCCTTCCTGATATATTTCCTCGCTTTGTTTTGTATTCGGGTATTTGGGTGTTACATTATAGCTACTTGTGTAGCTTTAGCATCGACAACAGCGACGGCAGCGCCGAAAACGTCACTTTTAAAATGAATTTGAGTTTTTTCCAATTCGCTGAAAATGTCAAATATAGGCGAATTTTCTGGTGTTGATTACTTGAGGACCGCACTCAATTTTAGAAAGAGAAAGAAGAATTCGTTTTCACTTGTTCATGCGTCCTCCACAAAACGTGAAACTAGGCACCTTCACGCGCCGTCGTAGTCGTGCAGTGACGGTAAAGAAATGAACAAAAAAGCGTGATGCATGTGCAGAGTTGTTGTTTTGCCAATCTAAACCCATCGCTTTTTTGCCGTTCTCGTCAGTGCCGCCGCCGTCGTCGTTGCTAAAGCTTCCCAGGTCACTCGACGTCAACTCGTACCTTTCGCTTCAGTTTTCTTTTGCGGCTTTTGTTCGCTTGCACTTTGGGCTTTATGCTTTTCTTTATTTTCTCTAGATTGCACTTTTTATCATTACTTTTTCTTTTTGAAGTAGTTTTTCCCTTTGTGTGATGATGTAAGTCGATTGTTTAGCGTTCTTCAGATCTTTCTCAATAGCCTTTTTCTTTGGGATATTTAGAATTCACGTTTAATCTGCAACCGACCATGTTGGTATTTTGGAACGCCACAGAGCAAGGAGTTGCAGTTGCAGTTGAAGTTGTTTAGTGTGCAGTTTTGCGGTTGTAACTTATTATATTATTAAGGTGACTCCATCTAGTTATTTTGTAGGGGTACCATCCTGCTTTGAAGCTCTCTGGTATTCCCACTTTTACTTTGATCGTAAGTCTAACGTATAGCATGGATAACATATAGATCAATCTGCAATAAAGCATAAAATTTTTGGCGATCGGAGTAAATGTCACGTGGTTATAGTGCCACGCCTCTTTGGGGTGTAAGTCGAAATTCCGCTGTTGCCGACATTTTTTCGCGAAAACCTCTCGGCTACATATAGTGCGCATTAGTGCCGTGCGTTGAACGGCGTTTCACCAAAATCGCAAAGACCCAATGGGAGAAATTTAGCGGTTTGCAAATTTAGGTCATAATTATGTGAAAATGATAAGCAAACTTTACACGATTATTTCTAACAAACTATGTGATTTATCCCTTTATTTTGGGGATATTTATAACAGACGGGTCCTTGCACGTCAGCAAAAAGCTTTAGGGCCATGTAAATGCGCGCGATTTCGAGCAATGCAAACATATAGAAATTATAGTTTTAGCTATTGGTTGACGTTTGTCAGCGTTTAAGAGTCCTTCTCACGAAAAAAGCATTTTCTTAAAAGTTCGTAGTTTTTTTTTTCCTTCAAATTTTTTCAGGGCCACGATGGATTAACTAACTACCC
>BOPM01000393.1:172211-183478 GCA_022179025.1 Porites australiensis | reverse complement strand
TTGTTGGAGCAACAAAATCTGAAAATTGTGAACTGATCGGTTGAAGAACATATTTCGCTGGAACTGCATTGTCATCACGTTTGAACCAGGCATCTAAGAAGTCTTTGTCATTCTCATCTTCAATGACAGCAAGGAGTGATTCAAATTCATCACAAGGAATAATGTGGGGAAAAGGGCGATAACCATACTTCTGACACAGGAATGTCTGTGAAAAGGATATTATTACATACATCATCAAAAAGAGTAAAAAGTAACTCCCTCAAATTAGTAACAATTCTAAATAGAGGTGTGATGAGGTAAAACTATCCCTTCCTGATACATTTCCTCGCTTTGTTTTGTATTCGGGTATTTGGGTGTTACATTATAGCTACTTGTGTAGCTTTAGCATCGACAACGGCGACGGCAGGGCCGAAAACGTCACTTTTAAAATGAATTTGAATTTTTTCCAATTCGCTGAAAATGTCAAATATGGGCGAATTCCCTGGTGTTGATTACTTGAGGACCGCACTCAAGTTTAGAAAGAGAAAGAAGAATTCGTTTTCACTTGTTCATGCGTCCTCCACAAAACGTGAAACTAGGCACTTTCACGCGCCGTCGTAGTCGTGCAGTGACGGTAAAGAAATGAACAAAAAAGCGTGATGCATGTGCAGAGTTGTTGTTTTGCCAATCTAAACCCATCGCCTTTTGGCCGTTCTCGTCAGTGCTGCCACCGTCGTCGTTGCTAAAGCTTCCCAGGTCACTCGACGTCAACTCGTACATTTCGCTTCAGTTTTCTTTTGCGGCTTTTGTTCGCTTGCACTTTGTGCTTTATGCTTTTCTTCATTTTCTCTAGATTGCACTTTTTGTCGTTAATTTTTCTTTTTGAAGTAGTTTTTTCCCTTTGTGTGATGATGTAAGTCGATTGTTTAGCGTTCTTCAGATCTTTCTCAATAGCCTTTTTCTTTGGGATATTTAGAATTCACGTTTAATCTGCAACCGACCATGTTGGTATTTTGGAATGCCATAGAGCAAGGAGTTGCAGTTGCAGTTGTTTAGTGTGCAGTTTTGCAGTGGTAACTTATTATATTATTAAGGTGTCACGTGGTTACAGTGCCACGCCTCTTTGGGGTGTGAGTCGAAATTCCGCTGTTTCCGGCATTTTTTCGCGAAAATCTCTCGGCTACATATAGTGCGCATTAGTGCCGTGCGTTGAACGGCGTTTCAACAAAATCGCAAAGACCCAATGCGAGAAATTCAGCGGTTTGCAAATTTAGGTCATAATTATGTGAAAATGATAAGCAAACTTTACACGATTATTTCTAACAAACTATGTGATTTATCTCTTTATTTTGGGGATATTTATAACAGATGGGTCCTTGCACGTCAGCAAAAACCTTTAGGGCCGTGTAAATGCGCGCGATTTCGAGCAATGCAAACATATAGAAATTATAGTTTTAGCTATTGGTTGACGTTTGTCAGCGTTTAGGAGTCCTTCTCACGAAAAAAGCATTTTCTTAAAAGTTCGTAGTTTTTTTTTCCTTCAAATTTTTTCAGGGCCACGATGGATTAACTAACTACCCGGATTCTGAATTTCATGGTCATTGAAAAACTGTGACATTATCTTCTATAAGCCCAGACTTGAGTAAACATTGAAGATTTTAAGCGTTTTGGCTGAGTTTGTGCTTTGGGAGTTTTCTATTGTTTCTACTCTGTCATGATACACCATTCTTGTTCAGCACGCGTGCAATGACCGCGCTTGGCTGCCTTCCGAATGGCTAACCTACAGGAAAATTTCCCAATACTCGACAAATCGAATGAATGGAATAAGAAACAGCGTGAATTCAATTCTGAAGTGACAATTTGCGCAGGGGTGACCTCATCAAATGTTAGACCCCCTGAAAGACTCAGACAAACAAACAGATCTTAGTGATGTAGAATGACTGAATTAAGCGAACGTCTGAAGTGTTCATCGAGCATGTGGTTTCAAATACTCACGTGACTAAAAAGGCGACTATGCCGTGGAAAAACAACCGTCAGACTCGACGAGAAACAGAGGAAATTCTAGTCGAAAATGAACCAGGACAAATATACAGACAAGGATGTAATGGTAAAGATATATTTATTTGAAATATTACATATTTTACAACTCCTCTTGGTCGAATATCGTCGTCTCCACTCCCGATCCATTTTTGTCGATCTGCGATGCATACTTATTGACATGCACAGTGCGTATGGGCAGCCTGTGGTCTTAAAAGTAATATATGGAGGCTATTACATGGCCGCGCGGTCTCGAGGCGGCCATGTAATGTTCTATTCATTATATAAACACCAATGAAATTCCAAACCATTTCACTTAAATAGTTTTTTGCTGCTAAAGGCGCGATTTATTATGTAGCCATAGCAACGGTGATCTTTTCACATGTGAAAATAACATGTGAAGATGTAACGTTTTCGCGCGAAAACTCACCTGGTATTTGAGTGGTGTTTATATAATAAAACAATAATAGAGTACATCGCCCAGGATGAGGATTAGTCGAAACCAATTGTAGAACTGCACACATTTTAGGCACCCTATTGATGAACAGTTACGACTTATAGATACTCTGAGCAACAACAATTTGCCGTCTGTCCCAAAAAATTACAAGATGCTGATCACGTCAAACGAACGGGGTTTTCAATGCTTGGGTGTTTTTGTCCTCTTGTTGTTCAGACAAAGCTTTGAATAAATATTCCGACCAACAAACAAACCAGGTTCATTCACCAAAGTTTGAAAAGGCCGCGGGAATCGAACATCAGAGCTTACATCTGGGTCACTGCTGTAGCGACGACAATGTCCGGTTGGTTGTTGCAATGCAAGAGTTAACGGGTAGAAACGATTACTTATGAGGAGTCAGAGAGACGGACATGACAAGGTTCTTTTTAGCACCGTCTTTTGAAAACCCAGATGAGTCTGATCAGAGAACAAGACCAACTCCAAGGACGCCGATCTTGTTAAGCGAACAGGGTTTTTCGCTTTCTGTATCTGTGGCTTATCTTTTCCGGAACCGGATATATCGTTCCGTCTGACGTGGCGGTATCTTCCTGCATCAGTCATTACAACAAATGGCTCCACTTTGGGTCTTCTCATCCTCAAAATTTCCAGCACAGCTTTCCTAAAACGGCAATCTCTGTAGCAGTAAATGAGTGGATTAACTACAGAATTTAGATACAAAAATGTGTCCCCTACACGCATCGCCAAACGTTGACGAAGGACTGGATAAATTCCTTGTAATATACTGCCAACGATAACTGGGTAAAAGGAAAGAATCAGGGCAACCGTAACCAAAACAGTGGTCATAGCTACTCTGTGTTCGAGTTTTCCGTTCACTAACCCGCTGACTTGCCGAATTTGACTTAATTTGCATTTCCGAACTCTAAGATACACCATGACATAAAAATATATGATAAGACATAGAGCAAACATTACCGAAACTGAAAGAATGATGACGAAAATCTCCAGAGCTAAACTGAAGACGTCATTTTCCCTCCTCATCAGAGTAATAAAGTGTAGTGGAGATAAAGTTACTATTGCTAATATCCAAGCAATTGCTGCCAGCTTTTTTGTAAGGCTTCTAGTCACTCTAACTTTGTAGTCCCTCCATTTTCGAATGGCCATGTACCTTTCCCATGCAATCATTGTCAGATGAAAAACCGAGCAAAGCGTTAGAGTGATCGAGAACGATAACACCACAAAGTCCAACTTGCAAATGTAATGGTCAGCCAGTACTCGATAAGAAACTAACAGTCCAACCACAGCAGATAACGGTACACATAAACTTCCTACTAGAAGATCTGTCACGGCCATACTTGATAACAAGATATTGGAAGCTCTCTGCAGTTCTTTCCTTCGCTTCACTGATATGATTATTAATGCGTTCAAAAGAACCGCAGAAGGAGAGATTATAGACGCGATAGCGGCGAAAACCCAAGGAGAAGTAGTGTCTTGTAAATCCCAGACTAAGTTTGGTTCGTGCGAGCAATGAAACACTGACTTAGTTGTGTTTGAAAAGATGTTCGCTGTTTCTGTTTCGTTTCGGTCCATAGTGAACGCTTTTTAAATCATTTATCTTTTTAGATAGTGCTGAACGTCTTGCTCCAGAGTTAGGAAGTTTACTCAGCTTATGTAGGATTTAAAAAGAAGAACCTAATGTGATTGCAGTTATATAATTGCGGTGGTATTATAATAAGTGTTTATTGCCGGCAAAAACATTTGTCATGGAGCAGGATTTTCTGACTAAAAGCTAGTATAAAAGCCCGCAAAGAAAGAACGCAAGAACTGAGAGGAAACAGCCGAAATTTGATAATTAAGGTTACTGATTTCTATAGTACATGGTAAATGTACTACAGTGAATTAGGCATCGGACTGTCATATTACTGGCACAGGTGTGGCTGGAAAAACATCAATATCCATAGCCGAGCTCAATGAAAAAAATTATAATTTGTATAATTATCTATGGATATGAACACCTATCCTCCAGATTATCTGTTGGTTATTTTCCTATTAATCATCGTGAAAGCGCTCGTAACAGCATCCAATACTTATAGGACCTTTTCCACTCAATCTATTTTCGGTAGTCTTTTTCTCAAATTTTTAATGCAAATTCACCTTGAGTGTTTATTTTGATTAACAGGCGACAACTGGAATTCAACATTCGGTAATTTGCGCTGTGTTTAAATATCCGCTTAAATCAAGAGAGGATAATTACTTATTATAATGAGGTACAGAACCATTTCTGACAATTTGGTAAATAATAGTCAATTGTATAGATGATAAAAACAAAAAGTACTGAAACTACTTGAAGTTTTTAAATACTTTGCCACCTACGCTTAGCACAAATCCTCCAACAGTCAAGCTGTACGAAGCAAGTTTTCCGTTTTTCTGTACATTGTATAAAACGAGCAATGATGATTCCACGCTGCCTTGAGTCTGTTCGGTGGTAAAAGACAAAGAAGTGGTAAACGAGCCGCACGCTTTGTATAGATTCAGACGAACCTCATTAAGCGGCCAGTGATCAAAGTCCCGAAATAATTATAGAAAAGGATGGGAATTTAAACCTCTTGTAGGCAGCTACCTCTATTAAACGGCCGCGGCCACCTTTTGGCGGTCCCAACGAAAGTTCTTCCATTGTTTTCACCTCTTTTAAAGGGGCTGTGTCACGGCAGTCCAGTTCATTTTGTTTAACTTTGCCAATTACTCGCTCTCAATCGCTATGAAAATTAAAGTAAGCAAAGAAATTACAGGTATATGACAAAATCAGATATCCGAGACAAACAAATATGTCTCCTGAGCATTATTTTTGAAGTTGCAAGCAGCAGGGATCAACTTTGAAAAACTGCTAGGCTGAACAGTTTTCAAAAACCTTAATTTCAATCCGTTTCATTCTTCTTCAGTTTTGCCCATCCATGGCATCTGTTGTTTCCGTTATGTTATTTTAACCTTCCTTTAAAGTTTTAAGCAGTTATTTTTATTTTTCGCTTAATTTAACGGGCATTTTGTAATTTCCTAATTTGGCTGAATTTCGTGACACAGCTCCATCAAGCGCTTTGTACACTCAGTTTGGCTTCATGTTAAGCCGGAATATGATGAAGAAAAATGCAGTCTGAGATAGAAGGTGACAACCAATAGAGGACAACTGAAGATTCTTTCTTTCAAGCGTTGGATTCAAAAGAAAGTAGAGTTTCTGTTAAAGAGTTTGCTGATTTATGACGAAATTCTATTGAGCGGCCAATCTCCATGAAGCGCTCACTTGCCGGTAACCTTTGCGTCGGCTTAATGGACGTTCCACTGTATCATAGGGACCTTACGAAACTGCGACGGCGACAACAACGGGAACATCAAAAAAGCAATAGGTTTAATGAGCAAAACAACAACTCCGCACGTGCATCACGCTTTTTTGTACATTTCTTTGCAGTCCCTGTACAACTACGACATGAAATGACCAAATTTTAAGTTTACTTGAGAATGGGAACGGCAAGGCGATAAATTCTACCATCTCTTTCAGAACTTGGGCGCGGTCCCTTCTCTTCAGCTCCAAACTAAATTCCCTTCTTCAAGTAACCGGGTCCCTTGGAATAATCGCGAAAAAAAGTGAAAGGATGCGAAGTATATTTTTCAGCGACGTTTTCTTGGACCTCACCGTTATCGGATCATAAGGTCCCTAATGAACAGTAAACGACAACTTCAGAGAAAACTTGGTCACGTGATGAAAATGACGTGATCGTGATTCTAAGGGTTTTTGTTACATGGAGGTGGGGGACCCCAGAAACTGCACACTGGGATGGCGGGGTTGCATAATTGCATGCAAACACAAGCTATTTTTTTTTACCCCAAGTGAGCGGTTTACCGGCCTCACCTACCTGCAGTGCTCCACCTCTATGTAAACAGGCCCTAACTTTCTCTCATGTCCTGCTGGTTTTTTCCAGTCAGCTTTGGTAGAAACGATTAATTACCAGACGTAACTAATCGATGACAACAATGACATCAATGAGTAATCAATAAGTAATCGATGGGTAATCAGTTGATTAGTATGAATGCGATATGCTTTAAATTATTCTGGTACAAGATTTTTGTCCACTCAAAATTAAAATTACCCAATTTCCTGGTCGATTTCGTCTTAAGCTTAGATTGTCATGTCCACAAATTTGGAATACAGAGCAAGAGAAAGACAGAGAAAAAGAGAAAAAGTGGCAGGCCAGCGAAACTCAACGAGAAAAAGGGCCACAGAGATCTAGAGCGAGAGATAAAAAACAAAGGAGACATTTTTTTGTTGGAACAAGAGGATGAAAATTTTACGGCGGCGGTGATAAAATGAGAAATGCTAGCGGCCACAAATCAAATGCAAGGTGAAAATGAGAGGCAGTGAAAAAAGTGAACGAGAACACGTAAGACATTCCTCCATTAAAAGTGTAACTAAGTTTCTGGAAGTTTCACGTTGTAGTCGTGCAAAACAACGGCAAAGAAATGTACAAAAAAGTGTGCTGCACGTGCAAAGTTGCTTTTCTACTCATTAGACCTATTGTTGTTTTTCACCGTTTTTCAGCGTTGCGTTCGCCGCTTAGCATTCAGAGAAGAAACGATTTTATATTTTGTTTGAACGAACTACAGTATATACATGTATATTATCGAGAGCTTCGCTTTTAGCCCTGGCTAAATCTATTTATAAAATATTTAAGATAGTACGGGCGTTCTGATTGGTTAAAAACCTATAGTTTATTGTGCCAGTAAAGTCATAGAAAACTGAAAGCACTAGACCACACTTTCTTTGGGTCTAACGGTGTGATAACCCACTTGGGATGTTGGGAGAGCACGACAAAAGGTTGTAAATCACTCGCCTTTGGCTCGTGATTTACAAGCTTTTCTCGTGTTCTCCCAACATCCCGCATGGGTTATCACGCCGGTAAACCCATAGAAAGTGTGGTCTACTGCTTAAATATCGGACAATAATCAATGACTAATCAGTTGATTGCCCAATGATTACTCATTGATCACTCGCTTGTTGATATTATTCATCATCGATAAGTTACCTCTGGTACTTACATGTATGAGGAGTGCGAGAGACGGACATGACAAAGTTCTCAGATGAGTATGATCAGAAAACAAGACCACATTACATGATGCTGATCTTGTTAAGCGAAAAGGGTATTCTACTTTTTGTATCTATAGCTTATCTTTCCCTAAGCTTTGAATGAAGTCTTCAGAGCATAACGGTTAATGATGTGCATAATTATCTCTCCACCAATTTACACTAACAGGCTGATTTTTGACCAGGGGGCTTATTCCATCTAGTTCTTTCTGAATATGCCAACCAATCCCACAATTTTACCAAAGTAAATTTTTGAAAAATCACACTTCCTTTACTCTCTAAGGGCAACATTGTTCATATTAAGTCATACACTTAACACTTATGAAATGGCCGGGCCTGAGGGAAACAGTTAATATGAAGCTGAAAATTCATTAGACCTTGCTAAACAGTGGTCATCGGTCAACATTTGTGGGTAACAGTGTACTGTTACCCTCTGATTTCATAGATTATGCAGTGTTGCGCGCTCAGAGATTTTGGCGGGAAACAGTTTCATTGGTAGATGTCATGTGACCTTGCAGTAATCAATGAGAGTGCAAGCTGTTGGGAAAAAATTCCAGCTTCATGTATATAACTACGTAGCTTGAATTAACATGTATTTCTTACGGATCTTACCACAAAGTTGGGGCCAGTAGAGAGCTCTTGGCAAGTTCTGAGTTCCTTGAGAGAAATCTCACTAATAGAATGATCATCTGTGCAGGGATCATGTACACCCCAGCGCATGTCCACTACATGGAATTCATAGCCATGTTCATGACAGAATTCTCTCAGCTTGGGGTACACTCTGTTCATCAGTGCATTGCGCTCAACTCTTGTATCTGTGGTAGAAGTAAGATAAAGTTACCTTAATAGGGTTTGTACTGGATATTACACAATGTCATAGCATAAGCTTTGCCATAAGCCAGAGGAGGACTCCCTATAATAGCCTATACGGTAAGGCTCCGCCCAAAAGGGGTACCATTTTCAGGGCTTCAGGTATATGAGAGGGTAGGGGTTTCATTTGTACAGGTAGAAGGATATGAAAACATGTAGGGAAATCTGTCATTGTGGTCTGTGAAAGGACCTACAGTAAAAAAGCTATCAGGGGCATTTTATGGCTGTGAAAAAAGACAAGAATACTTTCTGGTTTAGTGACTTATTCATATTTAAAAGATGGTGCATTTACAGTACTTACTAGTAAAAGGGGTGCAGCATTCCAAATTATTAGTAGAGAGATATAAACTTTTCTGTCCAAAATGGTACATGAATGGGTAAGGGGTTGCACCTCGAGGTGGAGCCTCCTCGTAAACAATTTTGTCTCCTTTTGGCCATAAAGGTTTAAGCAAACATGGTGGCAATGGTGAAAAAATCGTGAACATGATTTAATTGCAAAAAGAAGCCACAAAAATTCAAGATTCAACTGGATACAACTAGTGACAACCACAAGTTTACAAGTTCACCTTCAACTCTTTAAAAAGGAGTTTTACTAACCTACTTATAACTCACCCAAAAACGGCTGCGAGGGAGACTACCCCCCCCGCCCCACTTTTTCCCGAGCAACATGTGCTGTTACCTGTGAACGTGGAGCTGGTAAATATCCTGACAATCTTGGCCATGTTAGGAATAGTAACATCTATTCTTCCTGACATCACCTGTTTATACAGCTCATCTGAAGCAGACTGCTTATCACAGGATGTTACTGTTGTTTTACTGTCAACAAGGTTTTCTGTTGACATAACAATTTCTGGAGCACTGATACCATCCATGTTGTTGCTGACTCCTTTGGAACTACCAGAAGATTTGTTCTCTGAGCCATTAACTGACGACACAGGTATTGACACCTCTTGGTCAAGTGGATAAATATCAATGTCTGGCTCATTTTTATCAGGGGCATGTTCTATGGGGCAAATTTCAATGTCAACCTCATGCTCTTTCAGTGTTGTTTCCTTTCCATTAGGAATATTGACAGTGGATACTTTTGAAGCTTCATCCAATTCTCGCTCTAATTCATCATTATCCTTTTTGCCAAAGAGCTTCTTGCTTATCTTAGATTTGTTTTTCTTTCTTCCGCAAAGTTCATCTAATGAGGAATAAGATCCAGGGAGAGATTTCTCTTTCTGATGGAACTCGCTTTCAGGTGTTTCATATTGTGGTAAGGAAAGATGAAAGTCTTCATTGGACGCCTTAATGCCCTTGGTTAAAGGTGCCTTCTGCTCATCAGAATCTGCTACTAAGGGCAATGATGTGTCGCTGGCTCCAACATCACTAATTAAGGAGAATAACAAAAATACCGCTGAGATTGCATACATATGCACCTCCTACTGCCTACTGAGTATACCACTCTCAAAGATTAAGGTTTCTACACCTCTTTCCCTTGGAGTTTTTAGTGACCTGCCACTGGGGGACTATCATATCCTCTTACAAAAAACCCAATGAAATTTTTCAGTATTTTATAAATACTGCTGAAAGGATGGAACAGCAACCAAATAACAGACATGATTACTAATACAATAGTAGCAGATAAACAAAAAAGCTAATAACTAGTAGGATTTCTATATTTCATATTCTATTCATTACGGGGGGGGCTGCATAATTACCAAAAAATCTCAAATAATTAAAAAAAAACCTCATGCTGAGTTTAAAATTCAGCAATTGGAGGGTGGTACCAGATGGCAACGAGCACTGCTAACTGGATTTGCAAATCAATATCTTTATACATTTTTGGGGGAATTTTTAAATATAATTATTGGTCATTGAATTATGAAACAAAATTGACTGTTCAAGGAGTTAATAATATGAAAATCATCATTTGAAGAGTTATTTTAGTACGGTAATTCATATATTTACAGAATAATATGCCAAGGCCATTACTAAATTAAACATTGTAAAGGTGATCTCGATATAGTATGCTTTCCAATCAAGCCCGTACAAACATGATTCAGGGTATATTGGATCTAACTATCATTTTCCAGTAGCGATTTCCATTATGCGGATATTATCCATGATATGATCACTACTCAGTTACGCTTTAGATTTTCAAATCGTACTCTTTTTATGTCTAAATGTTTTTAGCTTATCTAAAACGTAGATAAAACACGTCCGCAATCCATTGAAGCTGATTGAAGTGTATTTACCGATGCACCGATAAAACATCAGTCAGCTGGAACAAATACAATGGCGCATTTTTAATTTTACAGAACATTAGATTTGCTCACATTAAAATTAACCAACAACAACAACAATCTTTTCACAATGTTGTGGTTTATTAAAAACACCGCAACAATTTTACCCTCCAAAGAAATCTCCGCATTTTGAGGGATCCAAATGTTCGACGCAACGTTTCACCTTAAGAAAATAATCCCATTAAAAGTAATTGCTAGACCACCACACAAAACCTAACTTGCGCGAGAACAGGGAAATTGATCTCAGATTTTGTTCCAATCTGCTTACCTCAAGGTCGGATTTTGTTGTCCCGCAACGTCCGAAGATGCTGGTTTCTTTTCGCAACAAGCCAGATTTCCCATGTGATTGATTTTCTAAAGACACCTTTCTTGAAAACTAGACATGTCACACAACTACAAGTATCTCTGCTCTTCTGAGAATAGACGACTGTCATAAGACAATTATTAGGCGTACAATGTGGACATAATTGTGCTGGATATGTCAGTTTCTGTTGATCGACCGTTCCAT
>BOPM01000393.1:144577-165159 GCA_022179025.1 Porites australiensis | reverse complement strand
CCCCCCCCCCCCCCCCCCCCCCCCCACTCTTGGTGTAGGTCCCCATCTTCTGTACTTGAGCTTCTGTGACTTATTGTGTGATTTGCAGAAGAGCTGGATATGATGTTACAGGGAAGATCAGGCAGTGGTGATGGTGGGGAGTTGATTGACAGAGTGTCTTTAACCTCAAGCATCAGCTTTATCCAATCACAAACTTTCCCTGAAAGCATCTTTAGTCAAAGCTTTAGCAGGTACCACTGTATGTCTTCATGTTTGTACAGCAGAGACTGCCTCTTCATTGAATAAACCTGGGTACATGTACACTGTTGGGCTGACAAAGGGCTTGTTACTTTGGTGATAAGGATCAATGGGAAAGGGTGTCTTCTGATCCCATGTCATTTCTAAACCACGGAATTCAGTTTCATTGTTTTTGAGCTGTCATGCAGGTATCACTGTGATGCTGATTTTTTAATCCATTCACAGTCCCAGGGGTCTCAATTTGCAACTTAAAAAATTCTTAACACAAGAGTAAATTCTAGTACACAGCTGTATACACTAGTACCAGCAGTACAATGTACATGTACCTTTTAATTTTAATGCTGAAGAGGATGTTTTATTTAAACTTGGTCATGCTGTAGAATTTCATTTTAGACTGGAATCTATGGTGATACCTTTTCAAAATACTTCTGCAGCACTTTAAGTGGTTTTATATGATCCCATGGTCATGTTTTAAGATTCTCACCCGGCTCAAAAGTTAGAACTTCATTTCTATGTCTCCAAAATTAATAATGACTCTTCTAGCTATAGAGCTGATATGGTTTTAAGAATTTATGGTTTGTTTTTACAATGTCTTGCAGCCGTGGCCTTGGAAGTGGAATGGACTCCCGCTCAGAAAGTGATGGCCAGGAAGACAATGATGACCACACAGTACCTCTGTTGCATGGTGCGGGTGACGGCAGCCATGGCAGCATGACAGGGCGTCCAGGACTTGAGGGAGCTAACTCTGATGCAGAGGATTTGCCAACCATGGGCAGAGTTCCTTTGGATGCAAGTGCGAGATTAGAAGCTCAAGGGCTTGGTGCGTGATTATATTAATAATTATTTTTTTGTGCGTTGAGTTGAATATTTTAAAAACAGGTACTGTACAGACAACCCATGATTGTAACAATCATAAGCACTTAGTTTAACTTTTACATGATGAAAATGTGGGAACTTTCCTTCCATGAAAAATAAAGAGAATGTGTATTGCATTTGTTAACCTAATAAATTATCATCATGAGGAATACCTGTGATATTATTAAATTTTTCAAAGGCACTACTCTTTAATGTGTTAAAAAAGAATTCATGCCTTTCAATTTTGTTATACTCTGTAAAGTAATTTTGGACTGTAAAAAAAGAGTTGAATAATCACAGCCATAAGAAGAATGAAGAATCTTTTTATATATATATATTTGTATGAATTCTGCTTCTTTACAGACCATATATATTTTGTTATTGTTACCTTTAAGTATAGGATTATTGGTTTGCCAAAATTGCCACCTTCTTGAGAAAATATTATTGTTAATATTAACTTGAAAATACAACCAGCTTCCCTCCATCCTAGCCTGTTCATAAAAAGAACAACTCTGCTTGTTCATCAGAATTACGTCAGTCAGCAGAAGGTGTGGATGTTCTCCCTGATGTACTGGGAGATGGGGGAGGAGGTGGTGATGGCAGCAGTGGAAACAACAGTGATGCTGATGATGGGGGACCTGCTGGTATGTACACTGTTTAGTATTATGCACTGTGTAACGAAAGTAAGCTGTCTGATTTGGAGTTGTCATTGTCGCTGGGATGGGCACTAAGTGTCTGTCTTAGTGAAGTGTCTGTCTTATAGAGAGTCAAATAAATGGAGTAAAAAAAGGCAGGGATCCACTCTAGTATAGGTGTCCAATTTACGGAGGTTTCAGTTGAGAGAGAGTCCACTGTTCTCACAAGCAATAATCTGGGCATTGAAATAGAAAATACCTATTATTGCACATTGGCCATTTTGAGGGACAAAATCAATTGCGACCCAGTTTTCCGTGCAATGTCGTAGCAACCGAAAAAAAAGGGTTTGCATCCCCCAACAGCCCCGAAAATTTAGTCTTATACAGTACCTGCTATAAGACAAGACTTGTATCAATGACCCTATGATATTTAATAATATCATGATGAGGAAAGGTAGATATCTTACAGGTGGTTCTTGATCTGCCAGTTCAAATTGATGGACTATCTCTTCAGTTTATTTGCTCAGATTTGGTGTACTTCAGGGGTCTGTGTTAGGCCCTCTGCTGTATCTCTTTTACATGGCCCCTTTAGGTCACCTGATATGAAGGCGTGAGTTAAAGACCTTCCTTTTAAGCAAGCTTATGATCTGCGTAGGGTTTAATTATTAAGTCATGTACTGCAAATATGAAGTTTTTCACTCATGTACCTTAATTTAATAATCATTTTTAGTCCAGGACTTTTTATTTTCATAAATGGACTTTTACTATTTAAAGCGTTTTGCAGCACTTAGTGCTAACAGATTAATTTGTGCAATATAAATATTAATTGGTTTTATTTTATTATAAATGAAAATTTTGTTTATTATATAATAATTATAACAATAATGATATTGTTACCAATTTGAAGTCTTCAATTATTTTCTCTGTGAAGCATGGAAGGAGCAACTTATCCTTTTCACTGAAGCCGTCTATCTTGATTTTAACCAAGGTCAGATGGCTTTTGTGTTAAAAGGATTTGTTGAATGTGAGCGCTAATAATAAAACTTGTTATGGCTATTAATTTTTTCTTTTTACAGTAAAGTTTCTCTAGAGTAACAAATATGATTTTAGAAATACAGTAATAAAGGGGTGAGAAAAAAACAAAGGCCCTAGGGCTGAGAAAAAAAATCCGTTCGGTAGTCTGGGAAAATTAGATATTCTTGCTGGACGAGTAACTTTTAAAGCTTACTTGTCCAATGGACAAGGGTCCAGGCAAATCATCCACTAACTAAATCATTAACTAAGACAAGCAGGAAGTGGCCCTGGGTAAGCAAAATGCGAGAGCTTCTTGCCCAATGGACAAGCTTGAATTGAAGTTCTTTTAACCCAAATAAACTGCTGGATTCTTCTTACAAAACAAGGCTTATTTCCTTGTGAAACAAAGGGAGAATTTAACACTGCCTCAGCCTTATTCCGTTCACCCTTCAAATACTATCATAGCAGATAGTGTAGGTTTGGGTGTTTACAAAGAAGCCCATAAAACATGGAAAAACAAATGATCGATGTTATGTTCACAGCTGTTTAAGCTAAATTTTGTGATCAAGGGATAATGTAGTTTTAAGCAGAAGAATCAATGTTTAATGTCAGGAGGTTGTGTTTGATGGGGCTTGAAGTCTGGAAATTTCAAAATGGAAGCAAGTGGAATAGACATCTCCAGACTCAATTTTTATAGCAAACCATTCCACCAAGGTTAATGGAACAGGGCAAAACGTTTAGAAAATAATTTATGGGTCTTCCTTGCCAGGGATTTTTTTCTTTTAGAAACTTCGTGAAACCCAAAGAATGCAGTTCCATTTCATTTTCAAACTTTGTTGAAAGTTACCTTTTAATAAAAAACTATATCCTTTGACAGGGGCTGCTTATGCATCTTCCAGCGCCAATGCACCGCCATCATCAACATTCCCTGCAACTATTGCATCATTTGGATTCATCCATCAACCAAATACAGTGGGCAGCCATGACAGCGCAACTTTGCCAGCTAGTGATGGACTCACAGCTGGGCGTGGCTGTCCTGTAGGTGATGCTGCTGCAGACAGGTCACCTACCTTATTATCAACCTCCCCTGAGCAACAAGATGAGCTCCAAGAAACAATGAGTACTCCTCATCCTTCACACTTCCAAGCTTCATCTACTCCTATGGTGAGACAGGTCAGTGAAACAATCTTGCTATGTGGGTTTTTAGTATGGAAAATGATTTTATATTGCTTCAAAGCAGGATTAGCTCAGTTGTTAGAGCGCTTGACTGCAGAGCGGGAGGTCGCAGGTTCAATTCCCGAGCCTCGGGCCAACACTCAGGGTCTTAAAATGATGGAGAAATGAAGGTAATGCCTTTTTCCTGCAAATGGCTAGACCTTCCTGTGGCTCGGATGACCAGTAGGAGATGTAAAAAATAGTATCCGCAATTAGTACTTTCATGCTCAATACATTGACACTCAAATAAAGTGCATTTTTTTGAGAAAGTATGTAATTCATCAGTAAACTGGTTCCCAGTTTAACTTACATGTTGGTGCGTTACTACAGTCAAACCTCCCTTTAACCAACTTCTTCTCCAGCAGAGAGGCATCATCATCAAACAGTTCTCGACTGGGTCCTATACAACAACTGAAAACTTTAAAAGTATATGTCTCCTCATTTGTTATATGGACACCTCTTTCCCATAGTTGTAGAAACTTGATGTTGCTTTGCCTGTCAGCTTTCACACTTTTGATCTGCGACTCACTCCTTTGGATCTAAATACAGCTTTAATATTTGCAGACCAATTATGAAAGAACAACATTCAACAGCCCTACTTGCCAAAATTTTGCAATCCAGAGCAAAATTGTCATTTGAGATAATAGCCGAGTTATGATCTGATGGTCTTTCTAAATTTGACTCAGTTCATAACATTGAGAACTGAGTCAAATTTAGTAGGATTATATGGAGTCCTCAGAGCAAAACAGGACTATTTTTCCCACAATGCTAGTTTTTGGCAAGGAGGCCTTTCGGATGTTGTACTTTCAAAATATCCCAACAATTCCCATAATTTCACAAATTTAATTTTTATGACATCATCACTTAAGAACTCTAGATCTATACTCTCAGTATAAGAAACCTTATTCCATTAAATCAAAGAGTTGCCAGATGAATTCGTCCCTTTGATCTGTTAAAAGAATCCTTCATTGATAATGCTCGTGAAGGACTAACCTTGTGGTTTATACATAGGAAAATAACAGCAGGGCCATCCATGATGAAACTTCTGCACTTGAGTCATATTATCTCACTGGATACAATGCCACTCCACGCAATAGTTACATGCTTACCAACACACCCCACCCGCTATGGAGAGATGATGGCTCATCTCATATATCACAGGTTTGTACACTCCCCATTTTTTTAAGTTGAATGCATGTATACTCACAGCAGTATAATAATTATCATTGGTAAATGTCACTGTGTGTTAGTCATTTGACCCTGGCCCTTTTTTAAATGTTGCCATCAAGATATTTTAGCTAGTGATTAAGCCCCCGTCAGTTGAAATGATTATACGTATTTAAATACTCATTAAGTGAAGAACCCATAAGGGCAGCTTTTAGTTTAGAACACGGCACTAAGTACTCCTCTATTGACCACCTCCTAGAGCTGGAAACTCAGGCTGCCTCGACCCCTCTTAAGTAGCAGTTTTCTTGTTATTTTAGTTCTGGTTATTTAGCCTATGGAAGGTTTGGCAGCATAAGGTGTGGCATGATAGGTCTGAATTGAGGTTGTTCCTCTTTTAAATAATGTTGTATTCATAGGAGCCTTCTTGCTATTTACAGAGCTTCTTGGTAGTGTTAATCTTTCAAAATATTTACAATCAATATTGTTATTGTTTGTTACAAGTTGCAAGGTAGCAGACCTGGTAACCCTCTCAGTGAAGCCGAATCTTTGACCTTTGACCCCTCCAGTACTGATCTTGCTTTGGCATCAGAAGGTGGAGATATGGTAAGGCTTTCTTGAAAACTTTGGAAATACAATATGCAGTTTCCTACATTGCTTTACGATAATTGCTAAGAATTTTGAGTTTTATTCCACGTCTTGTTATAAACAGACTTTCCCTTTAAAACTGTGATTGTGTTTTTTTTTTCTGTAGACAATGATTCCACATGACACAGCTCTTGAAGCCCAAAATAATCAGTTTTCAAATCGAGGATCAGGCTCATCTACAGCTTTGTCAAACCACAGTTCTGAGTTTTCAATCAAGTTCAGCAGTAGCACATTTATGAATGGAAGTATGGCAATTGATGAATCACAGTTATGGAAGGTAACCCTACGTATATTCCCTACTAGTACAAGTCATCCTACCACATGGAACCCAGCAGCTGGCTTCTGTAAATTATCTGTTTTGGAAAGCAGATATTGCCTAGAATTTTCTATAGCTTCAGGACGGCTAAAAATTTCTAGATGATTCATTCACATACAATTTTTGAAGCCCTATCCAATAAATTCACTATGATTTTCTGAAGTTTAATTTCTCACATTTTATTGCCCATGTTAGGCTAATTTTCGAAGAAAAAGGAAAACTAAAATTTTCGGATTCAAAAATGAGATGGAGTGAGGAATAAGAAAAATTCTCACTTTCGTAAAACCTCGAGATGGAATCCTTTGGAAATTGAGTAATTTTCATTGGACAAAAACCTTTTACCAGAGTATTTTAACCCATACTGCATTCTTTTTTACACTTTTTAAGGGCTATAATAACACCAAAGACAATTTCTTACAGGAGCCTGAGAAAATAAATTTCAAATTTCACAGGAATTGAGAAAAAACAGGTGAATCGTCATACATGAGATTCCAATTTCTGAAATTTGAGGCTTTTGAAGTTTGTTTTCTCGGGCTCCAATAAGAACCTTTTCTTCGGAGTTATCTCAAACAACTTATTACATTAATTTTATAGTCCTTGAAAAGTGTGAAAAAGAATGCAATATGCTTGAAAATATTCTGGTACAAGGTTTTGTCCACTTAAAATTAAAATTACTCAATTTCCTGATGGATTTTGTCTTAAATTGCATGTAAAATTTTCGGGAAAATAATTCTGAAGTCCTTGTAATTTTGAAAAGAGTCAAGTTCCCCTAGGATTCTTGGAATACATTTCTAGAGATCTAAAAGTACTCTGGATAGCCTAAAAAGAGTTTTTAATGTATTAAAGAGGAAATCGTCATTGGGTGCCCCTGCTACAATGCATTCAGACATTCTGAGGCCTGTGTCGCACATTCCTCTTGGGGAAGAGATACAAATATGTAACAATTCCAAAAACATCTGCGTGTTATACTTAATACAAGTGTTTTGTTGTACAGGTTATAACTATGTACAAAGGGGCATATTGGAAGGAACCATATTGTGATAAAAAAATATCTTACCGAAGATGGTGGGTAATACATGAAAACAGTCTGCTCTCTGGATTCCTTGCTGGATTGTCCTGTATAGTCATAAACGCAATAAGACTACCTGCACTGTAGTTTTGCTTGGTGAACCAGGGTCTTTCGGACTACAATTGACAATATCACGTCTTTGCCAAACTACAGCACATTGATCTTCATCATCATCATCATCGACATTGTCGTAAAACCCAATTGAACCATTACATTTTCCTTCCATTTTGTTTGTCTGTTGTGTAAAATTCCATTTTTTTAATCCTCTGTCAAATATTTGTGTCTGATTATTGACAAGCAAACAATTGCATCACTCATTCATTCTATTTTTAATAACATTTTCAGTCCACTCCTCGTGATGATGGTGAGGCAGCAATGAGGGCAACACCAGGAGTTTTGTTCCAAGGACATCAGCGACCATCCACAGTTACTGGACAAGCGGCTGACCGGAAACAGGTACATGTACTAAACAAAATAGACTAGCTTATCTTTAAGACAAGGATTACTGCACAAATGTTGGTATATTTGGAACAGGAACTGTCACGTACATAATGTGATCAAAGTGTATTTCTTGTAGCTTAAAATGTGATGTTTTCCCAAGATGACTGTTTCATTGCTTCATTGATTGCCATAAAGTAGCATTCATTCTGTTTGTCTTGATGAATCACAACTAGTCTTTCAGTTGGATTTGTTTCAAAACAGTTTTTTAACTTACATGTATGATGTGTTAAGAAGAAAAGTGTTAATTGAAAAAGTGTTATCAAAAGTACACGCGTATGAATTACTTTAGTATGTTTCCAATCAAGTAAACAAAGTCATCATGAGTCATGACAGCAGAATTCGTTTCCTCACTCTACCAATAAAAAAAACGAGCGTAAAATATAATTTCAAATACATGTAAATTGTAAAGGTCTGATATTCTTGTCAGAGTTCATTAAAGCAGTGGCCTTTTCAGTCATTTGTAAGCAAGAAATTATAAAAATTGCATTGAATTCAAAAGATAGGCAAGTTTTTGCAACAAACGTCATCGTCGTTATCATTGTTGTTGTTATCGTTGTTCAGATTGAGGGGTTAGATACGTGGTTGGGCTAAGTGTGGGTTAAGCACTATTGGGAATTTCAATAGCTTTTCTCTTCATCAATATTCATGTCTTACAAACAGTGGAAACTATTTTTTTACCTGTACAATGTATCACTTGCTATTTCAGATCACGTCCACCACATTGGAAAGGTCAAGCGATGGAGAACAGTCCACAGTATTAGGAGGTACACAATCTATTCTTATTTGAACTTAATTTTCATTGTAATTTGTAATGCTTTCCCAGAGCCAAACGTAAGCAGCAAATATGGCTTTCAATGCATTATAGGGAACTCCCAAATGCTGGGGAATCAGTCAAGTGGCCAACATTTTTCTGAAAGGTCACATGACAGAACCTTAACCCCTCAAGGAGTCAATGGTAATAGCGCAGGTCAAGTGCCACAAGTTTTTGATGAAGGAAAGTCATCAGCATTTCCCTGGCCTGTGGAAGACAATGAACAAGAACCATTCAACACTAAAGGTACGTGTTTTACAATGTATTTTTTTTTAATTTTTCTGAACTGAAAGTGCTCACACCTTACCACATTCTTTCATTGAGATAACATAAAGTTTTAAACTACCCCGCTCTAGTTGCACAGGTGGAAATTCTACAGCTATTAATTATTCAGTTGATTCCAGAGATAAATATGGGATTGCCCGCCGATCCAAATGTTCTTTTCTGATCTTCTTGTAAGTAGTACACAAACATCATATTTTTGTATCATTGTTTAAAAGGACCAAGACAAAATGCTTCCACAACATCATTTCAAGCCCTGTCTTTTGGCCAACCATCGTGGCCATTTGGTGTTGATATTATTCCTGGTGTGAATCCATTTGATGGGGAAAGTGCAAGCAAAGTCTCCTGGATGATGCCTGACAGCGACTTTCAACCTCAAGGTACACAAAATGGTCATTAAGTATTATAACATACCAGTAGCTAGAATTTCCACCTAATCAAATCCAATAGCATGAGCGTGCTACGTATTCCCATTGAGCAATCTGATGACGTCAATAAACTATACCTGAAGTAGTTGTGAGCTTAGCAATCCTCCCAAGACGTCTGCCAAGTGCATCCATAACTCAACAGTACACAATGAAGCGTTTACCATGTCTCTAGGTAAATTTAAGAAAAACTTTTGAATTTGTTAACCAATAGTAGGAAAAAGAGGTCAGTGTTGTTGTTGTTGTTGCTTTTGTCATCTGTGTGAGCTGTGCAGGCTATGTTGTGTGCAGAGCATTCTTTGCAAACTTGTTTCTTTCAAAAATATTTTTTTGGTGAATTAATTTCCGACACCTCAATATGGATTTTACAATCTTTTGGCGAGTTATCAACTCGAGTAAACTTTCTCTCAGTTTCAGGGTAAAAACATAACTGTGAGGTAAAAAAAATATGGTCACGTAGACATTGACGTGTACTGCATTGAGTACGCACTACAATAATAAAACTTTAAGTTAACTGCTGCATTGATCGCTTTGATAATGTTATAAAACAATTAGTTCAGCTGTGCGTATGTCGAGATGTTGAACACTTGGGAAGTTTGGAGAGCAATCAAGAGGCTAGAGCTGCTCTTGGCTGCAGCTCGAGCAACTCTCACTTTTGTCTTAGTTCTGTCATGCGTCGCAGTAACTTATTTATTTGACTTACCATAATTATCCCATTTTTCAGGAGATCCTCTTGCCATAATTGAAGCTGATGAGCAGGTTTTCAACAAGGAGCACGAGTTAGAGATCCCAGTAAGTTCACTTTATTCTTTGCTGTATTTGACAGTCACAAGAATAAATTGTGTTCTGAGTTGTATTTTTAAACGAGATGGCTTTTTATTCTTGAATGCTCCTTTCATAGTCAAGACCCCATGAGGTAACTTCAATGTGTATGGAAAAAATGCCTTCTTAAAGGCATAACCATTAAATGAAGGGTTGGTCTCATAACTTGACTATTAACAGGAGAAAACGTTGCTTGTACTTATTATTGCTACTCTTGATTACTGCTTGGTTATACCTTCTGATTCCACAAAAATCTGTTAAATTGGCATTTCTAGGATTATTAGAGTACGTTTTCTGCTTAGTATAGTGGTCATTTCTGTGCTCTCCAGTGTGTTATGGTAGTCAGCTGAAACGCCTTCAAGAAATGTGAGATATATTTCTCGAGTAAGATGTGTTTAGATTTGGGTGAAATGTGATCATGCGTTGTCTGGCGTTAAGAAAAGGCAGATTCCACCTTTTCTCACAGTATCGAAATATTTCACTCCAGCCAATAGAGGATGCTTATACAGCAGGATGTAACACAGGTATTTATAGAGGTGACATTTTCAATGTACTTTTATCTCCACTTTTCAGTCCCAGGCTCAAATAAGTGACACCAGTAAGATCCATGACTGGACAATTCCAGACAGTCAATATATCACCAGGCCATCTCTGTTGAAAGTTGTTGGAGTCAATGATCCTGAGAATAAGGGTGAGGTGCGAATTTCCTTTGGTGCATTTTTGGCAGCAGGATCAGAAGAGCTTGGTTCTCTGTCAAGGACAAGCCCTGGCAGACCTAGGGTAAGAGCAAATGGCACCAAAACAATCAGTGTAAAGATTCCCAATTAGAAACCATTAACGACATTCGTCTGTAGGACTTGAGTATCGCTCAAAATACTGTTGAATCAGCACTGTCGAGTTTCTTACTGTAGGCAGTTTTTTTTCAAATGTAGTGTATGTACCTTCGGTTGGGCAACACGGACATGCTTTGCTGTTATGGATGACAAGATAGAAATAAAAATTGAATATCCCATACTCCATATTGAAATTAAGGACATATTGCCCTGTGGTGACAATTTTTCTGTAATATAGATAAGAAGTCGCTCTAGTTGTAGAGATTTTTCTTGAACTTTGACTTGAAGCCCTAGAATGGACCTGTGTGTCGGCGATGTTCAGTCATCCATAGCTATTGTGCAAGTCCTTCTTAGAATACCACCACTTGTCTGCGATGCAGCCACAGGCACTTGATGTAGTGTCTTTTTATCCTGTCTTGTGTAGTTTCTTGTCGCAGATGATCCTCCTTCTGATTTTCCTTTTCGTCCTTGCCCACCTGCTCACTAACACATTCGCAAGTAGTGAAAGAAACTCTTAACTAGTCTGCAACCTTCTTGCCTCATGAGAAGTAACATTTTTGTTTATTAATGCTTTCTTTATTTCTTAGCCACATTTTGGAGATGAGAAACCCATTCTGACGCCTTCTCCTAAAGGTGCATTTAAGCTGATTAGCGAACCCACAACTCCATCTGATCCATTCTTACCAGACAACCACTCACCTGATGACCTTATGAACAGACCTTCTGTGGATGGGAATACACAAGAATCTTCACATAAGGCCATTTTTAGTCCAGATGAAACTTTCCAAAGACCACCATCCAAAGAACAGTGGAAAAGGAAGGACGTGCTAGGGGAAGAGGCAACCAAGCCTCCTTCCCCCTCGACAAACATGCTGTCATTTGAAATGCAAAAGATGAAATTGGACGAGCAGTTCAAAGTTGATGGTTCAGTCAAAAAAAGAAGTAGGAGTGCAAGCCAAACTAGCAGTAGCAGTACAGGTAGTATTCAGAGTGTTATAAAGAAAAGTGATGGAAAAGGTACTCAGTCTGGAAGAAGCATTGGCGGTAGTGATTCTAGAACTAAAGACAGAAAACGGTCTCACAGAAAAGAAAAACCTGAAAATCAAAATAACGCGAAGCTTGATGCTTCTTCAAGATCGAAAACAAACTCAGAGCAGACATTTGAAGAGTTGAGCATGTCGCTAGGTAAGATGTCCACCTTAAGAAGATCGTCTTGTGGAGATGCTAGCTACGCTTCTTCACTAGAACAAATGACACAGTTTATTGCACAAGCAATAAATGAAGATCCTGAGGAAATAAGGAAGAAATTGGCTGCAGTTCAAAAGAATAAGACAAAGGTGAAGTCAAAGAAGAGAGAAGGCCCGCCTTCTGAGGATACGACAGAATCAACTCATTCTGAAAGGTCCGACTTTAACCCTTTGGCATCAAGTAGTCCACAACGTCAAATATCGCCAGAGAGAATCACATACAGTCAGGTAAATTTGAAGGGAAGTCAAGAACAGACGCTATCTGACTCACCAAATAGACTTTCAAGCTACGGAGTTGATGATAGTGTTTTTCCATCCGAGGCTGCTACTTCAATGGTGCCTCTAAGTCTTAAAGAGCTTGGTTCCAAGGATGCTTCCCCCCAGCGGGAATCTATGCCTTCCCCTGAAACTCGAAGCTTTCATCACATTATTCCTCAATTTGGTGAGACATACACTGTGCGAAGAGCCAAGAAGCAAGCTGATCAACAACAGAATAGCCATATGATTGATCCCAGAAAGCACAGGACGCATGAAATTGAGGAGCGACTTAATCGTTCTCTGCCTCAAAACATGGAATCTTCTGTTGCTGAGGATAACGTTCAACATCCTTTACCATCAGAACGCCATCTTTCCAACCATGAATTGTCAACATCTCATACTCATTTTTCACCTCTTGGGACATCCGATAGTGCTGTTGGAAGCTTGACCACAGTTCTGACACAGGATGTTACAAACACTAGACATTCCTGGCCAGAAGCTTCTCCACGCCATCACCAATTGCAAAAGGATTTTTCAAAAGTGGATCATGTTAGTGGAAAGACCAACTTATCTGAAGGTAAAACTAAAACGGATGTATCCATGAACTATGCAGTTCCTCCAGGTAACTTTGGAGCACCTGTTCAACCAGGAAAATAGGTGGAGGAGTGCAATCCAATGCATTTATGCATGGACATCACACAGGAAATTTAGGAAACCATCAACTAGCTCAAACAGGTGTTCCACTTAGTTTTGCTCAAGGTATTGCACCATTTGACAACCCCAGTTCTGCAACGCATATCTATCCATCACATAACATAAATGGTCCTGTTGGAATACCAGGCATGATTGGGCCGATGTTTGGTACAAAAACTTTCGGAATGCAGGTGCATGGCCCATTGTCAAGAACAGCACCCACAACATATGGCCCAGGGATGGTCCCTCTGGCGTCAGCCATGTATCCACCTCAAGGACTTGGCACCATGAATACTCTTCCTGGTCATGTCCCATTTGTGCAAACTGTTTCAGCATCAATGGGACCAAAACCTTCAAGTCTAACACCAACTTATGTTCAGTCCCTTAATGTTGAAATTCCACAAAACTTCTCCAATCAGCAAATTCCCTTACATCTGCAAACCAATATGTCAAACATTTCAGAGTTGCCAACTTCATTTACACACCCAAGAGTCTCAACATCTATGCTGCACCAACATACACCACCACAACAGGTCCCTAATGGTCTTCTGCAAGTGAGACCAAATTTTTCTCAAGGAGCAGTGACAGCAGCAACTCAAGAAATTATTCCAGGGGAGATAAAATTCCCACCATTTTGCTGTGTGGGTGTTTTGACTGAGTCAGTTATTCCATTGCATAACAGTAGCAGTCGGTGGATGCATTGTGAAATACACTTCATCTTGTCTACGGCGAATGGTTTGCAGGTAGGTAACTTGAGAAGCGTGTTTGTCAAAGATATTGAAAAACTGTATCATAAGGCGTTGATGTACAGTTACGAATCCTATGAAGCATTTACAACTGCCTGATTATCAACTCGAGAAAGTGCTCTATAAGATCCGCCTTTGTTAACCCTTCTGCTAATTACAAGCGTCTTATTTTTGCAAACTGTCATTGTCGTGTGCTATTCTCTTGTTTTCTTTTCCACTAGTTACCCAGTAGTGCAAGTGCATTCTCTGTCCAGTCAAAAGCAATCATAGCTCCACATACCACAGAAAATGTCAGGGTTAGTTGCGATGTCTATTTCTTCAAATATTTCATTGATGTTAGTATTTTACTTTGATTTCTTTTACACTTGGCAGGGGTTTCAATAAGCACCGGTGGCCGACGAAACGGGTCGGCTACTTTGCTCATAGAGGTCAGCTACGTTTTTCTAGACAGAAGAAGCAACTGGTTTGAATAACGTTGTAAACGAAAAATATATCATAAAATCTGAATTAAAATTTAATTACGATGTGTTTTCATAAAGGCCCACTGGGTTTACGTTATGCTTTAGTCATGTGCACGTTTTTTCACAAGTTTATTTATAGGTTTACGCACAATTTGTTTACATGCAAAAGTACAATATTTAGTTTTCATCATTTGTTCATTGCTTGTAGGAATTGATTGTTTGACTGATAAATTGAAAGCTGCATGTTCTTGAACAAAAAACACATTCTTTTGTCCTCAAATTTAGTCCCCAGAAGGCCGAAAATCGCATGTTAGGGCCTTGAAATGTCAAAATTTTCTGGAGCAGAACTCGCCCAGTCTCCTGCTTCCCCCCTCAAGGAAGGGACATAACGGCCCCTTGTTCATACAGTCGGTTACTCGATTCAAACCTGCTGGCTACCTCAATTTTTATTGAAACCCCTGCTTGGAAATGGAAGGTTTCTTGGAGAAGTACATAGCTGCTACCAGGCCTCACAGATTGGTTAAGAAAACAATAAACAATGTTGATGTGTTGTACATCAGGACTCATAGTATGATACTGGTTAGTAAATGCATTATCCTAGGAGCAGTGAATTGATCTTTATATAGAGAACGCGTATCACCATAGAAGAATGAATAACTACGTTAAAATGATGGACATATTATGTCCATTATTTTAACGTAGTATGCTATCTGGGTAATTATCTATAGTCATGTGACAACGAAAATTGGAATGTTCGTAAATATCAGATTTCGTTTTGGTATCTTTAGCAGCAACCCATAAACTATTGTGTGCAGATGTAGCAGTTTTATTCTTGTAGCTCTTCACTTTGAATTGGCACCTTCAATAGTTTATACAGTACAATTCCCTTTGTTTGAACTCAGCTAATTCTAACTCTATAGTACTAAAATTGTAATGTTTGTTGGGCTCAATTTTCAGTATATTTAACCTTGCTAACTTGAGCCCCCTGTGAAGGAAAACTAGTTTTCCCTTGGAAGTTTGAGTGAAAATTGTCCTTTCCTATTTTGTATTAACTAGATGTCTGATATGCTTATCTGTACATGCTTTTTACCTCCGTTGTTCTCAGATAAGCATTGAACCAGCTGAAGCTGGTACATACACTGCGCAACTGCAGATTTACTCTTTCCCAGTGGTGTGTGACATGCAGCCAGTGACACATAGTCTTGGACCAGTTTTGGCGTTGGAAGTTGTAGCTGAAGAGCCTAGAGTAGAGGTATAAATAAGAGTGTGGGCAGTAGTCATAGCTAAATGTAAATTATGGGTTCTTTGCCAGTAGCCCTGCCATGTTACCTTAATTTGCTTTCTCTCTTTTTAGGTGATGACCTCTACCGGGACTTACAAAACTGACTTTAAGCAGTAGTTTTATTGCTAGTGTAAACCGTCAATGAGCTATAAAAAAGATCAGTGAATATACGAAAAGCAGTCGATGATGTTTGAAGAAATAAAATCTTTATTAATTGGTCTTGTGTTCTGCAAATAGATACTGTTAGAAGAAGAAAACTCTATAAACTTTGGTGAGGTTTCATTGGGAGCAAAGCAGTGTCGACCAATTCATTTAGTCAATAGAGGGAGAGCGCAAGTACCCATCAGGCTTATCATATCAGCGGTACGTTAGTGAAGTTTTGTTAAAATGCATTTTACTACTAAGAGCTCGTAAAAACAACTTGAAATCCAGCTTGTCCTTTTGAAGAGCAGGTCTTGCCTTTTTTGCTTGCCTGGGGCCATTGCTTGCTTGTTTTTGTTAATGACTTATTTACAAGATGACTTTTCTTGACCCCGCTTGCTGGGTAAGACAGCGTAAATAAAAAACGTGTCCAGCAAAAAAACATCGTCATTTGTCCCAGACTACTGGACAGGCGACTTTCAAATCAGTTAGTCACATACAAAATTAGAGGGTTTTTTTTACGTCTTAAAACGTCATTCTTTCTCGTATTTATAACTACCCTTTTTAAGTGTGCCAACTCTTGGCTTAATTCAAACCAGCTTTCCATTGTATGAGGCAGTGAAATAAAGGGGGTGTGTTGTATAACCCAAAAGGAGTAACAATTTGGTTGCTGTTACTCAGTTGATAGTTTTCTAACACTCTCCTCTCCTTTACCTTAGAGGCATCATACAAGTCCTGTAATTAAAATTGTATGAATGATATTTGTGTTACCAGAATAGCAGTTCACTCCATTGTTTTGGTTTTGCGGATGCCGATTTTTCGCCAAAGGATGGTGTTAGAAATCTTGCTTCTGTCAAGGGATCAGCACTGACAATTCATACTCTGACTCTGAAAGGGCGACAAGAAGTGGTGAGAGCTTTAACTCAGTTTGCTTGTAATTATCAAAGACAAAAGAGATTTCCTTTCCACTAAAAAAAAAACATCATGCATGGTGCTTTTATACTTGTATCCAATGGTTAGTCTAGTGTGCTGAAAGCAACTTGTCAGTTTAAAAATTTGCAGGTTGACGTAACAGCATATGAAACAGTGTTGGGTTGTTTTGTTTATATACTTTTTATGTGTGTTAACATTCACTTGGTGATTGTGTTGCTATAATTATCACAACAAGAACACTGGCATCGCAGACATCATAATTTCAACTAGAAGTTTGGTTAACCGCTTGATGAAGGGCATTTCTCTGACAAAAAATTCACAGAAAAGTTTGAAAACTTCTTTTACTCCTGTAGTATGACGTTATTGAGTCAGACCTGGTTTTTATTTTTGATAAAAGAAGGATCAGAGTTCTGGTTGCTTAAACTTACTAATAATATTGCTTTCTTCTACAGACATCCAAGCCAGAGCCAACAGTTGTGCTGCTTCTTTTTCAGTCCCCCAAAGTAGGACTAAATAGTAAGTTGACGAATATACCAGTTTTGACTCTTGTTATATTTTGAGCAGAATACTATTTCAAGCTTTTCTCTTCGTTTTGAGGTCATTTGTGTCTATTGTAACAGGTGGCAACAGATCTGAGCAGTGGTATGTAGCAGGTAGGTCCAAATGGCAGTACCGTGCAGAGCATGGAACGTACTGGATGGAATGTGATTATCTTTCTCACGAGGCATTACAGTGCACTGTCTGCTGTAAATGTAGATTTTACGGCCTGCTACGTACTGCATTAAAAGGAGTCACTCTTAAGATTATGGGAGTTTCATCAATGCAACTGGTTTTATTGTTGTAATTTTGTTGAAATACAGGTTCCTCCTCAGCTGGACCACCAGAAGAATACATTGCACGCCTTGATGTGGAAATTGACAGTGCTCGTCAAGGTTGGTTTGAAATCAAACAAAATCATGCGAAGACGACACTAATGATCTTTAAAATTTGTCTTTTTTCTGAGAGCATCCTTATAGAATTTAAGGTGTATTCTAAAATCACTGAAAAATTATTAGTGGTTAATTAAATGGGAGATACATTATAGGCCAATGTTTTTTTTAGAAATATCTTTCATGACGATTTTACAGAGCTTTTTGTGGTGGTTAGATGTTTGTCCATATGATCATTACAGCTTTGTCTTAAATTAGCTTATATTGTACAGAAAATATGTTCTTTTTATTGCTTGAGGAGTTCGAAGATATGTCTGAGTTTTTGACACTCGATTAGAATGATTGCAATGCTTGAACTTGCAATTCTGAAAAATGTTTATCGTGTAATAGAGTAATATAAGGAAAACTCCAACAACTTGAGTTCTGCAAAAGTCTTGGAAGAAGTGTGTAAACCCTGAGTTACTTCAGTTCGGTAACTTGTTGCTGAAGAATTTATGGTGCTTTAATTTAAAAAATCACCCTTACTGACTTTGTATTACTAACAATTATTAAATCATAGGTCCTACCATCAGCAGTGTAGCTCTTAATGCCATTGAAGGAGTGGTAAGACTGCACACACCTCATAAGCTACAGGTACGTGTAAAACAGTTATACCTTTTTGGTAACATACTTTTTGCTCTGATGGAACTGCCAGTGGGTATTAGATTAAGTAGGCTAGCAATGACCAAAAGTTACGGAGTGCGGGCAACAACAATTGGCAGTCAAAACGCTTTTGCTCCAACGCTGTGAGTTGCATAAGTTTTTGACAGCTGGTCAAGACACCCTTGATCAGATTACGAGGCGTAGAAGGCCGAAACGATTGCTTAATTCGCTTGCTAGCCTCTAAATGAAAATGGAACTAGAAGTATTTTATAAGACTATACATAAAGTTTCTGCACCAAGTGGAGCACATTGTTTTGAAAAGACAGTAAACGTCTTGTAAAAGCATGGCAACAATGGAAAGGGAAGTGTGTGCGATGAAATCATTTTTTTGACTAACCCTTACCTTTTTCAGCCCCCTTGCATGTTCAGATTACTTTTGAATTAATCATTTTGATCTTTTGGGGCAAGAACACGAGCAAATATTGCTATTTTGCCCCACTAGCCATATCGTTTTTAAGGTAAAAAACTTTTTCGAAAGTGTAAAATATTACTGTGGTTGACAATCTAATCATCAGGTCTCTGGTATCACGTTGTGTCAATGGACAATTGTACATTCGTTTTTCCATGTACATAAGGGGAATAGTGCTATTTGAGTTCAAGAACTTTGAACCATTTCCCCCTTCTCTTGCAAAAGGAATGCTCCTTTCATTGTATTTGTGTCACCTCTTGCCTGTTGCTTAATTCAAGCAGTTTAGCTAGGCCAACACAAAATTTAATTATAACCTTTTACCACTGGGTTTGTCATTGTAGGTACTGACTTTAAAAAGTTCGGTTGGTAGACCTTCAAGTTGTACAATACCAGTCAAGAACGCGGGGAACATCACAGCACGAGTAAAACTAAAGATCGAAGGAGATACTCAGCAATTCTCTGTTAAACCGGATCAGCTGCAACTTAAACCAGAAGAGGTAAGGGGAAGTAGAGAATATTTTTAATTACCATAGGTGTTTGTATCTTTTCAGTTTTTCTTTACTGTTATTAGTTGCTATCTCCCCAAGGTAAATAACATGATCTATCTTTTTTGTCATCAATGACGTATTGATACAATTGTGAAACCCAGTAGTTTATTTGGTCTCAGTAACGATGACCTTGTGTCCCTACAAGATAATACTGCCAGGATATTGCCCCGATATGCTTTCTCATTACCTTCTTTTTTAGCTAAATCTCCCTGAAATTTAAACAGTTCCTCTTGTCCATGCTAGTGTAGAGTAGTGTCTGCTGCTTCCACAAGCTTCTCTAGGGCCTGTAGAAAACTTAACTTAATACAAAGTGGAGTACAATGGAGGAATGTCGAGATGCCTTACAACTTACTAGCACGAATATTCGCGGAAAAGAGATTGGAGACAAAGTGGGAGAGATGTCGTCAGCTTGTAAAACGAAACACTACAGTACACCTAGGGCTAGGTCATGTCTTATGTCTGCCTTAGGGTGGTGTCTGTCCTGTAGGGTTTCATTTCAGAAGATGACAGTTTTTTGAGGGATGACAAGACATCTTACAAGACACAAGCTGAAAAATTCCCCTGAAAGGGAAGTGGGGACAAGGGAGAACTGTCACATGCTTGTAAAACAAAACAGTTCAGTTTAATCAGGAGTAGGTCATGTCTTATGTTTGCCTTAGGGAAGTGTCTGTCCTGTAGGGTTCCATTACAGGAGATGACAGTATTGAAAATTGCCCTGGTATTTTAAATTGCTTCAAGTGTTGATGTTCATCCTTGAATAAATGTGTCGCTATTACTTTAGGAATCAGAAGTACAAGTCACATACCAGCCAGCTGAAGCAAATAAACAAGTGCAGAGGTTAGTTAGTTATTTATTGTGATAATTATGTGAATTCAGATGATATTGATCATTGCTGAATGATCCGTAACAGCTAACAGCCATCTGGTGGTATTGGTCCGCGGGTAAAGTTGTCTTGGTGTTTGATATTTCCGGACTCTTCTCATGGAGGGTAAAATTTCCTACCCCACCCCTAGTGTCAGACTTTGCAATTTTTAGTGCACCCGTAAAAACGTTAAACTCCCTTAAAAGCCTTTTTTTAAAAAAATGTACCCCCTACACGCGGGAACAATTTTGCTAAACCTCTGCGTGATGAAAAAAAAAGAACAGATGAAAGTCTAATAAAAAAGCTTATATCTTTTTGTATATGCAGCCTGGTTGTTCTTGCAGTGCCAAATGGTCCTGTATATGAACTAGTAGTTAAAGGATCAGCTACACCTAAGGAAGAAGACAAGTAAGATGTTCTCGCTGTATTTGGTTCTTTTTATGCGCGACAATGTGCGTATGAAGACAAGAGGAATATACAGTTAAACCTCTCTACAACGGCCACCATGGAGACAGAAGAAAGTGACCGTTGTAAAGAAGTTTTA
>BOPM01000393.1:87042-137787 GCA_022179025.1 Porites australiensis | reverse complement strand
TACATCAATGATCTTTTTTATGTCTAAAAACCTCTTGTCAGTCATTCTCTTTGCTGATGATACAAATAACTTTCTTCGTCATAATGACGTGGCTACCTTAGCAACTATTCTTAATGTAGAGCTCTCTCATGTTTCTTATTGGTTTAATGCTAACAATTGTTGAAGGGCTATAGAATTTATTTCCCTTAATTTTATAGTTTAGTCAAATCTCTTGTCACCAATTGTATACCTTGTGGGACTGTACTAGGTGTATTTGTATTTGTATGGCTTATTATGGAGTGTTTGTAAATTTAGTAGTCATAATTGTGAAGCATTGTATTTCAGTTGTAAGTTCTCTGACGACTTTTTCCTTCTTTTGATTACTATTGTAATTACTTTAGTTAAAACCTTCTTTTATTCATGCAACTTCGTCACGTTTTTCTGCTGACCTTAGGCCATTTAAGCCCCGGCTTTGATTGTTCTCATGCATTTTTCTCGAGTGTGTGATATGTAATAAAGTTAAGTTAAGTTAGACCACACCATGGCGGTGTGGGTTCGTTTTCGTCCCCTTAAGGGTAAAGAAAACAAGACCAATGGCTTAGTGTCACCACCAAATAACGCAATCATCTAAACTGAGCCAATATCTTATACAGCAGGGGTGATCTTGCCATTTTGTCTGAGACCCTAGTTGTTGGTCCAACCAGCAGTGTTTGAACCCTTGACTTTCCCGCTTGGCAGACGGCGCTTATTCAACTGAGCAATGCAATACTCTGTTATGTTATATATTTAGCTTTTTAAGTTTTTTTGATTGATAAATCATTGATGGATAGTAATTCATTTGCTTGACTGAGTGCAAACTTGATCAGCATCACACTTACACTTACAGCCATTAAAGCACGCTTATGCAATAAAGAACAAGTTAAAGTTAAAGTTTAGTAAAGCACTTTGGATACTTAACAATTATTCCTCGAGCCCGAATGGGCTGTTGACTCAGAGCCCATGAGGGCGAGAGGAATAATTGTTTTAGTAAAATCCAACTAGTTGGTCAAAAAATATCGTGACAAAACAACTTTAGCTAGATAAAGTTAGACTTAAATCCTTTTTTGCCGCCGAAAAGCCGGTGCTTTTCGCTACTAGTGGGCTATAACATATAGCCTAGTAGTAGCTCAACCAATCAGAACGCAGCATTGATGATAGACCACTAGTTGGATTTTACTAATATCATTATTGATCCTTGCCCGCAAAATGGACTAGCTTATGGAGGGCGGAAGGACAAGTAAGAAAATTTACAATAATAGGGTTAAAACAAAAAAAATGAAAAAGAGATGCATGAACCTCAACATATTGCATTAACAAGACAGTGAATAAATAAATAAATTTCAAAACAGGTGAATAAAACAAAGTACGAATTAAATTTGCCAAGGCAGTTAAAGATGACGTCATACGCTTTGCCTGTGATTCGCTTCTGGACTTCACCTCTGATCCAGTAGGGGCCAAATAAATCAACTGCCACACAATTCCATGCGGGTGCTGGCTTAAGCCTTCCTCGGGGAAGCCGTCCCGTCAGTTGCGTCGTAGTCATTCTCTTCATGATTTTTGCTCTAACGGTGAATGGACCTGCCAATCCAAGTGGATCGTAGATGCTGTTGATCTGGGAGAGAATCATTCACTTTGTCAACTTCGAAGGAAACCTCTCTGTTAGTTGATGGGATTCTATGTCTGGTTCGGTATGATGCTTCCTAGCCTGTTCACAGGCTAGCCGCTTCCTCTTTCGTCCGGAGAAATTCAACGTCACCTTGGAGCAAAACTGATCATTAACTGGTCTCCAACAAACTCCTAAGACTTTTTCTGCGGGTGCAGACGTCTCACTGAGTATCTCCTTCTAATTTTGGATGTCAGAGTTGCCCGAGTTGGTCCAGCATTTAATCTTGAATCCTCCTATGTCAACCAGCTTCTCTATGTTCTGTGTTACGCTTTCGGCTCTCTTCCTATCACCAACGCTCTCAATGATGTCGTCCATGTAGGTGTTGTCTTTAATGATTTTGCCCTCTTGAGGGTACTTCACGTGCTCCATTTCGGCCGTTTTTCTCAATGCTACTGTGGTGATGGTTCCTGACGCACTATCGCCAAATGAGACCCTCTGTATAACGTAAGTTTCTATTTCTTCTATTTCTATCTGGAAGATCAGCCGGGTCTCTTATCCATGGATACGGAGTCATCCCTCTACGTTCAAGGCTATTGAACTTCAGATTTCTCTCAATCAACTGTGGCTCTTTCTTTTCCGTTAGACTGTACTTCTTCGCGCTGGGCGGATATTTTCCACATTTACAACCCCCACAGCGAGGCGTACACTCCACCCTTACGTTCTCAGTATTATAGAAGTCTTCAATCTCTACTTTGGCTTATGAGAGCATTCTGCATCGCGTGATTTGCATCCATTAAGTCCGTGTTAGGGCCGCCGAGACATCTTCCAAATCAGTTGTCAGCAACAGTAAATGACCTGACGTCTGTTCTGGCACGGGGTGGTATCTAGGGTGTCCATATCCTATAAGTACGTCCGCACCACCTGTTGGTCTTCTAATCTCTTCGAACATAACGTCCTTGAAACGATGAACTACGTTATTGACGTTCACACTTTGAATGTCCGCCGTTATTACATCGATACCAGAAACTTCGAACGGTACGACTTGCCCCTGAGAGTCGATCAGCGGGAGAAGGTATCTGTTGGACATAATTGTTTCACTAGTGCCTCCAACTTTGACGAAAGCTATTTCTACTCTCGTGCCCTGTAACATTTCCACTTTAGCCTTGCTGTTGGTGATGAAACTTAATGATGCTGCATTGTTCCAGATAACATTGGCCTAGCCTCTTCTTGTTCTATTTCGTTGAAGTAGGAAGACATGTGTCGCTCAAAGGATCGCCGCAAGAACTTGCTGTACAAACACGCTGGCTTCCCGATTCTCCTCGTGTGATGTTTTCACCACAAGCTTTCCGGCTTCTGTAATCACGCTAACGATGCCCAATCTTCAAAGAGGACCAGTATGCACCCTTCTCTCTAAGCATGTGATTTTTTTTATTGTCTATTCACTCACCACAAGTCTTGGATAGCTATAATTGGCAATCATCAGTTCCGTGACTGGCATAATTGTGAAACAGGCACGCACTGTTACTCTTGCTTTCGAAAGGCTGCTGCGTGTTTTCTTTGAGTTCCTCAGCCACTGCATCCGCACAATGAACCGACTGTTGGCTCGCTTGACTTCCAAGACTTCCAGGTGCTCGCAGATCTGATAAATCATATTCGATTGCCCTTTTCTGGTTAAGCAGAAACTTGAGAGGCCCGGAAACTCGTTTTTCTTATCGACGCTACTGGAGTCAAAGCTGACGAGACTCGCCCACTCTCTTCTAACATCAGCTTGTAGCCTTACGGAGGTTGTGGTTGTTGTCTCTTTCTCCAGTCCGAGCCTCAACAGGTCTTCATAACCACTTCCAATACATCGACAAGCTCCACGAATCTCTTATCTCCCCCCTCTTTGAGGGCTTTAACTCGTTGTATGCTATTAATAATCACGTATGTTATCTTGGCTGGATCACCATACTTCTTGTCCAAGCGTGGGCACATTTCATCAACGTCATTGTCGACCCCCTTCACGACCCCCAGTGGCCCCTCGCAGAGGCAGGAACGCAAACTATAATGCGCAGTGCTGCTGTTTAAACTTGCCATAACTTGAACTTTAAAGTCTTTTCTAAATCTCGGGTATTCTCTACGCCAAACCAGGGCATCTTTATTTTTCATGGTGAATGTTAGTAGTTTTCGCTTCGAGATTCTGAACACACACTTCTACCTTTATCTGACTGGCAATAACTGATTCGATCCTGTCCACAACTTGATTGTATCGTTTCTGCCCAATTGAAATCCACCCCACTTTGGTTGATGCCCCTTCCCTGCTCAAAAATTCCAAATATTTGTCATTCCCTACTTTGCAACCCGCCAATGAAGCTTACATTCTTGTCGGCTTCGCATACTTCCAGCAATTTAAGGGCGTCATCTGACAGTGCTCTAAAAACTGCTTCCTCTGTGACTCGTTTTATGAAAGCTTGATCAATTAATTTTTGAGTTTTTCCGGAGTCTCTTTTAGCCGCCTTATGCTGACTGACTACCTGTTTCTCTACCATCGGCATGGCTGCTTTCTAGCCGATGTACACAGCCTATTTCTCCATGGCTTCACTAAATCAATTCTTCAACCCTGCTATCCACGCTTCACATTCTTCTACTTCGCTATCCATTAAAAATGCTGTTTACGTATCGTGCTTGGTTTCCACATTTCTCCACGCCTCGTTTAGCTCGTCGAAGTTCACTCTCGCTATTTCTGATCTTTTGTCCTCCTCGATTGACTTCGTTAACTCAGAGAGTTTTCTTATAAATCGTTCCTTCGCTGCCCATCTCTGGTTTTTGGCGTCTTGATCAGCCATCATGTCACGCTTTGATAAAATGCGGATGAGGCCCTACAGGGGTCAGGTGGCTGGCAAATTTCATGTCCTCCACACTTTGGGGTAACTTTGTGACCCCCTCTATACAAAAATCTGTTTGACTTAAAAATATCGCAGCTTTGAGGACCAGTGTCATGACTCTCAAACCTTACAAGGCTACTAATTTTACGGCACTTTATCCAGCAGCATTACTAGATTTTGCGAGTAGGTCTACGTGAAAAGTTGAAAATCTGGAGGTCTACTGTACTACCTGATATAAAAAAATAAGACGTTTTATGAGAGGTGTTTGTAAGAACATGAGTGAGTTGGTTTTGAATGCAAAGTTCTGTGTTCTATGTACAACTAACTTATTACTTTTACCAGGACACAGAAAGTTGTGTTGAAAACAAGTTCTACTTCTCCAGTGAAACTCCAGCTAACGATTGAGGGAAATCACTCAGACTTTCAGGTTTGGATTGTTATTGTAATACGCTGTTTAACACTAACCAGGCCTCAGTTGTTTAAAAAGTGGATAAAGCTATCCACTGGATAAACCTCTATCTACTGGGTAACGCAATTGGTTTCCCTAATACTTATTCAGTGGGTATTCAACGTTTGAACAACTGGGACCAGGTAAATGTGAAGTTCATCTTATACACCGAAATGTAAATACCATAATCTTCTGCTCAAAACTGTTAGTTGATTCCCCTTAACTTAACATCTCTTACTCTTAAAAATGATTATTGTTTAATTTGGCAGATTCAACCGACATTTAGTTCCCATAGTGGAAGTCCAGAACGCCACCAATCTACTCTTGAACCTAAGGTCTGTTAATAACGTTATTGTTTTTACTGTTAATGTTAAGGATGTATTTGTGATTCTCTGCTAAAATTGAGCAAATGTTTTATGTGGTTGTTTTATATCAACAGAAAGAACTTCCAGTGCATGTTAGTTTTTCTCCATCATCAATGGGCCTCATTTCTAGCTCTCTTGTAATCAAGTCACTGACAGGAAGGGCAAGCTCTAAGGTAATTTAGTGTAACATTTTAGCTTGAGAAATGAAAGCACTATTTCTAATACGAAAGATAATGTTTTTGGTCAAAGTATTTAACCATGAATGATATTGATTTGAGCGTGAGGCGTAATGTCTGTTATACCCCTTTTTCTTGTTAGATTCCACTCTATGGTTGTGGAGGTACAAGTCAGTTAGTGTTGGTTGATGTAAGGCAACTCAGCGAGGGATATATCATCAATATTGGAGAGGTAACGCTTAAAAGAACAACTCAGTATCTGGGGTGGGGTGAACTGTTATCTATTTGTAGGTGATGACGATAGTGGTGGGGGTGATGGAGGTGATGCGTTGACAGTATTAAGGGGAATAGTTAGGATCCTCAAGAGGATTCTTGGATGCTCCTAATGTCATATCAGACAACTAATTTTTTGCCAGGTTGCAGGGCATTTTTTTCACTTTGGAAATTTGCCATCAAATTAGCCTGTCGAACAGGCGTTTTTTTTCGCGTTTTTTCAGGTGAGCAAAAGGAAGCGCGACGTGACCCTTGCACGCGCTCCTCGCCCACTTCGCCTGAAAAACGTAAAACAAATAGCGCCTGTTATGCAGACCACAATTGTGTCTGTGCATTTCAAGAAAGTGCTATTTTCATCATTGATTGAAATATAATCCATGTACTTAACACGATTTCATTCGTCTTGCATTAGTGCAACAAAGACTATTTTAACGCTTTTCATTTGTAATGTAGGCAGAGTGACTTGTCCTTTTGTAAGAACAAGACGTAATTCTCATGCTTTAAAATGTGTAAGTAACTGAGACTTTTTTTCTGACACCAGGTTTCTCTTGGAAGAAAGAATCCTGTCAAAGTTAGATTGCGAAATTCTGGCACCAGGGCTGCTTTTGTGAAGACTGTGTGCTACTCAGGTACTGACTTTTTTTAAACTTCGTTTCTTTTCATTTATTTTTAGTTTACAAGTCAGATGATCCTAATCTATCTCAGGTCATTATGGGAAGAAATTTGTCGTTTTACCATCTGTAGCTTTGTGTCCAGTTTAGTGACTGTAACCATTTGAGAAGCAGCCCCTCTCCTGAACTGACAGTGACAAAAGCTATGCCTAACAAGGATTTTAAGCGAAAATAATTTTCTGTACCTTTGGTGCGCCCTTTTGCACAGAGCGAATAACATTTTTATCCCTGGGGGCAAAAATGTGTCTGCTGACAGTGAAGTTATGTGTGAAAACAAAAGTATCCTACAGAATCATGACAGCCTTACTTATTATAATAGTTTTTAACTCTTCCTCGTAGATGTCCATTCACTTCAACAGTATCCATCCACACATTTAACTGTGCATCCAAACAACTTTATCCTTTCTGAGAGAACATCAAAGGTTGGTTTCATAATTATTATTAGAAAGCCTAAGCAACGACAACGGCGACGTCAACAAGAGTGGCAAAAAAGCAATAGGTTTAGATTGGTCAAACAACAACTTTGCACGTGCATCACGCTTTCTTGTGCATTTCTTTGCCGTCACAGCACGACCACGACTTGAACATGCCTAATTTTACGTTTTATGGAAGGCGTGAACATAAGGCAACGACTTTCTTTTTTTTTTCTTGATCCTCGATACAGTCTTTAAGAATTCAACTCACGAAAAAATTGCCAACATTTAATGAACTGAACGAGATGGAATAAGCGCGATAAAGTTTGAAGCTGCGCAACTGTACCTGTACGTTTTTGCAGCCGTCGTTGTCGTTGTTGCCTAAGCTCCCTATTGAGCTTTCTACCACAGTGTGAGGAAAAAATTTGTTGTTTCCTAAAATATGGGTCAGTATTTGCGTATAGCTTTTCGTGTTGAGCTAAGAACAGCAGTGCCTCAGGACAAAAACACATCGTTCACACGCATCGAACATTAGGGACGACCGTAAGATCTGACAACGGCGACGGCAAGCAAAACAACAACCTAGCACGTGCGTAACGGTTTTTTGTGCACTCCTTTTCTGTCACTGCACGACTTCGACTTCAAATTTCCCAATGTTACGTTTTATTGAGGATGTAAACCAGCTGGAGGAAATTTTCTTTCTCTCTCTGAAATTGGAAATGGTTGTTAGGAATTCAACTCCAGGAGAGTTCGCTTACATTTGAAAAAGTAAGCGAGTTGGAATAATCGCAGTGATGATTTAAAACCGCGAATTCAATTGTTAAGCGATGTTGTGGCTGCTGTCGCCGTCGTCGGATCTTAAGGTCCTCTTTTGTGCTGGAGTGGTTTGGTCGAGTTAAGGTTTCGTGCACTAAATCCCAATCCTCACACTTGAATCTTTACTTCCGGCTCAGTGGGCTCCTGTCCTCGTTGCTACTTATTCATTTACGCTATGATCCACCTTCGTAGAATTTTACACCTAATTTCTCTGGCTTTAAATTGTTTACCTAGAGGGTCTTCCTTTTGCTTGCTCTGTTTTAGAGAAAATACAAATACAGAAAAGTTTAAATTAGTGGCAAAGAACGTTTTGCAGGAATTGTTTTATTCTTTTTCCTGTGATACACAACTTTGCTAACGGTAGCCTCTTTCCCATTCTTAGACTATACTGATCGAGTATCAGCCCCTGGAGAGGGATGCCATTAAATGCCGTGCATCCGTGAATTCTGTAGCAGCTGTTGCTTTTTATACTGGAGATGAATTCTTGAGGAGACAATACAAGAAGTAAGACACGTTTAGCTAGAAATGTTCTACTTTTGCAGCATATGGCCTAGTAACTAGAAGGTCATAAGGGCTCGATTCCATTTGGGGTAACTCGAACTTTTTCCTCCCTACCGCCTGTGTGACTGACTGAAAAAATTTTCTTTTTCGGTGTACTTTTTGCTGGGCTGAAGTTTTAACTATTTGGATATGATGTGCAGATGTCAAGCAAGGTGAACACATCACGAACATCTTGAAGGAATGTCTGGGGAAAAAAAAGAATGTGGATTGAAGGGAGGATTTAGCATTAGATCATGATTCCCTTAAGGCATTATTCCTTCGCAACCGTTCATGGTTTACATCAGCAGAATTGTGTTTTGAGGTATTTATCATCTTAAACATTTTGTTTTGTCAGAAATCTTCAAAGAAACCCTCAACAGCAGTTTTCTCCTGAATCAAAATCCAGTGGTCCGCTTGTTGGCCTTAATTTTACCACAACTTTTCAAGATGAAGATAAACTGATCGAAGGTATATTGCTATATCGTTGGAGTGGCACTTTAAATAGTATTTTTGTTTGTGTGCAAACGTTTTGAAAAGCACTAAAAGAGTCTTACTTTACTTTGGAGAAGAAGTTAAACGCTTTAAGGCTCTCTTGGAAAGGCATGGTTTTCTTTTGGGAAGACGTAAATCACATTTTTTTTTTTTGTTTAATACTTGACCTTGCCTATGAGAGGCATCCGTAGAAGAGTCAGCGCTTTAATATGGTCATTTTTTCTTCAAAGGTCAGTGAAAATAGCTAGTTACTCTGCTTTAATTTTAAAGTGAGAAAAGTCAAGACTGAATACAACACGCCCATTAAACGAAATGTGACTCAGTTTACTCCGAAGATCAAATATAGAACTACTTGGGTGCAAGAATGATGTAGAATGTGGTAATTTTGACAACTGTACTGTACTCTCTTTAAACTTTTACTTGATTGAAGTTACGGTGTAAATAAAACTGGCAACAAAAAAGTGCGACTTGCAGAATGAATTGAAAAGCGATGTTGAAGCGTTATACTGTATCACCGATGTTCAAAATTGTCTTGCAATAACTTGTCGGAAAGTTGCGTGAATACTCATGAATGACTGGATAAAATTTGGGCGGGAGACTAGTCTCGCCACGTCACTTTCTGCCAAATAAGTTTGTTTTAAGGTACAGTAAAACGGGAAAAACGTGTAACTTATTTTGCCAAACGAGTTGAATGACGATGTTGGGCGTTTTACCGCCCACCATCAAACTTGTCTTGTAACAAATCAGGTTATTGCAGGTTGCGAAAAGTTGTTGTTGAAAGTAGAGAGTAGTTCTACTTTTTACAACAAAATCTGTACATGTTGCGCGTTTTACCGGCCTAAGGAACGGACCATTAGAAACGTTATGGGAAGGGTGGAGAATTTTCGAGCCGCATGAATTTTTCTTTTTTGTTCGAAAACATTTCTCTTGTATGAATTTCTTTAGGCCTTTGCGGGAATATTTTAAAGGTTATTTGGCGTGCATGAATTTTTTAAATTCAATTTCCCTTGCGCGAATAATTTTTTTGTTCTTCACCTCCCTCCCCCCTCCTCCAAAAGTTTTCTAATGGTCCTTCCCCAAGCCAAACGTGTTTTGCAGCAAGTGCCGTGATGCCCGTGTATTTCGTGACTCCCACGAAAGTTAATCCAATCAGGAGTCAGTATTCAGGTAACTTGCAACAACCTTGTTTATTGCAAGATAGGTTTGAACGTGGATGGTAAAACCTGCAACATTACTTTCAACACGTTCTTCAGCAAAGTTGCAAAACAAGGTGAACGTTTTTGATGCCCGTTTTACTGTAGCTTTAGTCTGGGAAAACTCGCAACTTGTGCAGATTTTGTTGCAAGAGTACAGCTACTCTCTACTTTCTGCAACAACATTTCGCAGCCTGCAACAACCTGAGTAGTTGCTGGACAGGTTTGATTCGTGGGTGGTAAAACACCAGTCAATTCGTTTAGCAGCAATATTGCAAACAAGGTTGCAAGTTTTTTTGTTGCCTATTTGACCGTTCCTGAAATCAGATTGTACACATTTTTTTTTTGTTTCAGATGTAAAATACCCCAAGGTGCCAAACTGGACTACATTTTTTCAAAGCTCTGTATCCAGGGTGCTTTTGACTTTAGTAGGATCACCACCAAGTTCACACCCCGGCAACACAAATGACCCTAACAGATCAGTCGATACTGTGCCTGTTTCGGATAAACCAGCTCCCAAGCCTCAAATGAACAGTCCCGTAATGAATGGTAAGCATGTATACTGTAACCTGCCGCTTAGAACCCCCCCTCCCCCACTGATAAGCACCCCCCGCTCCCCACAGTAGTCTGCGTAGCAGGCGTTTCCGCGCGCGTTCGTCGAGAAAGTTGGGGCGGGAGCATAAAAGAGGGAGGGGAGAGTTTCCTCTTCTCCCCTCGCTCTCCCTCTTTCACTTTTTTTTGGCTCTCACTCCAACTTTCGCGCCATAACTCGATGGAAACGCTTATAGGTCCAGCTACCCGTCGAAAAATACATCCGATTTTAAAACTTGAATTGAAAAATGATGTACTTCATACATATTGTTGTCCTTATTATTTGCATGCTTGTTAGTAAATAGATATTACTTTAAAATGAGATATACAGCTATTTCAATTAACGTTGGTATCTGCGTGACAAGACCTAATGTTCAATTGGGAAGCTGTAAATACTGTATAATTGCATTTATAATTTCATGGTTGTCAGTGTCGCATGCAGGTATAAAACCTAAAAAACGTTTGCTTTTGTGATTCTTTGACAGAAAAGTTGCTCCGCGGCCAAGTTTGGTACATTTTTTATTACAATTACCCATATTGCTTTGCGGTCTCCTCTTGTAGGCTTTCCAAACATGCTAATTAACATTGCTCTACGGCAAATCAACAGTATTCCCGTATTGTGATGAACCGATTTTTTTCCAACAGGAAATCTGGAGGAGAAAAGCTGGGCTGTCATTCCTGATTTTCTGACTATGACACCTTGCAAATCACGTAAGTTGACCAACAAATATAATTATGGTACAGTCAACTCTCTTGAAGACAGAAACCTTTGGGACAGTCACTAATCGTATGTCTTAGAGAGATGTCCGTCTTAAAGAGAGTCAAATAAAGGGAGCAAAGAAAGGCAGGGACCAACTCAAGGTGTCTGTTTTACCCAGGTGTCCCTCGTACAGTAATAGAGGGAAGTGTCCGTTAAGAGGGAGTCGAATTATCTATGAGATTTCAATTGTGTAGCAACAGATACTGAGTGACAATCGTATTACCAGCAAAAGCATTTCTTCCTCAGGGAAGAGTTGGCTATATAAATATGGTAATCAGAAAATTTAGGTCCAAGTGCCACCAGGAAATGGTATTTACTTGTCCAAGGCTCTTAAAGCTCACTCTGCCTGTTCTCTATCTAAGCTTCTCTCGTGACATGTATGAGAAAGCTGTTTCTTGAGTCAGTGACACGGGCGGCTCGAAAGAAAAAATGCGAGAACTCCCAACAGGAGTCAAACCTAAGACCTTCTGTTTACCAGTCCAGATACTCTACCTCTGAGCTACAGGAGACTCGTGGGAGCTCAGACCACTAAACTAGGTTCATGTGACAAACATCCTGCATATTGCTGGGACTAGAATATCGATATGTGCTTATGCGCAATGATAGAATATGACGTGAATTTTAAGCCTGGTGAATACTTTAGAAAGATGACTCTGTAGTCAATACGACAGGTGGCTCATATCTTCTCGCCACCGTGTAATAGAGCGATTTTTGTTTGACCTTGAAATGAAAACGCGCGAACAAAACAAACAACAATCTAACGGAAATAGAGCGATTCGATTGGTTTATAGAACGGACACAAACGCGCGCGGCTTTTGGTTGGTTAAGCGAACACTCAGGTGAAAAAACTTCATGCCCGTGAAGTTTCTACGAAGGAATCGATACTTCGCTTTGACGTCATACTGCAACACGATTGGCAAATCAATGCTTTCTCCATATCAGGGTTTTCTTTGGCGGAAAATCGAAGAGTCCGTGTTTTGATCTTTCATCCATTGGCTGATAAAACAAATAACGAACACTTACGGAAACCATTTTTCAAGGTCATACGAAAATCGCTGTATCCTCTTTATACTCTTCTCCTTTTATACTTTCGGGACCGAATGTTTCATATAAGGGAAAGGACTTTTCACTTGCTCAAGTCTTTACAATATAGTAACCTTTTTACAGTTTAATACTGAATGTAGCTTTGCAACTGGGCCGCTTCTTGGTAGTACTTCACATCAGCGTTGGGTTTTGCCTTTTTTACCTAATATTGTGAAAGGACACAGTGTGTAAAGATTACATGACAGAATCATTTGACTCTTTAAATCAATGGTGTTTCCTTAAATATTTGTCCTACGTATTACTTCCATTTCAGAAGATGATAAAAGTGGCAAAAGTTCTGATCAGCTTAGAATTGTCAACTTCTCGGAGCGTTCATTAGGGTGAGCAAGTGTAAATGATAAATTTAATCTGTTTTGTTAATATATGTTAATAATGTACAATCACTATTAATAATAATAATTAATAATACAGTCACTAGAAGTAAAGAATATCAGGGGAGAAAGACATGTTAGAATTATATATAGTTACAGCAATTTTAGACTTTGAGCACTCCATCTACACTGGCATGGTAAGGACGATACAACAGAACTGGGCTTCGATTTGATTGTTGCTTGGAGATAGAGCTTGTATCTTCTGTCACGTGGGGTCTTTCCGATAAGTCACGTGATAGACCACACCAGGCACCATCTAGGATCCCCAACTCTTTCAAACAGCAGCATAGGCTCCTTAATGTCCTCTTGAATTGATAAGAAAGGGTGAAGGAGACAATTGAAGGCCAGCGACTTTAAATGGCTTTGTCACTCTATTTGCTATATATTTAAAACGCTAAACTTTTTCTTGCATCAATTGTATTCCAAAAATACTGTAAAATTCCGAAAATAAGCCTCGGGGCTGATATTTTTCAAAGGCCCTTTTTGAGGGGCTTCTTTTTGGAGGGGCTTATCTACGGAGTGAAATTTGCGTTTCAAAATCGATTGGGCTAGCCTTACAGTTGGAAGGAAATTTACCGTTTTTGCTTTGTTTTACTTTGCATTTGAGGGCAATTTTTATTTGGTGGGGCGATTTAACGGAGGCTTTTTTGCGTTACCGGTTTGGGGGGCTTATTTTCGGAATTTTATGGTAATAGTTCAGTTTTTGTCATTATTATTATTTGAGGATACTGGAATATCAACAATCAGACGACTCAGAACGTGATGAACAAGAATTATTTTGCGAGGAAGAATTTATATCGTCCAAGCTGGCGCTTGACCAAACTAAACTGATTTTTTTACCCTGTCCTTTGGTAGGTTTGAGTTTACATGGCCTGGACATGCAATTGTTATCACCCCTGAAAGAGGAGAAATTCCACCCAGGTAACCACTCAATGTAGCCAATTCAGTCCGAAAGAGTCCGAAACCGGACAAACCAAACGCTGTTATTCCCAACAGCGTATTAGCAACGTTAAGATTTTATTACTGGTATGAGAATAATTAGTCAAGTACATTTTTGGAATTTTAACCAATATTTTTTATAGGATATTGCTTGTCTTCTAATCTTTGTTACTGTGTTTTCTATTTTGTTAGGAGTCAAACTAAAGTATTTGTTAGTGCCAAGCCAAATCCCTCCAACTCTCTTACCCACCTTCCCTGGGTAGGCACAATTTACTTGAACTGTGATGGAGTGCAACAGGTATAGAAAAAAGGGATCATTATACGTTTCTGGGAAACTGCCCGCCTACCCCTCCCCTAAGCCAACATTAACACGAACTTAAGGTTGCATTTCTCTTAGATTGGTTGATCATTTCACCTGCGGTTGCAAGGTCTTCAAAGAGATTTTCATCCGATAAAAGCGCCAGTCTAATGTACGTTAATCCCAGATAGCTTCGTCATGTCACGAGGGAAAAATTATTTAAACATATGAACGTAACAGAAAATCGTGAGTTTTGTCAGATAAAACTCGCGAACGCTCAAGTAAAGATTCAAGAACCAGTGACGAGAGATTCTGAGGATTTGTAACACCTTTCCCTAGAGTCTATTACTAAAGACCAAGTTCACCGTCAAGAGGCATTCATTCAAATAACCTTTTTTGTCTTTATTCAGTCGATCAGGGTACAAATTAAAGAAGAGCAGATACTGGAGAGTTCTCCCCTTCAATCTGGTGCATTGAATTTCCAGTCCATCCCAATTACCGCTTCAGGAGGAACTCCTCTTCCCTCACATCATCTTCCTCCATTGAGAATAACAAATAAAGATGTTATGTTTGGAGCAACACTCATTGGAACAGTAAAGAGTATGTCATCAGTAATAATTTTTGTCTCTGTTTATTCGTTCATTTAAAAAGTTAATTGGGTTCTAAATTTTGAATATGTTATCATTCAATCACTTTTCAAAAAAAAGGAGCTGAGAAAGTGTGACGTCACAAAAAACGTTTAACAGAGCCGGCCATTTGCATTGTCAAACGATGGAAAGAAAATATAGGCTAACGTTTTGTTCTTGAGCGCAATCATGCACGGGGCATATTTGCAGGACTATTTTTAGATTTGAAATTTTGCCACCATGGCAACAAGACTTAACGACTTCTCCTTCCTAGTGTTGTACAGCTACAATTTTTTTTAAACGTTCCGGTAGTCACTTATGTTTTGTTAAAAAAGACATTTTTAATTATATTTATGTTTAACGTGTACTCGGGAATGAAATGCTCTTGTTAGAAATGAGAGATCTTTTTGTTCATCATGTGATTTGTCTTATCTTTTGTCTATCAGCATCAGAGATATCTTTAACTAACACAGCTCCATCTGATGTGAGTTGGAATCTGTGCTCTGTAGCACCAGCTTATGTCAAGGTTTGTAATAGGGAATTACCGTAAAATTCCGAAAATAAGCCCCGGGGCTTTATTTTTCAAAGGCCTTTTTTGAGGGGCTTATTTTTAGTGGGGCTTATCTACGGAGGGAAATTTACGTTTCAAAATCGATTGGGCTAGCCTTATAGTTGGAAAGAAATTTACCGTTTTTGCTTTGTTCTACTTTGTATGTGAAGGCAATCTCCAAGTACATGCCTCCGCGGGGGCTAATATTCGGAGGGGCGATTTAACGGAGGGTTTTTTGGGTTACAGGTTTACTAGGCTTATATTTGGAGGGGCTTATTTTCGAAATTTTTCGGTAGTCCTTTTTAAGCGACCCTGGAAATAGAAAATATAACTCCGCAAAGTCGTGAAATTGATCAGACCTTTTATAGAAAGGAGCCGAAACGTGTGATTTCCTTTAATTTACTCACATTCTTTCATGCAGACGTCAACCAGTCAGAAGTCGAGGAAAGTTTCGAGCTGGCTTCTTATTGGATTAAATCTGTACGAAAGAATGTGAATAAAACAAAAGCGGTCACATCTTTGGGCACCTTACTGTAATGTATTGTGGAGATGGGAGCAAGTTCGTGCCCTCCCACCACCTCACAAACGACTGTGGAACAATAGGGAGTTTACGCAACGACGACGGCAACGAGAACGGCAAAAAAAGCAATAGGTTTAGACAAGCAAAACAACAACTTTGCACGTGCATCACGCTTTTTTGTACATTTCTCTGCTGTCGTTGCACGACTACAACGTGAAACTGCCTAATTTCACGTTTTGTCGAGGACGGGGAACACAAGACAACAACTTTCTTTTTCTTTTCCTGAACTTTGATGCAGCCCTTTAGATTTCAACTCCAAAAAAATTTTGGCAACACTCACGAATTAAACGAGATGGAATAAGCGCGATAAAGTTTGAGGCAGCGCAAATTCAGTTTTTAAGTGACGTCTTCGTAGCCGTCGCCATCGTGGTTGCGTGAAATAAATAAGCTTACAAGCTTTTAGTAAAGCTGTCCAAAAGCTTATGTCAATTAAATTGTCATACATGAGTTGCATTTTTCAAGTTCTAACCCACTGAATTACAGGTTGATGATACAGGAAGCATTCATAGGACAACATACAATGCATTCAGTATTCCCAAGCTTTCTGGCTCATTACAAGGTCACGGAAAAGCACAGGTATACCAATACATGCGTCAATCAAAGTTAACTGTAAATTGCAGAAAGTGGAATTTTGATTCACTTATTTTTTAACCTCCTTGGTCGAGTTGATTGAAAAAACAACGTACCATAACAACTTATATGAACTGATTCCACTTAACCCAGAACTGAACTGGTTTTCCTTCACTTGCCACATGTATCCCCCGATTTTTTCTAAAGTATGTCTCTTTACTCGGGAGCTAAAACAAAACGGATGGATGCCACCTTACAAGAAACATAAACCAAAATGTGATTGTGCTTGTAATTCATTTATGCACGAAACACTCTTTAAAACAAACGGCTCCCACGGGCAAACACACTAAATGTCGGGATAACTGATTTTTTTTTAACTTTCTGTTATCGGACAAACTTACCCACACCATGGCTTAGAACTAACAATATTATCACTTTATTATTTATTTTAATTATTTATTTATCTATTTTCAGATTGTTGTAAAGTTTCAGCCGAGGGATGTTGGTGAATATGAACAGTCTTGGGATCTTTTGGTTAGTCCATCATTTTTTTGAAAGGTTGTGATGGTGGTGTTCTACAGTCACGGACAAAAATAAGTATATCTTCCCCTGCCAATGAGCAGCTTAAGCTACGAGAAAGGCTAAAAGCAATGGGTTTAGATTGGCAAACGTGCATCACGTATTTTTGTACATTTCTTTGCCGTCGTTGCACGCCTACAACTTGAAACCTCCCAATTTCACGTTTTGTCGAGGAGGTGAACACTACACAACAATTTTCTTTTTCTGTTCCTGAACTTAAGTACAGTCCTTTAAAATTCAACTCCAGCAAAAATCACCTTTCTTTGTCGCATTGAACGAGATGGAATAAATGCGATAAACTTTTAAGCAACGCGAATTCACGCGGGAAGATCGGGATTTGTTTTCTTCTGTGGCGACTGTGCCTCAAATGGAAAGTAGCGGCATCAGCTCCAGTGTCGGAGAGATCCGTCAAACTAAGGAGACCAAGCGACTCACAGGTTCCACAAGGCTGGGGTTTATTGTGCCAACTTTTACAGCGATCCTGTTGTAGGACTTGTTGGGGCGAACGCTTTAGTAGGTTCTGAGTTCAACAGCAACGACGTTTCTCGTGATGTTTAGAAGTCGAATTTCTGTGTGCCTTAGAAAGAACTACGCACGTGTAGCGGTATTTAAGCTAAGCTCAGATGAAATGTAGCGGAAATCATTGTGACGTAAAATGCGGTTATAATAAAGAAAATAGCTAAAAGTACAGCGAAACAAAACTAAGGCATTCGGGTGCCGTTACACTGCTTCCCTAAATGTTTCTTTATTTACCAAAAAGCCTAAATACTGAGTTACAAGAAGTGATATAAAAATATAAAACCTGTTGATTTGATATAAAACTTATTGAATTGATAAAACCAAATCACTGTGAATCAGTTCATTTCTCAACGTCCTCTTTTGCTAAGAGTCGCACGAACTTATTTACTGGTCGCTCATAGAACTTCTTCTCTCTATCTCTGGTCGCATAATCTTCACTTTTTTGACAAGTTAATCGCTGCTAGGAAATACTTTCGTGACAACTGCTAAGGGCCATTGGTTTCTTTGGGATTCATTGTCGCAGACAAGTTCGACGTCTCCTTCTTTCATCAATCTCCTGGGAGGGGTCCATTGGATTAGGGCGCAGTATTCTTTCTGCCAGTATGGCCAGAGTTGAGTAGCAAGGTTTGGACTCTTCGCCACCTTTTATTGGAGTACTGGTCCAGTGACTCAAACTTTCCAGGTGGTGGCAACACAACTTGAGTTTTAAGTGTCAGCAAGTTGTTTGGGGGCAGCGGTTCTGGTCTGAGAGGTTCTTTACTGTAAGGGGCGCGGCAGTTGACAATACTCTAGGCTTCTGTCGTAAGTGTGCGAAAGGATTTGCCATCGAGCTAGGTGCCATGATCTAATAACAGTGATGACAGCACTGATCCTGTGGTACGTATTTGCCGTTCACAAATACCTCCCACGTGTAAAGCAGGAGCATTACGACTGAAGTCTATCTAATCGCAATCTTGAGAAGAAAGGTACTCTTTGAGAGGTGTGGTTTGTAGCTTTTTAAATGCAGAAGCGATCTCGTTCTTGGCACCGACGAAGTTCGTTCCCTGGTTTTGCATCTAAGCTCGCGGACTTTTCCTCTGCGGCTGATGAAAAGTCTGAGAACACCCAGGAACGAGTTCACTGTCATGCTGGTAAGGGTTTCTAAATGAATTTCACGTGAGGAAAGGCAGGTGAATATCAGGCCCCATCGCTTGAGCTCTATCCGTCCTTCTTTAATTTAGAATGGGCCAAACACATCCATCCCGGTGTAGGTGAACAGAGGAGGTGGTCGATCGGCGATCTTTTGGTTTTGGGTGTGGCCGCATAACTTTCGACATACAACACACTTGGCCACGATGTGAGAGACTAATGAACGGCCATTGATGATGTAGTATCCAGCTTGGCGGATTCCGTTGTGAGTCATGTCGTAACCCTGGTGATGCTGCTTCCCATGATGGAACTGGTGTATGAGCCACGTGACTCTTCTTAGGTATGATAATGGGATGCTTAATTGAATAAGGTGAGGTCGCTCTCTTAAGTCGTCCTCCATCTCTTAGCAGGCCTTGTTTATCGATGAATTGGTCTAGCTTCTACTGAGCGTAAGAAGGCCATCTCTTTTCTGCTCATTCTTGCGATCGTGAAATTGCTTGTCGTTTCCTTCGAGCTTACTGAGGGTCTCGATTTCGTCTTTTAAGTGGTAGTGCTGACTATGGATCTCAGAATTGTACTCTCGGCTTGAGAGAGCTCTTTAACTAATGGGGGTCCTTCTCTAGGGCGCCAATTGTACTCTTTGTTTGGTCTAAGTCTTTCAATTGCTCTCTGTACTTGAACGATACATCGCTTGAGGCGGTTGAGCATGGAGATATGCTTGAAGCGATCAGGTTCTAATATTCTAGATCCGGTGTGAGAGGTCTTGGTTGTGTAGATTTTTGTGACCAACGTGGATGCTGGATCCTTTCTGACATCAATGGCTGACGGGTGCGTGGGGCAAATAGGCTGATGTTTTAACTAAAGTGAATCTTATTGCCACAGAAAGCTTGGTCCTTTGAACCAGCGGTTACTTTGCATTAGTTCCCTTGCTGTTAAACCACAGGAGACTTCATCAGCTGGATTTTCTTTTCCTGGGACATGAAACCACTCTTCAGGAGAGCTGCGGTCTCTGATATGCTGTACGCTATTGCCAATGTAAACATGAAAACGTCGCGCGTCATTGTTGATGTATCCTATTACGATCTCAGAGTCGTTGTAGTAATAGCATTGGATGTTGTCTACATCGAGTTCACTTTTGAGCATCGCTGTTACGTTGACTGAAACAACGGCTGCTGTTAACTCTAGGAGTGGTATTGATATTGAACTTTGTTTCTCTGATTTATCATGCGAAGATAGTAAGTCTGACCGATACCATTATCGCGTGAGTCTGAAAAGCTATGGGTTTCTGTTTTGACTGGGTCGCCGAACTTTGATGGCTTGAGGCAGCGAGGAAACGTCAGTTTCTTTAAAGTGTGCTAAAGTAGTGAGGATCTCTCGGAACCTTTTATCTTCTGTAGACTCCACTTGTTCGGTTCCACGAATCTTGTGACATTGGTGAATCTCACTGTTATCAAACTCCATCATTTCACGGACTTGTTTTGGGCTGGTTAGGTCCTTAGTACTTGTTACTTTCTCAAAGTGTGGTGGTCTGGATGTTTCCCTGCCACAATCTAGGAGTGTTTGTCTTTCCACTGTTTCTCGATTGACCGATGCTGAGTTTTGCTTTCGCTGCTTGTCTTCACAGACACGAACTATTAGGGTCCAGCCAAACTTGTACTGCTCTGCCCAGACCTCTTCGTCTTTTTCGAAGATGCCGTTTATCGGTTTGAAGGCAGCTTGAACGTTGCGTCCGATAAGCAGGCCTATATTGATGTCAGAGCGGTGCTATATCTTGTCCGCAATGTGAGATAGATGTTTCCATTGACTGGCTGTACGGAGCCTAGCAATATCCTCGTGTGAAGTGGGGAGGAACTCTTGTGAGTACGCAAATGGGACTTTGACTGGTGCATATTCTTTTGCTAAGTCTTAAATGGATAGTCCAATTACTTTCTTGGTTCTAATCGAGTTTGAACCGACGATCGTGTTAACTTGTAGGTCGACCTCAGGTGCGTCTACTTCCAGTCGTTCTAGCAAGGCGTCAGAGATGAACGCATCGGTGTATTCGTTGTCTAGGACTGCATAAGTTGTTGTTTTCGTAGCTGGATTCGACTGATGATATGCTCGTACTAAGACGATTCTAGCACACGGCCTGCTGGTTTCCTCCTCCCCGCAGACTTGCGTGCAAGCTACAGTGGTACTTTTGAATTCGGTGGTCGTATTAGGTTTATCTTTAGTGCTGGGTGTGGTCTCGACATGAAGTGCTGTCAAATGTCTCTTGCGGCAGATGTCGCATACTGGAGGTGTTTGATCGCACTTATCGGCATTATGCTTGTTGTAAGCCACACACTTAAAGTTTGTTTTTCTGAAAGAAGTCTCTCCTGTCGTCTAAGGCAAGGTCTTGAAACTTCTTACACTCGTTTAGGGTGTGCGATTTAGTTTTATGGAAGCGACAAAGGTCTTTATCGTTAGAACTGTCTTCCGATTTCTTTTTCTTTGTTTCGGGGGGGAGGGCGGGGGAGCGGCGAAAGTTTGCTTTCTCCAGTTGCCTTTGATATCATGGTCGTTGTACCAGGAATCTTTTTACGTGGTAGGAGGCTAGTTGTCGAAGTTGTACCCAGTGAATTTCACGCGGGGTGTTTGGCTCCCTGGCGGAAAATCTGAGGAATGTTCAGGCGATCGGCGTGGAAGATTACTTCTTCAAAGAACTCCGTGAAGGTCGGGAATGCATTGCAGCCTTTTTCTTGTTGTAGGGTTTGTACCTTTGTGGATCATTTGGTTAGGAACCAACCTGGGAGCTTTTCGACTAAGGCTTGTAACTTGGAAGGATGCTTGGATATCTTAAGGCTGTGTAAGTGGTTCATCGCTATTTCGATTTGGTGTAAGAAGTCGCTAAATTCTCGCAGACCTTGTGCATCGGTATTGGAAATTTTAGGCCAGTTCGAGAGTTTGTTCTCAAAGTCAGTGGCTGTAATCCAGGGACGACCGAAGCGTGACTTCAATTTCTTTCTTGCCTCCATATACGCTATTTCGGGGCTAGCGCTGACCGTATATTGGAGTTGCTCAGCGACTTTTTTCACGTTTCCGTCCAACTGTTGGTACAAGAAATACAGTTTCTGTTGAGCGCTGATTGGCGCAGAGTTGATCGGGGCGTCGAACGCTGTTTCCCAGACGAAGAATTCAGAGTCTGTTTCGTCGCTAGTAAAGATGTCCGGTTTGGCTTGGGGGAGCCGTTGCAGATGCGTTGCTTTAGCTGAGGCTGCGGCAATTTGAAAAACACTGTCTGAACTTGAAGAAGAGCGATTTTGACTTTCAGGGGGTAGACTTGATTTTATTTCGTGGTAGAGTGTGGTCGGCGAAGTCTTCGGGGTGAAGACGTCAGCATCTCTACGGAGTTTGTAAGCAGATGAAGGTATAGGTTTTGAACTGCTTAAAGGGACTGTGTGGGAATGAGAAGTCAGGAGGTCCGTACTTATGTTTGTTGGTCTTTGAGGAAGCAAAGCAGTTGGAGTGCTTGTTTTTGCAGGTGACGTTTAGTGAGAAGTGCGGGAGCAAGAAATATTGGCAGAAAAGGCGGGAATCTGAGGTGTTGGAATCCCTGTACCGTGATGCAATTCGCATGGACTGTTCCTTTTAGGATCAGATTTTAGTTGTTGTGCTATCTCTACATGATAACGAGGCTCGTGTTCCGGTACATTTGAGTGATGGGAGGCTACTTGATTCCCTGTGTCTAAATGGAAGTTAGTTGTGAGTCCCCCGTCCTGGAGCGTGATGTTATCTGAGAGTCCCGTGTGGGGAGGGTTTCCTGTGTTGCTTCGAGACGTGACAAATTGGTAACCATTGTTCTCATTCATTAATGGTGGTAACAAACTTGCGGCGGTTGTGATCGGAAGAGTGGGATGGGACGCGTAGTTCAAATATGTACCAATCATATTCTCCGTTTCTTCTGGCAATTTTAAATCCTTGTCGTCCTTACCGTGCGGCTTTTCTTCTTTTAACGCCTCCTCATAGCGGCTTCCGCTGCTAATAATTCAGTTTGTCTAGCGCTAATACCTTGTTAAACCCGACGGTTTGTGCTGCTTGAATAGTCTTTTATTGAAGAAAGTAGTGCAACGATAAGCTCTGATCGCGGGATGTGTTTTACGAGATCTAGCCAGCAGTTTAATTCTAGTTACGTTTGCTTTGCAAGAGCGATTGTATATTTGAGCTTCCTGTCAAGTTGATCGCGGTCTTCAGTGCCGGCCAGGAATGCGTGGAACGCTTTGACGTTTGCGTGAAAACTTTTGTGCGGCTTTCGCTGATTTTTCTTTAAGCGCGCAACGCTTGAAAACCCTTCTCTGTCATAGTTCCAGAACGTGTTCCCGATGTTCCGTCCTTCTCAGTGGTTACTAGAGGTGTATTTTCGTTATGATCGGGGAAAAGTGTATTATGCGCTAGAGTTTCATAATCCAGTATCGCTAGTTTCGTCTTGGGTATCTTGGGTATGGCCTAGATTTGTGTTTTGCTAGGCGTTTTGGAAGTTTTCCATGGCAAAGCGCTTGTATTTTTCACAAGAAGCTGTACCGTTAACTAAAAGTAATTAGGCAACATGGTTCTTCGCGACGTCTACTAAAGGTTCTTCTTTGATTGGATTCGTTTTTAACAACATGTTATTCAGTTTTCTTCAATAGATTAATAACGTCTCGCCGGACTAGTGCTCTTTCCCTCTTCTCAGTAGTTTCGTCTTTTTCTTCTTTTTGTTTTCGGTTCGGTTAATAAAGGAACGGACTTACTTGTTGAGTTCCCGCTTGACTGCTCAACTGTTTCCAGGGGCGGACTTAACGCTTGAATGAGCTTGCTTGATTGCTCTGGGCTCCAGGAGCTTGCTTGACTTATAGTTCAGAGATTCGACTTAACTGAATAGAAATTCGACTTTAGCAGCATCAGCTCCGGTGTCGGAGAGATCCATGAATGTAAGAAAACTAAGCGATTCATAGGTTCCATAAGGCTGGGGTTTATTGTGCCAACTTTTACAGCGATCCCGTTCTAGGACGTGTTGGGGCGAACGCTCTAGTAGGTTCTGAGTTCAACAGTAATAAAGGCATTTCTCGTGATGGTCAAAAGTCAAATTTTTGTGAGCCTTAGAAAAAACTACGCACGTGTAGCGGTATTTAAGCTAAGGTCACGTGACGGCTAGCGGAAAATCATTGTGGTGTAAAATGCGGTTACGAAAACAAACAAAACTAAGGCATACGGGTGCCGTTACATGGGAAAACATCTTTTCTCAACAAATAGTTATTTGTTATAACGGCAACCAGCTTATACATGGACATGAAATGGTAATTGCATTTCCGTATTCAAATAAATTATACTAACGATGAGTAATAGTCATAACCGAAAGAAATACTTTTTCCATCTTTTTCTTTCAGACATCATCCGGCGGTAGTAAATCAAAACAAAAAATATTTCTGCATGGTCAGGTATGGCATAATTGACTCTGCGAGCAGAGGGTTTTCTCCTGCATGGCTTCAAACGCTTACGAAGTCGTTTGCGTCGCTTTTTAGTCGCTTCCAACTATGCGACTAACAGGGAAGCGACGCGAACGACTTCGTAAACGATTAAAGTCATGCGGGAGAAAAAACTCTGCTCGCAGGGGTAGACATAATTGTACTCTCAAGAATGTATTCAACTATAGTTACTCAAACTCAAAAAAATGAAAAATACCACAATAATCGTAAGAGACGGTTCTATATCTATTGGGATGAGCGGGTCGGAAAATCAGAGATAACGTTTCGATTTTTGCCACACACGTGCCTTGGAATCATGAGAAAATTCCCAAACCCATCTAGATTAGTTCAAAATTTTTCATCACTCGCACTAGGAAAAACAGGAACCTCACGCAAAGAAGAAGGCTGCAGCCACGAGAACATCTATAACGGAAGATGTGCGACATTGTTTGGAATAATTACTACGGCGTTGTCCCAAAGGAAAGGAAACAAAGAGTACTTTTAGGGACGGTTTTGTTGGCGTCGCCGTTTTCGGATCGTAAGGTACCCGATGTTCAGAAGACTATGATTAGAGAGTTTAAGCATCACGTATACGGCAAACGTTGAATTCAAGTTGAGAATTTCGCAAAATAGAAAATGAGCAGATAAAAACAGCTCAAAACAATTCTTTTGGTTAAAAAATTCGGTGAAACTACTAATTTATGTGTAGAAATAATAATGAACAGTAAACGACAAGTAAAGGGGGAACTTTGCTACGTGGTACAAATTTGCGTTCGCTGTTTGACGTAAACGTGATGTTTAACCTCTCTATTAACACCGTGCAAACGAACTAACATGCGCAGAAGAGATCATGTGGCTTCACCTGATATGAAGGAACTAGTAACATAAGGAAAAACAGGAAAAAAGTCACACGGAAAAGTGGAAACAAGAGAAAACTAACGTCGAAAGAACAAATATACGTATGGAAAGTCGGTCATTGTTTCAAGGAACTAACGCACGGACAAATGGAAAAACGACAAGACTGACATGTTAAAGACGGACTAAGGGATGGAGAAATTGTAGCCTAAATTTAGGCCATCACCTCAGTTGAAAACTCGGGAGAGAGACCTTTCCCCGGCTGAATTTAGGCTGAAATTTAGGCTAGGAGAAAGTGGAGCAAGGCGAAGACGAACATCGAATGAAGAAACTACTGAACGGAAAAGCAGAGAGGACAAGGATTGCACGGAAAGGATGGACTAACGCAAAAGAACTGAGAAGAACCTTAAGAAGACAATTCGATGAAAACAGACTAAAAATAAAAATTGTTGTTGCTGGTAGTATCTGCATGTGGCAACTGTTCATCTGTCGTTAGACTGATAGTAAATACTGTTGAAACTAGCTCAAGTGCCCATATGTGACTGAAAAGATAAGCCAACTGATACCGGACGATTGAGCTGTCAAAGTGGGTGACATTAGCTAATTAAGACTAGCGAAAACGGGTTTACGGAATGCGGTCATTCCTCCTGAAAGTCGATTCGCCCGACGCCATTCGCCAGGACATTAGTCAATTCGCCCGATGCCATACAATACTCTACAACCTGGTGAACATACCTTCCGAGATGTTATTTTACTTACCCTTGTATTCCACATGCGCAGTCAGTCTTTCCATGCTTATTCCATTTTTCCACATTGAAAGAATGATAAATACACTTCAGTTGAATTGACTTAGTCTTGGCTATGGTCTGGGCGAACTGCTATTGGGCAAACCAACCTGATACCAGTTTAGGTGCAGAAAAACGCTAAGAAACAATGCTGGAATAATGACGCATTCTGAACACACTGAAAAGCAGGGCAAAGAAAAGGGCTAACAATGTCTTTCTTTTATATCATTGCTGCAAAACTGTTTCTCCAGACAATAAACTCACGCTCGCTACGATCAAGAACAGAACTGTTTTAATGCTTATAACCCTCTCTCAGTAAAGATTACACACTCGCACCATGTGCTTGTTGTGCTGATCAATCATTCCTTGAAACGACATCCTATAATATCCATAAACCTGGCTCCCATGCCCCGATGACCTGAGAGAGCGCCTGACTAGTTCAAAAAGTGAAAAAAAAAACACGAACAAAACATTCTTAACATCCTAGTATCAACCTACAAATTCTCACACTTTCTCCTATTTGATACAAGTAATTGGGGTCAAATATAATGTAAGTTCAGTGTTCGACTACTTCTTAATGCGCTAAAATTTTCCACTGCTACAGCTGCAGCCCTCCTAACAGGGCTAATCTCCCTTGCTCTGGGGTTTAGGGATAGGTTTTCTCTCACTCGCTGCTCTTGATCACAGGAAAGCTCTAAAGGAAACAGATGCTGGACTGCCCGTTCAAGGTAAGATTTTTCTGCTCTCAACCTGACAGCTCGTACCACCCCATCTCGGCCTTGGGAAGGCTTGACTACTATGTCAGCATGTTCAATTTCCCTCAGTTACATTCAGCTTCCTGAATAAGGACCACATCTCCTAGCTTGAAGGTTATCTGTTTGGATTTCAGCTTCATGTGTCTTTCCCTCAGAGACTTCAGATACTCCCCACTCCACCGATTCCATAAAACCTCTTTACACCAGCATAGATACTTCACTCTCTTCCTCAAGTCAGCATTCCCTTCTTCTGTGCTTTCTTCTGGGACAAGTCTTGGTTGACCGAACATCATGGCACATGGAGTCAAAACTGGTAGTTGAATGTCATCTTCCACGTGACAGAAGACTATTATTTAGTGCTACAGCAAGACTTCCTCAAGCTCATTCCACGTGAGGCTAGCTCGACCAATACTTTAGTACAATGCCTGTGTTATGATGCCCACATGCCTCTCAAATTCCCCCCCCCCCTCCACCAGGGGGCTCTGCTTAGATTAAATTGCCACCTAAAAAAGGTTAACTCCTTAGCACTTCTCTCTTTTTTGTGGCTTCCTGTGACTCACCAGAAAAGGTCACAGCCAGAGTGTCCTCCACTTTATCCCAAGGGAGCCTGAGTAGTTCTGCTCCATTGGTTTTCCCCCCCAACTGTTCCTTAGCATATGTCTGGCTATCTTCTGTCAACTGATTATCTGCTTCCAGTTCTGGTACATTAGAGTTCCACTTATGCAATTCGAACCTCTTTAAAAGCCCATATTGCAGTTCCTGTCAACTCATCCACTTGATCAACCATATCTTACCCAGCGATGATGTCATCAGTATAAAGACTCCTCATGATTTCCTCCACATGCTTTGGGTATTCACATCTTAAAGTTTCTAAATTTGTTTCAAGGTCCCCGCAAGAAGAAACAGCGACTGCATAAGTCCAAATAAAGCCGGCATGAACCTCAGTCTCAACTTGTAATGAGTCTATCCCTTATCCAATGAAATCGAAGTGTGTCATGATCTGCTTCTTGAATCTGCACCTGCAAGAAGACCTGCTTAATGTCTCCACACAAGGCAACTGGTTTGAGACGGTTCCGAACCAGCACACTTCAGAGCAAATTTTGTATAGGTGGCCCAGTCTCTAAGGAATCATTCAATGAAGGGCCCTGGCTGATGCATCAAAGATATGACTGCTCTGTGTGGCAGATATCATTCTCTTTCCCCTTGAGTCTTATCGTTCACTCTCTCCTAAACACCTTCTTTCAGTTGGTTCTGAATTATTTTGTCATACCCTCTAGGTGACTGGGTACTTCTGCAATTTCTTCACGAGGTTAGATAGTTGTGCGAGACTGCCTTTCTGATTATATCCACATATCTCGGGTTTGAGATAGTTAGCAAAGTTCCTTTGTCCACTTTGCTCGGGATGGGCAAGCTGAAAACTCCTTTAATGTTAGAGACTTGGACCTTGTACATTTCTATCTTCCGTCTTGTCTACGTCATCGTCATTTCGATTCTCTTATACTCTCTTTGATCTGGCTTTCTCTTCATTTGGCTAATGAGTACCCCTGATACATCGCAGGTAATCAAGACTGTTCAATAAAGCTCTGCACCTAATTCCATCCACTTCTACCACAACTACTGGGTACGCCACTAGACCTCCACTTGTTGCTAGCATCAGGTGGTTTGAAAGCTTATCACATGTCGAATTATGGTGCTTCCCATTACACTTCTGGCAAGTTGTAGTGCTTCTGCATTCTGGCATCACTCTATGCCCAGTGCCAGCACAGTTAAAACACAACTTATTGTCTGGCAAGTACCTCCTCCTGTTGGCTACCTCTTTATTTTTTTTCACAGTCAACTAATTTATGTTCTTCAGACATACAGTAAACACAACCCGTATGATTTCCACCCTCCTGTTTAGCTTGAAGCAATGGGTCTCTTCCCTTGTCACGTCTTCCAGGGGTTGCCATCTAGGGAGACTGGGTTCCTCTCACACCATTTACTTAAAGCTTCCACTAACTGCAGGAACCTCCACTCCTGTCAGTTATCATATTCAAGTCTCACTAAATCAGCTCTTATGCCTAGTAGTGTATCTAGGGTAAGTCTAAGATACCCTTTAATATCTTTCTCTTTACCCATGGACACTAAGGTTTGGACATTACTACCAGTAACCAGTTTCTTATAGAGATCATTAATTGTTGTTGGGTTAGTCCCTGTGATAACTGGCAATCCCATTAGGCACTGGATGTGAGCATTATTCAGCTACTTCACTTGGCTTTTCATATTGGTCATAAAAATGTTCTTAGCTCCTGTGTATCCTTGACTGTTAAGGGCATCCCATCGATGACAGCTCTAACTCTTGGTACAAGTAGCTCATTCAAGTATGAGAATTTGGCAACTTGACCAATGTCTGATCTGTCTATTTCCGCTTCAAACAGCCCCCAAGACCTTTGCCAAGCTAAATGCGTCCCCTGAAATTTCGTTATCACAGGTTTGGGTAGTTTAACTTTTGGTTTGCCTGCATCACTGTCCTTCTCGACTGTTTTTGCTTCAAATTTCTTCTTGATCTCAATTCTTGCTTTCTCCTCATTTTCCTGAGTTTCTCTTGCGTCTTGTTCCCTTAACTTTTGTTCCAGCTCTTCTAATTCTTTGACCACTTTCTCGAGCTTGCCCAACTCTACTTCAATACCCAAACTCCAATCTTTAATGACATCATCACCTCATCCAATTTTAAGTACTTGTACAATCGCTTTTATTTCATGGAATTTCTCAACTTTGCTCTCCATAGGCTGCCATGTCTTATTTGAATCTGTTTTAACAAATTGCTTCCAGCAATCTTGTTGGTGTTTTCAGTCGTCAGCTGCAGTACTTTCAATTTGTTTTGGATTGTTTTCTCCTGATTTTTGATGGTTTCCGCTGTCGTCATTATTTCGTTCTAGCAGGGCCGCCACTTTTTTGGAACTGCTTGTCCATACAGTAAACTCACGCTCACCTACAATCAAGAACAGCACTGTTTTAATGCTTCTAACCCTCTCTCAGTAAAGATTACAAAATCTTGCGATGTGCTTTTTGTGTCGATCGATCACTTCTTGAAATGACCTAAACCTGGCTCCCAGGCCCCGATGAGAGCGCCTGACTAGTTCACAAAGTGAAAAAAAAGAAGCAACATTCTTAACTTCATTATCGACCTACAAATTCTCACAATTGCTACACAAAAGCCCTAATGCTTGAAAAACAGCCCTGTTGAAGATTACAAGGCTGCATGAAATGTTATCTAGAAAATAAAGTAAACAGAATTTTTTAATTAATAGTTAGATGTAAGACACCACACCCCTTTTTTCTTTCTTGAGTAATGTGAAACTCAAAAGGGCTATAAATTGGTTCATCTAGGAGGGGTGGGGGGGGATTTTTCAGCACATGGTTTTTATTCAACCTCTCAAATGGAGATTCAATATCCAGACACTTTTTATCTGACCTGGTCATCCCCATAAATGTTAAACCATCCCATATGAATTGACTCTAGAGAAAAAAGAGTTATGTAGAAGTACTAGCAAAAAGGTTAAGTTATCACTGAGATTATTTTGATAATAATGAAATTGTAGTCTTTCATCTAATAGTCACGACAAAACTTGTTACTTGTCTCCCTCTTGAGTGTGTGGTGAAAATCTAGTATTTGACATCTTCTTGTTTGGTTTAAGGCTGTTGATAAAATTAGTTCAGAAGGACTTTTTGATGATGACCTTCCAGCAAAAACAAAGAAAGTTACCATCAAGGAGCCGTACAGGTAAGGTCAATTTTGGGGTTTGGTAGGGAAGGTTGAGAGAGAGTGGCACAGAGGTCAGTTTAGCATGTCTTACCCTTGATTGTATCTACATGAATTTTTTACCCTTTGTCCAAGGTTTCTGCCTTTAATACAAGGTGCAACATAATTAAATTCTTTATACTACTAAATAGTGAATTTCTCTTCAGTGGTCCACTGGTGAAGACTACAACCCTTTTTAACAGTATCTATTTTCTTAAATTGGGTGGAACCTACTGCTCATGGTACTGCTCCCTTGGGGATGAAAATTATTCTTAGTTTTTATCTGATGCTTTTAATCACTGCTAAGCTTATAGCTTGCCTGATGTTATTTTAGGTCTACAGTTGGTGACAAGAAAGGACTCTACATTACTGATGGTGTTCTCCAGTTTCCTGTCACTAAAATAGGAAGCATCAGTGAAGCCAAAATTAAGATATGTAATGGATCAGGGGAAATTCAGTACTTGGTTAGTCCAACGTGATTTTCTCATTTTTAAATTATGAGCACCTATAAAATGCAATTATTTATGCATAGTGTGCTCATCCATTGTCTGTATGGTAACAATCAAAGTGCTTCAGTTAGGAAAGAATTTCATACAACTCTCAGTAATTTTAATTTACAGAGTAAAATGTTTTGTTTGAATTTCTTGAACTCCATCAGTAATTACAGTAAACTGAGAGTTAAGATGGCATGACCTCATTGTCATGTAATCTCAAAGAGGATTATAAACTGCCAAAAGGTCCAGTTCCTTATCCTTATTCAGGCAAGACCTTTTTCATGTTACACATCTGCCAGAGCAGGGAAACACGTTTTCTGGATAAAGTGATCTTGTTCTAATTACATGCATTACCACAGTTTCGAAATGAGTTTGTTTCGCCATCATCATTATCATCGTCATCAAGATTGGTGACACTATCTTGCCAGCAAGTCTTACTCATTATTGCTGCACTAATGTCATCAACAATGAGCCCGGTCTCCCTTACTCTTCTGTGAATCAGATAACACTATTGTGTAAAGCACTCGCAGCTGTAAATCCAGGGGAAAAAGAAATCAGATTTTGCAAGACTTAGTTCATGTCGCTATCCATACCAAACCCGAGTAATAAGGAAATAAGCAGAAAAATGCTGTGCCAAATAATTGGATGAACCTTATTTTTTGGTCTATAGATATAATATCAATGATTGGCTCGGATCAAAGAAAATTTCTTCTCAAGTAACTTTCTCAGAATGTACTACTATTCATTTTCTGCAATTCAATAATGGTCAGTTTTCCCTAGTCTGGCCCAGTTATATAAGTCACGTACACTATAACTCAGGCGTGGAAGGACTCTGTACATGTAGGCTATGTTCTGATAAGGTTATTAATGTTTGTTCTCTGAATAGGCACACATTGCATCACCTACAAAACCCTTCTCTGTAAATAACAAGAAATTCACGATTAGGTAAGAGAAACTGCACGGTTGTTTTGTACTAAAATGGAAGTAGCCAACGATTTATAAGCTGAGTATGACAGGCTCAAACTTACAGTCAATTTGTGCAGTATGTACTTATTACAATGTTTAACACAACAACAGCATAAAGTAAAAGGCCCACTACAATACAATAGCATTCACACACTAGACGTTTTACCTGATTAATCCTCAGTTGAGTGGTACTTGACCACTGGCATGACCTTTCTATAGTTTGAGTCATATTAGCATTCTTTGTGTAGATTTCTTTGGGTAGATTAGACGCTACTTTCAGCTCCTCTTTACCTTTTTTAAACTTTTAGCATTAACAGCAATATGTCACTGTCAGTTGTAATATTGTATGAATTGGCTGATTTTGCAAGAGAATGACAACGTCAGTTGATGACAGGAGGGTGTGTGGAAAGGACTAAACGTGACTTATGGTGCCCAATTTGCCGCTCTGCCATTAGTCATCACTGCCGTCTTGTTTTCTTTGCTAAATCTGCCTAATGTCTCTTCGTCCGCAGACCTGGTCGATTTGTTAGATTACCTGTGGTGTTTTCACCTAATGAACCTGGCAAAACATTTGAGACATCACTGGTGATTACGGCTGATCCTGAAGCCTTCCTCTCAGTAAAGCTTCAAGGTTCAAGTGCAGAGTGATGTGACCTCTACTAGCTGTCTTTAAAAATGAAAGGTTATATTATGAAACGTCCAACAATTCTCCAGTCTGTTTTGGAAATTCCAAAGTATATCAGTATCATAGAAATGCAATGAAAATCATTTATTTCAATGTTCGTGGGAATTTCGCATCCATCCACTAGTAACAAAGAGAGGCATCAGATGACTAACCGCTGTAGAACCTGAGGATCACTTCAGCAAAGCCAATCATATTACAGTAAGCAAACAAGCTTTTTGTAACCAAAGTTATTTGAGCCCTTTTAAAACTATGCATAGTCTTTTGAATTCATTGTTTTCCTCCTCTAATCTAATAATATTGGTTTAATAGTTTTGGCAGTGTAAGGCTTTATAACTGTTAGAGTGAAAGAGTTGCTTTGAAAATTCTCTAAATTAATTTATTAATAACCAGCATGTTTACAGAAGGCAAAGTAAAATATATTTGCAAATCACTGGACAGGTTTGATTCAAGTAAATCATTTTGCCTGCCAAAAGAGTCTTTTGAGATAAGATATTTATGCAGTGTTTGTATCAAACAAGATCACCAGTCATTGAATTGTCACACAGAAAGACAGAGCCCCTCTTTACTTCAGGAGGCTGACAGGGCCTGTACTTTGAAATGAGCGAAGAACGCAGCTCAAATAGAACTATAGTTGTATTAAATTTATATTATTATAATAAAGTTATTTATTTTTCACATATGTACAGCATGCTAACTTAACTATATTATTATGCAAAAAAAAAAAATAATAAACCACTGTTAGAAACACAGGTTGCTATCCAGAATTGACTTCTTAACCCAAATAATTGAGCTGAGTATCTGTTTATGAACATTATGTTACATGTGATGTGCAAACATTTAAACATGGATAGAATAGAAAAGCATTTTTGGTCTTGTTTTCATATGGAGGGACACATAGTATCTGTGAAAATGTGAGCTAGAAGAGACCAACATACCTGTGCAATTTGCACAGATTGACAGTGAAACCCCCGCCTTATGGCGTCTTTGGTATTATGGTCACCTCGTTATTACGGCCACTTTTTTGGCTGCCTGGCAAAACGGCCATAAATTTTCTCTTAAAAAAACCCTTGTTAATATGGCCAAATTTTTTTAGCCCATTGGTGACCCTATTAATGGGGTTCCACTGTATTCTAATATTGCCTTCAGTGCAAATTGCATGTGCTTTCAGATGGAAGTAGGGTGGGTTATTTGGAAGTGGTTTCACTGAAAATTAAACTTTGGGGTAAACCAGTGAGGCACTGGGATCGTAAGCCTGTGATAGTGAAGCATAAAAATTATTAGAGGATGAGGGCATGTTGGTCTTGTGAGCTCTTCAGGAGATCAAGACAAGACATTTATTATCTTAATATTGCTTACAATTTCTTGACACGCAGTTAGCCAAAACTAGTCATGGCATGCCAAATTATTAAATTCTATTACAACCAGATATCATCTGAAAATATGTAAAAAGCAGCGAGAAGAGAAAAGCAAAAATGGTGGCAGCTAGATGCACAAGATGGTTTTTCTGCAGAGAGATAATTCACATGGTGTGAAGGTTCATAAAAGGCTATCATTTTCAACCAGGAGAACCTGCCAGAAAAGAATGTCGAGACTGAGTACATTCCCTGTTTCTTAAGTACAGATACTGAAAGTTTAAATATTGTTCAAGGAAGGAAGAGGTAACAAGCAACAAGCCCGAGTTATCAAACCTGCCAAGTAACGTTTAACAAAACAAAGGAGAAACAGACAGATATACAGTCTACAGTTTGGGACAAAACTTAACAAACTTTTTATTTGGTAACAAAGGCATGCAAAAAGTTTAAGTCAACACACATTCAACTTAAAGCAAAATGAAGCCCAGAACACCCCTCTCCCATATTAAAAAAAGATCAATAGCTAAGAAATAGTTAAAATTAATTTGTAACAAATAATGCATTACTGCTTGGAAATAAAAACATAGAGCGTGTTGATCAAAAAATAGTGCTCCTAGTGATGATGCATTCAAACACTTCACTTTTTGCGTTTCCTGCTGCGGGTGAGTGAGAAGACCTATGGCATCCATAATACAGATCACCCAACATAATTACTTGTCCCCCCAGAAATGAGTTTTAAATTTTGATTCCTGACTGAGAATCTCAATGTTTCCTTATGTGGAGCTGAGAAAGACACTCACATCTGAGGGAAACAAAATTTACAACTGTTTTCCTTTAGGACCAGTTATTTACTGTAAAATAAACTTCAAAATAAATTTTCATAAAAAAATTTCGTTACCTATACCTCACTGTAATGAATCTGAAACTAGTGCCTTTGGTTATGTCTTTAAAAAATTAAAACTCGTCCTTTCTTAATATTTATTTATATTTTTTTCAACAGAAGCACCAAAAAATAAATTTTCCTTGTTAAAACCAATATGCATTTTACTTTAACTCTTAAAGTTGTGCTTAATGCTTTGTAAAAAATGTCATATTAAAAAAACTCAAAATTTCACTCAATTTTCACTGATTAAAAAATTTCCTTTCTCAACTTTCCCCCTTACAGTCCTAGCTCCATACATGTATTTACATTCTAGAGTCTAAAAATCTGAAATTTGCATGTTTTGGTGGGGGGTCTGGTTCCTTTTAAGAATGAGAGGAGAAAATCCTCAGGTCTACTCTTCCTCTGCTGTCAGGGAAGAGAGAGAGAAAAAAAATTATTGTAAGGAAAATGAATTTGAACCAAATCTGCCTGAATACCTGCAAGAGATATATTTAAAAATTTATGACAAATCATTGTCATGGATATCAATCGGACCCAGACTGACATCAATGGCAGTGATGATAAGGGTAGTACTACCCTCAGAAGGACACATGTAAATGTTGTGGTTCAATTTTATCCTTGGTTTAAATTTTATTTTCCTTTGTTTTGCAGTATGTTAATGTATGATGACAAGTTTGAAACAAAGGAAAATAAGATTTTAAACCAAGGAAAAAATTGAACCACAACATATACTTAAAGGGGCTGTGTCACGGCAGTCCAGTTCATTTTGTTTAATTTTGCCAAATTTTACTCGCCCTCAGCCGCTATGGAACTTAACGTAAGCAAGGAAATTACAGGTAAATGACAAAATCAGAGATCAAGACAAACAAATATGTCTACTGAGCATTATTTTTGAAGCTGCAAGCAGCATGGATCAACTTTGAAAAACTGTTAGGCTGAACAGTTTTCACAAACCCTAATTTCAATCTGTTTCAATCTTCTTCAGTTTTGCCCAATCCGTGGCATCTGTTGTTTCTGTTATGTTATTTTAACCTTCCTTTAAATTTTTAAGCAGTTACTTTTATGTTTCTCTTCATTTAACAGGCATTTTGTAATTTGCTAATTTGGCTGAATTTTGTGACACAGGTCCTTTAAGGATATCTCTTTCTCAAGCCAGTTTGTTGGTTGAAATTTTCTTTTCTATTTTAACTTATCATAAATAAAAATAGTAAAAAAAGGGGCAATTAAGGATTAAACCGAGTTCCAAAACAGAATATCTACAATAAAATTATTGTCCAAAGATAAAGAATATAATTGAGAAACTAATCAATTGCTTCAGGAGGCCACTTCATTTGTCCAAGGAATGATGTCTTCAGCTTTGTGTACCTCCCATATCTTTCTAAATTACAGTGTAGTTGACTGGATCGCCAGCCCACTTCTTCAGAAGTCTTGGTCGGAAACTTTGCTGTTGATCTGCCCACTGACAGCTGTGATGCAACGCTGGAATCAATCGGTGGTAATTTCAGAGCTTCACGTCTTTGTTTGACTCTTACTGCTGCAGTACCATTTTCAACACTTTCATCTTCATTTGCCAGCTATGAGAACAGGGAATCAAATTTAACAAAGGAAGTCAAACAGTGTTTTGAAAGCAAGAGACAGTTGGTTGTTTCAAAAAATATCCACACCCCTCCCATGAAAGTATTTTTTGTTTGCAACTGCCCTCCTAAGGTTCACTCCTGAGCGTGCCAGTATTACAAGGATCAAGCATCATCCACTAGGCGGGTAAGGAACTCCCTCCCCCACCCTACTTGCCTTTTTTTCTCCCTTCCCCCGTGCCAAAATATGCCATAATTAAATAAAAGGAAATTCGATTTCTGTTTGAAGAAATAAGTTTAGAAAGGAAACGTAGTTTACAGCCTTGAAAATAAGTCAGTTAAACTTATATATTGTGAAAAACTATTCAAAGTTTGCATAAACTGTAGAATTCAAGTTGCGTGAGACCGGCCCCATTCGACATCATGTTTGATGTCATATTTAAGTTTAAAGGACGTTAAGATTTTCTATCAAATTTAAACTAGCTACTGTTTCTTTAACCAATTTAAGAAGTCCTTACGAAAAACGTCTACAAAAGTGCTGAACAATTCAAACCAGCTGTGAACAATGTAAATTTCCAACCTTGCATGACAATAGTTCGAACGCCATGACAACTTTGGAATGATCGATGATTCGAAATTTATATAAAACGCACTGTAAAACATCAGCACGGTTTAAGCATGTATACTGCCTCGATAGTCCAGAAGGATGAACTTTCCATGAATAATTTTACGAGAAATACTCACGATTTTGTACTGCCCGATGAGAAACCCCCAGTTTTCAGGCCATCGTTTCGCCGCACTGTGTTCATGACCAACGTGGTCTTTCCTGTAGGAGAATAGCAACAATTTTTCACTACTCAAAGTTGCTTAAGTTCTAGTATCAGTCTCCTATCTGCTGTGCACTACTAAACAAAGTTAAAGCTACAAAAATCATCTCTTGAAGTCTACAGTTTACAAATGAAATCTGGGATGGAGTCAAACGTGACGACGAACTAATTAGAAAATCGACTGCGATAATTATGTTCTTTCTCACCAGATCTGGTCCTGATGGACAAAATTGAATCCCGTCTTACTTTTTCCGAACACCATGAAGAAATTGGTCGTTGAAATTTAGAAGACAAACAAATCTGTGGATTGATTCTTTTAGTAAACAAAGACGAATATGAGATTGGAGTGTTCAGTGAAGTGAAATTCGCGGCGGTGCGAGTTCGTGTCCATAGCAACAAACTAATTATAAATGCGAAGTTTGCCATAAGGGAAGTTCACGTGATTTTTCACGTGACAAAAGGAGGAACGCTTTCTTCGGTTCTTTGGTCTACTGATCAAAGTAAATGTTTCTGAAGAATTCAGCAATAAATTCATCATAAATTCATTTCCCTCAAGCTATTTATATACCTATTCCCCTTTTGTCGGTTTTTCACATGTCACCAAATTTCAAACTAAGAAACAGTCGATTCTTCTAAGTTTCTACTTTCGTGAGGTATTACAGCACTGTAAAACACTTTATACAAACAAATTTTCGCTTCGAAAGGGTTCTTCGTTTTGCGATAGAGGACGCTTGAATTTACAGGTTTTTGCGTGACGCAGCATTTAGCTGACGGCCAGGAAAGCTCTTACGTGTATTCAAAACACCTCTCAGAATAATGAGTTTGTCAAGCTAAGAAATCAAGCATTAGGAAACTCAAAAACATGTTTCTGTTGGTTTACGGCGACCAGACAAAGCTTTAAAAATTTGGGTAAAATTTCCGAATATCTCTGCATATGAAATATTGCACAGACCTGATTCTTGGCAAGGCTTTTTGTATATTCATCTTCTTTCATTTCCGAGATTCTATACTTTCTGTATTGAATGGTTTGCATTTTTATTTTTGATGGCGTGGCAGTAAAACCAAGAATTGATCGAGAAAGTAATGCCTGCTGTCAGATAGACCATAGTGAATTGGAATGGCTATGAGGCCCGTCTGGCATCAGAGTTTTTTGTTTCTGATTACTTTGACCTTGTTGACCAATAAAAAACCTTCGCATTAATTTGTTAAGTGGAAAAGAGTATTTTGTTGTTATGATATAATGAAAATGCCGGAGGGTATATAGCCAGTGAAGCAGGTACTTGGAAGAAATGGTCGCAAGAAAGAACGGGGCGTGCGATGGAGACACGAAAGCGTAGCAAGCGCTTGCTACGCATGATAGAGAGAATAAAAAGAATGAAAATATCGTTAATTCATGAACTTTAACAGTTTTTGCCCTTTTTTATTTGCAAGTATTTAGACTGCAAGAAGTGCAAGTGCCTCCTGTTTCTTTTGAGACACAATTGATCGAGAGCACGTGTGAACAATCGGCGAAGCCCGCGATAAGTTACCGTAAAATTCCGAAAATAAGCCCTGGGGCTTATACTTTTCAAAGGCCCTTTTTAGAGGGGCTTTTTTTTGGAGGGGCTTATATTCAGAGGGGCTTATCTACGGAGGGAAGTTTGCGTTTCAAAACGATTGGGCTGGCCTTATAGTTGGAAGGAAATTTACCGTTTTGCTTTGTGTGACTTTGTATACGTATTTGAGGGCAATTTCCAAGTACAAGCCCCCGGAGGGCTTATATTTGGAGGGGCGATTTAACGCAGGGTTTTTTGCGTTACGAGTTTGGGGGGCTTATATTTGGAGGGGCTTATACATGGAGGGGCTTATTTTCGAAATTGTACGGTAGGAGGGCCGAAGCCCGATGTGAAGAAAAATAAGAATGGGATAAGGACGTAGCCTGAGAAATCATCAGCCTGAGACGCGTCATCAAAATGGAATTCCTTCGGCTCTTTTCTCAGACGTCATTTTGCATGGAAGGCAGTGATGGCGTCGAGAAATGTCGGCTGTTTTGTCAGGCTAGATATGAGCGGTGACTATGAGCCTATGTGAGTGATACCAGGCGACCGACTTTCCGACAACGCAATCGTTGAAGGAGCAACCGTACGTTTTTTGTCCAGTCAAGGGCATGTAATGCTTTGGAATTTCAGCTGCTTTGGCCTTTTTTTGCAGTAAATATTACTGTTGCCCGTAAAACACTGAAAGTACTGCCTCCATGGTAAGATCCTGAAAATTTACAAGGAAAACACAACCGCCTAACAGAAGGAAAAGCAATATTTTCCCTGCCATTTTTGATTGAGGGCAAGCATAGGATTCCCCATTTATCACAATACAGCAGTTCAAGAGTCCATGCAGCCTTAACTTAGGCCCCGCTTATATGGAGAAAACCTGTCGCGGATAGAAGCGTCTCAGCCGAGTCAACTTTAGCGAGATTCTGTATAAGAACTGAAAAGTTGACCCATTTTATCTGAGCCAGCTCTATCAGCTCTCGTGCATGCCCTGAGTTAAAGCCCTGAGTAAAACCAGCGCTCGTGCATGCTCTGATTGTCTTGCCTTGAACGAGTTGACCGCTGGTCCGGCTAGAAGGGTGACCCTACTGGCACCACAATAGAGTGACCCAGCAAGGCGGGTCACTGCTCTAACCGAGTCAACTTTTTGTTTCTCTTGTTAACGGTTCACCAAGTCACCCAGGGTAGCTCAGGTAGGCCGGTGACCTTTGCTTCGATTCAGGGACAAGTTTTCTCCATATCTACGGGGCCCATAAAAGGAAAACAGAGTTTAAAAGCATTCTCAAAAACGCTTTGCGAAAGGCTTGAATTTATCTTGTTAGTAACGTTTGTAACATGTCTTTCAAAGTCAAATAAAGCATTTCCCACCCTGGCAATGTCAGTTTAAAAGCCATACCAAAACAATCAAGAAACATGGATTCGAGGCAATTTTTTTGTCAAAGCAGAGTAAATGAAAGTTTGAGAAATTCAAACAAAATGGTTTATAATGACATTTCATCGTAATATCTAAAACTACACCAAATCTTTCTCAAAACCGTTACTTTATGAAAACATCTTGCAAGAGAATGTCAAGATTTCTCTAAAGTTGAAAAGTACGTTCTCCGAAAACAAATTAGGCATGCCTCAGTGCCGGATCCAGCCTTGAGATAAGGGAGGAGCGGTCATCCAGACCCTTAGATAAAGGGGGGCGGTCTCCAAAAGAAATTTTTTCGGCCCCCCGGGCCTCAGTTTGGTCGAAAAATAAGCGTGGCACTGTGCCTTAGCAACGGCGACAGCGACGGCAATGAAGACGTCAAAAAAGTAATAGGTTTGTTGAGCAAAACAACGACTCAGCACGCGCATCACGCTTGTTTTGTACATTTCTTTTCCTTGCCGTCCCTGTACAACAGCGCCGTGAAAATGCCTAATTTTAAGTTTTGTGGAGGACCGTAAACAAGCGACGACGAATTTTTCTTTCCGTGTCTAAACTTAAGTGTGGTCCCCAAGTAATTAACTCCAGGAAAATTCACCTACATTTGACGTTTTCTATGAATTGGAATAGACCCGACAAAAATTTAAAAAACGCGAATTCGTGTTAAAAGTGACGTTTCTGCTGCTTTCGCCGTCGTCGATACTAAAGCTCCCTATTAAGCGAGGAGAGGGCGCAGGGGCAATAGGTGGGTTTTGTAGTAAGTACATCGTAAGTCCTGCAAAAGTTCGTGAAGGAATATGTTGATTGTACCTTGCTCAGATTGAAATCCATAAGGATAAGTGAAGAGATATTGAGCCTGAATCAAGATTACCAAGACATCATGACATTGCGTACAACGCCAATTTATGAGGAGGGAACTTTCTGTTAAACAGCAGTTTTATTGCACTTTATCATTTCAATGTTCCAGTTCTTCCTTGAAAGGTGACCAAGCAAGTGTGATGGTAGGGTCACCCAGCCAGCTGAGCCACCTTTTCTCGATACAAACACCTTGGCTTGCATTGTCCAACCGGGTCAAAACTCCGTCAAGGTGAGAGAATCAGAGAATGCGTGAGCGCTGTTTGCTGGCTCGGGCATAGGTAGCCTGGGAACAGGCTCCGCAGTGGTGAGAAAAGGCAAAAAACGGGATAAAATAGGAAAAATATCGGCGAGCGAAACGAGCAGAGGGGTGGCCTGGGGAAGGGGAAAAGGCGGGCGCCACCCTTTCTCTTCCCAAGACTACCTCTCGGCTCGCTTCACTCACCGATTTATATTTTCTCCCGAGCCGGTTTTTTTCTCCTTTCCCCCAAGTGCGGAGCCTGTCCCAGGCTAGGGAAAAGGGCTCTTTCTTCATATAAACAGGGCTAACAGATAAAAAAAAACGAATAATTAAGGATGCCTAAACCTTTTACATCGTTGCATTAGATATTACATCGACAGATTTCTTCAATAACTAGGCACAAATGTCATATATAGGACATACAAACACTGCAATGAAAAGATGGGTTCAACGTACTATTTTCTCTGCTGTTTTCCTGTAATACTGAGTTTTTTCCCTACGCGATATGTTCGAAACTTAAACAACCGTGAAAAATTCATCATATAGCAAAAACTGTGAATCTTACTAAAAACTAAAGCCCGTTTGTTTGTCGAGGTTATAATTTTTCAGTTAAGTGAAAAACACTGTAAAGAAATAGACAGTTTCAACATTATCTCATACTTCTCTGTGGCTCTAAATGCGGAGTTCACGTCATTCATGTCTAGAAAAAATACAACTTTTACTTTTTTTTTCTTAATATACATTTTTTTGTGTGTGTGTAGCTATAACGAGTAGAAAACACGAATAAAAAAGACGGGTCACCTTTCCCATTTCGCGCAAAACGACAACAAAGGGACAATTTTGGCTACAAACAGCGGCTAAAATGATCATTTTGCGCGAGGGGACTGGGGCGAGTTTCATAACAAACGCCTTCAGTTTTTAGCCGGGTAGAATGTTCAAAATCGCTATTAAAAGCATTTGGACTACAGAAGGGGCCTTAATTAGTAGGGAGCTCTAGCATCGACAACGGCAACGGCAGCGAAAACGTCAGTTTTAAAATGAATTCCCGTTTTTTCAATCTTTGTCGCGTTTCCAATTTGCTGAAAATGGCAAGTGAAGACGAATTTCACTGGGGTTGATTTCTTGAGGACCGCACTCAAGTTTAGAGAGAGAAAAAGAGATTCGTCGTCGCTTGTTTGCTTCCTCCATAAAACTTGCAATTAGGCATTTTCACGTCGTAGTCGTGCAAGGACGGTAAAGAAATGTACAAAAAAGCGTGATGCACGTGCAAAGTTGTTGTTTTGCGTAATAAACCTATTGCTTTTTTGACGTCCTCGTTGCCGTCGCCGTCGTCGCTGCTAAAGCTCCCTATTACCTCTTTTAAGGCGACTGGCAAGAATCGCCACCACCTTTGAAGTTGCAATGTTATGCCCACTAGGTGATGCGTAGTGCAAAAAAAAAGGGAATTACGTATTTATTTGTCTCTCGCCCACTAGCAAGCTCTCTCGCGTGACCTCTCGCGACTGAAAGCTCTCTCACAGGCTAATTTGTCTGTCAAGAGGAAACTACCCCTAACTGATTGCCGTCTTTAATAAAGTAAATTGCTGTTAGCTCAACTGATTAGCTCGGCAGGGAACAGAAATTAAGAGAATGTAAAGAACTGAACAAATGAAGTATTAGGAAGCTTTATCAACCACGGAGACGGCGGTAAAGAGAACATCAATGTTACAGAAATTGCGCTGAAATCACCGTTCTTGTGTGTGAACAGAAGCCCAGTCCATATCCGGTGTGGTTTTCATGCCGGCACAAACGCCATCGAGTATAGTGTGAACAGAGTCTATGGGGATGTTTACATGGAAGGAGAAAGATCCTAGAACCATCAAGATTCTAGAAGGAGGACCATCCTAGCGCCATTTTCTCTATTCAGTCTACATCAGAAACGCATAAGTTTTTCAATTTTATCACATAAGTTTTTCACGAGTTTCTGGTTTTAAAGGAAAGAGTTGTACTTTTCCTTAGCGCTAGCGCTTCCTAGCTGAGAGGTATTAAGAAAATAGAGAGAGAGAGAGAGTAGTAGGAAGATCCTAACACCATGTAAACTGCTTCCGCTAGGAAGATCGTAATACTAGGGACAAACCAGGAAAAGATGATGGTGGTGTCATTGAAATGGGCATCCCCATTCCCAAACCCCTAGTGATGTGAGCACCCCCGGTAACCCTAACCCAAAAGGGCGCTAAGGTAGTATGAGAAGGGGATGCCCATATCACTAGAGTTTTGGGAATGGTACAACTGGGATCCTCCTCCCCATGTAACCAGCCCTAAAGAAGCATGCGCAAAATAACAATTTTGCTAGTGCATCACTCTTTTTGGTACATTTTTTTGACGTTCGCTGCACGACCACGACCACGACGTAAAACGTTTTCTATAAATGGATTGTTTTATGGAGAACCTGAACACACGAAGACGAATTTTCTCTAAATTCCGATTTATAACTTGGATGTGGGCATTATATTTAACTCCAGGGAAGAAATGAGCGAGGAAAAATCGACGCGATAAACTGCTTCAAAGAACGCAAAAGGATTTTTAAGTGACATTTTTCTGCCGCCGCCGTTGTCGTAATTGTCGTGAACTCCGTCTTCGTAAGCATACGTCGCGTGACTTAAGCCAAAACGTCATCGGTTTAGAATCAGGTTGACCACCATCCTTTGTGAATCTTCTGTGAAGGGACGGTTTGCTCATTGCAAGTTGGCAACATAAGATAAGGTGCGTTTTCCATACAACCTCATCGTTTATTATGCATACATCTTTCGATGCGACTCTATTCAGAATGTAAGGATATGTGTGTGGGAAATATAGCATGAAATTGCTGCAAACATCTGCATAGCATACTTACACGGTATGGGGCTGTTAAAACTTGTTTAGAAATCTTACCGTAAGATTTCTAAACAAGTTTTAACAGCCCCATACCGTGTATAAGTATGCTATGCAGTATGCCATCTATCCAACCTGAGAACGCTTTTACATTGTGCCGGATATATATAGGATTCTTATCATTTTTGGTGTGGACGGTAATCAAATTAAGACTGGTGAACTCGTGGATACATTGGTTAGAAAATAAGGAATTCCGGTGTTAAGGTGATTCGCTGGTTTTGCACTGCGCATCTCTCAGTTACTGCGCATAACAAGATAATGGCCGCCGTGAAAAATTGGAGCATCTGAAGTAACATTATTAAAATGATGTTTACTGAAGAGAAACGCTATTGGAATTTTCGCTTGCGGTTGTTTCTTGCCAAGATGAGACTCAATGTGTTGGGAATGTGCATAACGTAAGCAGTTCGCTTGTTGCTGAGTTCTCGTGGAGGGCTAACTCACTTTGATTTTCACTGAAGCGCCATCTTTATCATATTGAGCCCTAACTGTAATATCTCGATGTGAATTCTCAAAAAAAGGTTTTTTTCGATGCTGTCTTCCCCCTTCCACATATATGCCATTTTAAAACTCGCCCCAGTTCTCTCTCAAAAATCAGTGGAAGTGCATTTGTTGCCCACTTTCTGCAGCTCTACCGCAAAAACGAATACCGTGACCCTCATTTTTTATTTCTTAATTTTAATTAGAACAGTGCTTCCTTTCAATGAGAAAAAATTGGCATAAATCTAAGTTCAGTTTTTTGGGCAATTTTACTAAATAGTACAGACAGGAGCCGATTACTCCTGGTACAGATTGAAAAAGGGTAGAATAGCGCTTGTCCAAATTAAGTCTCCTTTGGAGCGTAAAGTTAACATTTAAGGGCATTAAAATGCATTTTTCTGGTATTTAAGTGGATAAACAATGCATTTAAGTCAAATTCTGTGCGATAACCTATGCATCATTGAAAAATCTCTCCTTTTTGTCCAGTTTTGGGCTGCGCGCGGTTTTTGTCAAAGGGTCCTAAATAGCCGTATTTGACAGCATTGTGACGTCAAAACAAGCACGGTGACCCCCACTTTTATTACTTTTTTATCATCTTTTTGACTTGTTACATCAGTGCACCAAGCTTCATCTACAATGATCTATGTTAGGTTCTTTTACTAAGGAATCACCTTAAAACAAATATCACTCTATAAATCAACGAAATGCGTTTTCATAATACTGTACATAAATGAACCTTGAAGACAGTTTTAATCAAGGAGAGAAACAAAGCAAAACAGCTGTCCAGTGCATAGCTGCAACCTTGATATGTTTAATCCCGGGGGGGTACTTCTGGGAATTCTTAGTAAGATTGTGCCGCCCGGTCAGTTCTCCAAATCCTGACCCAATTTCACACCCGTTTTCAGACCTGGCGTGTAAAAATACCCGTTTTTGGAGTTGGCCTCTAAGAAATTATGTCATCATTACTTAGATTACAACTTTAACAAAGACGATTTATTAAAATCCTTTTGGAATTCGCACATTTCTCTTTCTTTCTTAATCATTTGGAATCAGTGAAACGACAAGTACGTTCATATACTCCAGTAGTTTTTTCGAACACCATACTCGATTCCAGACCAAAAGGGGAAATTTTATACTCTTTTTCATACCAAAACGGCGCAAAAACCATACCCCCTAGGGCAACACATGCCTATACATATGACCTAAATAAGGAACTACCCCCCGGGGTTTAATCGGCGTCATATATTGATGAAGGGCAGTAATTTCTACGCAGAATCAGCCTTGCACCTGATGTTTTCCATTTCAATGTACAGTAAACGCACTTTTCAATTCGTTATAACAAGAAGGAAAAAAATACCGTATTTCGTTTACAGGTCTCGTACATGTACACAAAACATTCGCTTATTGCTAAAGCAACAGTTAGCAACGTTCGTGAAGTCAGCTAGTGTCAAGGGATCGAAGAGTAAAATAAGGTGCATCTACTCGTCACCTTTAGTACCAGTACAAGGATCATGAAGTTTAGTTTCCAAGTTGTCCATTGCACCAATGTTACTCCTCTTGAGCTTAATAAGACCCCTAATCATCTAGTAAAAGCTACAAAATCACTAGAATGCAAAGTCTGGGAACGATACAGAGCGGAGTGAACTTTGATCAAAGCGAGTTTCGGTGTCAACCAAATCGTCTTCTGTATATCGGCCTCTCGAGTTTGGGGTGTATAAGCTACAAGCGAACCTGTATTAAGCGAACCTCCATTAACGGCGTTCACTTACCAAAGTCCCAGAAATCATTTTCCTTGATTACTGAAAACCGGATCTGTATTAAAGCGATCATCTCTATTAAGCGGTTGCGGTCACCTCTTCCGAGCAATTGTGTAGGAGCCGCTCGTAAGATCTCTTCTGATTGGTAGCAGAAAACAAGGGGGTGGGAGGGGGAGAGGGGGGTAATCCGGATTTTAAGTGACAGGGATGATCGAATGGGGGCAAAAATTAAAACCCAAAAAAATCCCCGGACCAAAATTTAACCCCCCAAAATTCCCATGCCGAATTTCCTTGCCATAAAAATTTCCAGAAAGCATTAAATGATATAACGTAAAAATAGAAACCTTAGTTTTGAGTACCCCAAAATTCCCTACTTAAATCAAGTTACCCAAGAAATGCTCGCCAAAATTTTCATACCCCAAAAAATCCCCAAATCGAAAATTTCAAACCCCAAAAAATCCTTCCATCGTCTCTGTCACTTGAAATCTGAAATACACCCTTCCCCCACCCCACCCCGAAGCCAACGGTCACTTTGATAAGAGGTACCACACTAGTGCAACACTACATTGTGTATGGAGTTAAGTAGTCTTTTGCTTCCTTCCTTTTGGTTCATATTACATGAAGAGCTAGAGACACTTTGAGGCCAATTTGTCCTCATTGTTTTGAATAACTCTTGGGTTTGTCAAACCTGTACTAATAAACAGTCAACTTCGTCAGTAAGCTATTCCGATCCCCAAGGGCGAACGCTCAATACATCGACAATAAAGGTCTGACTGTAGGCACACTGTCTACACCCGAGTGAGAGAGTGACTCAATTGCTTATCGGATTATTCTCAAAACCCGCTACTATGCTTTCAGTATACGGGCTTAATGCAATTTCAAAATGCTCCTGGCCTACATAATTTTTAATATCACCTCAGTCAATATGACGATCGCCCAAGTCGTCTGGCTCGTCATGCGTCGCATGAGAGGGGTTTAAATTAAATTCCTGAACCAAGAGCCATGATGGCTCTTGCCTTCGCACATTCTGAGACGACTGACGCGATCTAAACGATTCGCACGAGTATATCAGTGATAAATCAGGATTTACAGACTTGGTCATTTTTCAGAAACAATTTAATAAGCCCCATGTACTGGCTCCTACCCGTTGTTACAAATTGACTTTTTAATCCCTTTGAATATAATTTTTATCTTATGTACAAGGAATCCACCGAGCATTATCTAACTTTATACGACCCAACTAATTTAATAAATTCAAAGATTAGCGCAAAATAAATACATTTTTTAGATACTTAACTTGACAGAGAATGATGTTCGATTCTAACCAACCTTAGTCGATTTTCATTTAGTTTCATTTGCCACTATCATTTCAACCTACCAAATTCGTTTGTCTTATAACGACTTTATTCTAAATATTTCTTACCTAATTCTAATTTAAGACTAACTAGAAACTACCTGACATTCAACTTAACATGCTATAAAGAACTTTGAAAAATATGAACAACGTCACAAAAACATGATTTTTGAACTTCCCAGCCCACGGTGTTCCTTTTTGATCTTCAGGGCCGGGTTGTTCAAAGCTGGGTTAAGATAACCCAGTTCGAAATTTGAATTCAGATATGAAAGCTTAAAAGGCAAATTCAGTTTAATTCTATTTGTCAACAATTTGATAATTGGCTACTCAAAAAAAGAAAACAGAGAAAATTGTCCGAGAAAATGCGTTTGATGAAAGGAAAAAGACACCCGGGTTAAAATTTAATCTAATCGGCATTCGAACAACTGGGCCCAGGGTGCTTTGTCTACAAGGGTAAATTGAAAGCTTCATGAAAAACTATTCGAGAAACATTCGAAAACCTACCATATTTATCACCTTCACCTTCATGACTACAACTAATTTCAAGTATTCTATAAATACAACCGAGCCAACTTTCAATACCCTTCCCCCACAAAAGCTGATTGCAGCTTATCCTGTGTAGAGTGCGTTCCTTTGGGATGATCAGTTAATTAGGATCAATGATCCGAGATCGCCGCGGTCATAGAGCATCAAAGGAACCGACGAATCCTGATCCTGATCATCCCAAAAGAAAAGCACCTTCAGACGAGCGTCACCTACAAAGCGCTGGCAGTATCTATCACGCGCAACTGCTTAGCTCCCAGGATAATATTCTAGTTTGTCGTCTTTTTTTAAGGCTGTAAAGCCGCGAGAAAATTGGAATGAGTCAGGTCGAGATCTCCGCTACATCTACGGTTAAGGTAGTCCCTACTACCATTGGAGCGTAAACGAACCAACCACACGACTAACAAGCGACGTGAACGACCTCGTAAATGCTAAAGGCCACTCCCGAAAGAAACCACTGGGCTCGCAGGGTAGGTGGTCTCCAATGCAACCGCTTTTGTCTCGTCACGCAACGCTCGGGGCGTTGCGGCGTTGCGTGACTAGACAAAAACCGCTAGGTGAGAGACTATGGTTAGAGCTACGATTCTTCCCTTTAGAGTACAGTTTTGTCTATGAAAGGTAAGTATTTATTTGGCTTCTATGTGTTTAATATTTTGAATGAAAAATGAAACAATAATTGGATTCAGCATTAGCATAACAAATTAAGCAGATCGAGGTCAGGTGTTACTTTCCACGCTTTGCATAATTCTTCAAATCAAGCTCAGTGCTGCTGCTGCTGCTGCTGGTACAAATTTGGATACGCTACAGCTACTGCTGTTGCAACCATTTCTACTGACGATGATGATCATGATGGCAATACTACATAAATATGATAAAATTATGAAATAATGTTTAAGTTTATCTCATACAGTAGTTTTCAAATATATCCTTGTTCACCTGTAAGAATGGCTACATACAGATTGGGAATACAGCTATTTAAAGAAAGGTTGTCGGAAAAAGTGCACGCAACAATTCAAAAAGGTCTTGTGGGTGGTTTTGAGTTCACTGTTCTTCAAAGAAATTTGCAAGAATGGCACGAGAGGCCATAGACTTATGTTTGCGATTGCAAAAGGAAAGCATCAAAAGTAAGTTCGACAGCTACAGTGTAAGGATCATATCCCATATTACCTTTTGGGATTGTCGCATGCACATTTTTTCCGACAAACTTTTTCGAAAAAGCTGTATACTACATAGTTTACAGACACTCCTCTCTTTTGCCTCTTTCAATATAATATCATTTTCTCAGCTCTAGATGATTAGATTTTTCCTACTGTCTTGAGATCATTTTTAATCTCTGGTTCCACTTTCTCCAACACGGTAATTGCTTCTGCCATGGTTGGCCTCTGCCCAGGCTCTTGTCTAACACAACTGGTCACCAGGTCTCTAAGGACTTGATCTGCAATCATGGAGATCTGTTCTTGAGTATGGTTAGGCACAGGAAGCTCACGAATGCACATCTCACACAGCAACAAACCAAAGCTGAACACATCAATCTAGAAGAGCAAAAGATATTTTGTAAATGTGTGAAAAAAATCTCTTAGACAAACGAAAAACTATTTATTAACAAGAACGCGATTACAGCGGCATTAAGGCTCGCTCTGCTTGGAGATTAGGTCGAGAAATGAGGAGGCGATTAATTCTACGCGAAACAGGATTTATTCGCTAATTGTTTTTTACTTTATACTTTATCGACGTCGATTCTTTTTACTTGTTTCTGAATTGATTTAGTACGCGTGTTAGCGACGACCGGAAATACGTCTGCAGTCGCAGGCTACACGGGTGTATAAATACACGAAAATTCAAGAGATTCCAGAGAAATTACATCATTGCCAAAGATCCAAAAAGCTATTTACATGGCACGTCATTTCAATCATCGCCTAAAATAAATCGCATGCTCACCACAGGATCCATTTGTATACAATGAAAGTTTACAACACCCGACCATCGCAGCTTTTGCTAATTAAGATTCTTCTTTTTTTTGACCACTCAGTAGTGTTCACTTGTTCCAAAGTAATCGACGCTTTCAAGCGACAGAATTCGTGGACCGACAAGTTGCGGAACGATCACGCAACGATCCTTAGTTCCAGTTTCCACGGTGTCCACAAGGAACGCCTGGCATAATGACCTGCTTTTTGTGTCGCAAATACGACCAAAAAGCCGGGGGGGGAGGGTACTTCCAGAAAAATTGGGTGGGGGTGTGCAGCACCTTCCCCAAACCCTTACCCTATTTCAGACCAAATCTGTGATTTTCCCTACCCTATTTCAGACCTGATCAAAAATTTGATACCCTATTTCAGGCCTGAAGCGCTGGAGCCCGGCGCGTGACCGGAGCGCGTGACAAGCTGTTACGGCACATACAAGGCAGGTGGCGCAAACATTAAAAGGGAAATGGTCTTATCGCCAAATGATGAAGAAGTAGCTAATTCTTCTAAAAAACATACCTAATTCAAGACTAGAGTGCACAAACTATTCCCTACTTCAGACCAAAATGGTCGAAATTGATACCCTATTTCAGACCAAAACGGCTGAAAAACCATACCCTTTGGCGCCGTACGTACCCATATAGCCTATATAAGGGAATACCCCCCGGGCCGAAAAAGGCGTTGCAGATTATGAGTCTCGCTACTTTAAGTACGGGACCATTAGAAAACTTATGGGGGGGGGGGGGGGGGAAGAAAAAAAAAAAATTTCCGCGAAAGGGAAAATTAAAAAAAAAAAATTAT
>BOPM01000393.1:68339-83491 GCA_022179025.1 Porites australiensis | reverse complement strand
CCCCTAACAAACTCTTCCCTATATACCTTTTTCTTCTGCCCCTCCCCCCTCAAAACTACTAGTCCCCCACTACTGATGATAGTATAGATAAAAATGAAAATACATGACTGTATGAATGGCCCTTGCCTGCAATCATGCCTTCTCCCTTTATCTCTGTAAATTATCTGTTTTCAGTAGGAGGGCATGATGCAATCCTTTCACAGATCACATGCAAAAAAGCCAAAATCTGGACTTTTTTCTGATCGGATAGAAAACAATACGGATGATTTCTGCAGTTCCGATTGGCCAAAATGACGCTATCCATTAGTTGCTGTTGATCTCAGTCTGCATTTTTGCTTGCAGAATAAGCATGCAGTGAATACACATGCGAGTTCATTATGAAATTTCTGCCAGCTTAGTTTCCTTGAATTTGAAGAATGTCTAAATAGAAATTTTATTCATTGAAATATTTTCCATCTTATCATATACTAAAAAGTTGCAGTCAAAAATTCACCGATCACTTGAATGCAATCTGACTGCGGGTACAAGTTACAGAAGCATTACAAACAGATTCACTTTTCAAATAATCAATTCATGAATTGCATCTTGACCTGGTTTGGCTGTAATTCTTCCCTCAGCAACCTGTGAATTATTCTGAGCGATCTTCACTTTTGCAACACTTTTTAGTTTGTGAAATATAGTGCACCAACCTAAAAATTTTTTTCACTGCTTTCGGCTCAGAAAGCCGAAAGTCAACGAACTTTTACCAGTAAATTCTTTATTCATTTGTAGCTGTTAAATAAAGGTACGGCGGCTCCAGCGACATTGTAGCAGTATTTCATCACAAAAAAAGGAACAAAAAAACATTTAAAACATTTTTTTAGAAAGGCACCATCTAAACATGGAGGTATTTAAAAATTTCCTTTTCCTTAAATTTAAAAGAGACATTATTCGCACCAAAATTTGATTCCCATCTGGTAAACGCTGATTGGCTAATAACATGACAGGTCGAGTAGATACTAGATTATGTAAATAAGAGAGCAGTTGACGGCTTGTCAAATGAATGTATCAGGTATTACTTTCTTCCCTCTCAAGCCAAAGAAGCAACAACAACAACAACAACAAAAATAATGCCTGATCTCAGGTTAGGATGGCTCCAAAGGTGATCATTTGTCAGACATATTCCTGACAGAGGACCCTGTGATGTGATTTCCTGTGCCTTACCAGTTCTGACGTTGAACTCTTCAGCAACTGGAATGGTGATTTTATCCAATGACACAAACATGCCTGCTCCAGGGGTACATCTGAAATACCTTTGACACCTGAAGACTCCATCTGTAGTGCCCCGATTACGAAAGCGAGGATCCTGACAGACAAACAATACAGGAACATTATCCATTGGACATTAATTTTTGAGTCTCTTCAAGGCTTACTCATAATAATATTGATATAACTGATACCATAAGGCATTCTTAGGAATGATGATACTAACTTAAAATACTCTGATATTTCTCCTTAGAAGTTATTAAAATTTTGGCGCTTGGTCATTTATTGATCAGTAAATAATTATTCTAGCATCTCATCATAAAAATGTAAGAGTACAGTTGAATTTTTTTGATAACAAATTATTGTTATCTAATTACCATCAAGTGCATGCTTTGCAATCATAGTGACTCTGTAGTTCAGTGAAGGGCAGTTGTATTACAGTATACTTACTTTTGAGATTGTTACCTTATAATTACAATAATAGACCCCTTCATGGTTGTAATGGCATGATGGATAATCAGGACAAGATGGTGAAAAAGTCAAAAGTTTGTACAGGAATACAAAGTCAACTAATACTCTCTAATTGACTATATTTGCCACTTTCCCTTTGAAAAATATAACTAGGGAATTTTAAAAGAAACTACACGCTACATCTGAGGTGCACATGAGCAGTCCTTTGTTGCTTTTCAGAAAACCTGTGTTCTTCCATTCATTTTCTGTAATCCGAGAACAATAAAATTACACAGTCATAATGCATGGAAGAAGTCAAAATTTTCTAAAAAACAACATTAAAGGACTGCTGTACTCTATATATAGTGTATTGTTTTTTGAGTTTATTATCTAAAGTTAGCAAAGAGAAAATAACAAATACATTCAATTAGGAAGAATTACGACATACAAACTTTTGACTTCCCCACCATCTTGTCCTGATCACCCAGCATGCCCTTACATCCTTGAAGGGGTCTACCGTCATTCCCTGATCAGGTAACTGGCCACAGACATTATCCAAAAGTGGAAAAGTTCTCTCCACTCTACTATCTCTATCCAGTTTCAAGCAGTATATTAATAATTTCCAGGGGGCACTCCCAGAAAGAGATGGGGATGGAAAGGTTGTCAGGAAATTAAACATAAAATGCTTCCTGTACGAAACTTGCAGCGCTGTACAGCACCACAAAATCCCTTCAAAATAGCTGTACAGCTAAATCACAGCTGTTTAGCAGCATTTTAGAAGCCAACCACCAGCTTAATTCAAGTTGCAGTGGGATGCAAAAGCCCTGTGGAGCCTTTGAAGCTCTTGGCAGCAGTTTTGCAGCGCAGTTGCTGACTTTCTAATGCTGCGAAGTAGCTGCAGTAACACTACAATTCAGCTGTGGTTGATCTGACTTTCTTGAGCATCAATAAGATGAATTGCCAGATAAAGCCTTGCCACAGATTTCGGTTTTTATAATGCGAAAACTTTGACTGTACCCCTAAGAAACGTGAGTAAGCTTGTGCGTAGGGAAGATCACTTATTGAATAAACCTCCAAATTCTATGCTTTGGGAAATAAACAATGATAAAGATTTCAATAAATTTCATTCCATGACTGGCGAGTGTGGGAATGTTATCGCTAATTCCCTGGAGACATTCTAGGCCATAATCTGGTCAGCCCTTTTGCATGAGATCCCATTACATCTCTAGACAAACAGTTGCGACCGTTGAATGGAAGGCGCAAACATTATACATTTTTTTGCATCTAGTTTAGCCTGAATTTCATCTGATTACTTCGAGTCGTTATTACTCCCTCAGTAACGTCTGAATCGATGGGCCGTTAATGCCGTCCAGTGACGTCACTACTCCTTGACCTTTCCTTTAATTCATGCAAAAAGTAAAACACGATTTTCAAGGGGCAAACCGAGAAATATCGTTTGGAAATGTCTGCATGATACATAACTGCTTTATTTTTTTCTATCGTAATTCATGTTTAACGTTCAAACTATCAACTGCATGCAGTACAACTCTGAACCGGTTGTACTAAATTCTATAATCAAACTCGGTCGCAATCACGCAATGAAATAAACACACACATGGAACACTTAGTTCAAAAACACAATGATTTGCTTTTATTGAAAAGAAGCTATTTGGTCCTTAACGAAGAAAAGAAACAAGGAGACAAGAAAGAAAAGCTAACAGAATCATTACACTTGACGGTAAAAATAGCAAGAAGGTCGCATTATAACATTGATCTTGGCTCAGAAAACTTCGCGTAAACAAAATCACCGGCCGCCGAAACCTCAGAGCGACTCTAAATGAAAAACCTACCGACTCTCCGCAATGATTCTTCATTTGCAGTTCAATTTAGCATTTCAGTTTTGAAGACAAGGGCAATTTTGCTGTTTAAGATAAAGATTAAGCTTATCGAAATGTTTGAACTAAACGGAAGAATGCCAGGGATGTGATCCGCTGAATACCAAGCGACAATCCCGGTAAAATTTTCATAATTATACATAATTATGCAAATGTTTAGACGATCAACCAATCAAAATCACTACCCGGTTTTCAGGTAGTGCGTGACGTCACTGGACGGCATTAACGGCCGGTCGATTCAGACGTTGTTGAGAGGAGAAAGCGACTCAAAGCAATTGGATGAATTTCAGGCTACATCTAGTTCTGTTTCGAGATGGAAGTTCTGTTGAAGTTTTTGGATGGAACGGCTTAAAGGTATTTGTAAACAATGCACTGTACAGTGACTTCTACGCTAAGTATCGACGAATCGAACCAGAGCAAGCACCACTGATACAAGAATCTCAGCTCATGGGGTTTGCACTTACAAGATTCTTATATGTTCATGGTAATGTACGTTCCTTTATAATAGTCCACTGTAAAATTTAATGACGGCCAAAGTAAAATTGGGTTGATTTCCTTCATGAAAAAGTGTAGCAGATCATTGATCATGGACAATATGTCAAGGTGAGCGATGTCAAGCTTAGCCCGTTGCAACGAATCAAAATATCATTTGGCTGCTGTCCGTGTAAACTTTATGTAGAACAATCGCTGTTATTCTCTTTATTTTTAAAAAACATAATTTTCAAAGTCTGCATGCTAATGGATGTTCTTACATTTAGATAATTAAGTGACCGTAATTGCTAAATATTTACAAAGAGAGACTGTTGCAGATTTGTTATATGTCATGTGCTTTTGTAATGTGTACGCGTGTATACTAATAAAGTCTCAGTTGCATTTTGACTTTCTAGTGGTTTTTACTCTTCTACTAAGGCCTTGTCAACTCTTCTACCATGTAACATGATTATTGTATATTTATTGGAGCCTGTATTTCCTTTTTTTTGTACTAATTGCATGAGTGGTAGGCCATTACCGGTAACAACATTCTTTGTCTTTTCGAAGCCACTTTGCAGCCACCTTGCAGCACAGATCGTGATTCAGGAATTTTCAAACAGCGCTGTTTATCACTGTCAAAGGGCTTTCCACTGAAGCCAAAATTTGCGACTGTTGCAGCCAGTGCTTTTACAGCTCTTTTGTAGTGCTTCTTGAAGTCACTCTGCAGTGCTGCAGCAGCACTGCTCGTTTCGTACGGGTTACATTGCAACTCTTTTCTGGACAGCTCAAAAATGAGCAAAATCAATATACTTATTTTGAAAATTAATTTCTCAGGGGTCATAAAGAGCAGCATTGAAAGCTATACCTCTTTGGAAAGAAACACTCCTTCTGAGGAAATTCGTTGTCAATTTTAAGTATTTCTTGACCACTAAAGCCACCATAAATTCTTCCCGCATGACCAACCATTTTTTCCAAAAAATAATTCCAAAAATTTGTGTGTCAAAGCTTTTCACAGTCATACGCTGAAACTAGCCCTGTAAATGGCTAAAACTGTCTACTTCCTGCGTGCCAAATTTGGTGGCAATTGGAATAAATGCTGATTTTTTTACAATTTTTTTTCGGATGATGCTTTTGCACATCTGGAAAAGAGTGTTTTTAAAAGGAGACCAATTCATGTGTACTGTGGTTATAACGCTATATTTCCGTTTACAACATAATATGACAGTACCTCACCCCCATTTTCTAATTAGATGTCACCCATGTATCCCCTCTACCCCCTCCCCCCCAAAAAAAACATACCACAATCTCAACTCCAAACATGATTCCATCGTAAGGAGGCAAGGCTCCTTTGTAATGCACAATAGCAGGGACGTCTCTCTTTAACTCATCCATCCATACAGATACACGACATCCTTCATTATCAACCACAGCCCATTTAAGAAGATCCTGCCTATCTTTCAACAATCTACACCTCTGATGATAGGACTGGACGGCCAACAAGAGCTGAGTATCTTTGTCACTGATAATTTGTAAGTCTTCCTTAGGACACTCCACCTGGAGACATTTCTGCTTCAGTCCACATACTGCGACCTTGTCTTTGTCTTCGACTCCAGCTGTTGTGATATCTGCGGCAGGAAGAGATTCAAAGAGCTCTCCCTTAAGAGCCAAAGGTGGTTGCGTCCCGTAGACGTAATTTGACAACATTCCCCATAACATTCCCGCGGACGATTGACTCGAAGGGTCTTCCAAATCTCGAAGAAGGATGTAGTAAGTTTTCTTCTCCATAGCTTCGAAGATGATTTCAAGGCTTCAATGCTAAAAATAAACTACCACGCCCTGGATATAAACAGGATCGAAGTCAATTCAGCTCGATTTCCTTGATGACAAAGCGAAAATGTTTCCACCTACTCGATTCAAAGATGTCGTGGCAGCACTTGCAAATATGTGACGATCTTCTCGAGTTATTCACCTTTTCAGTTGCCCTTTCTTGCTTGAAAATTAAAGCCCGACGTCAGCCGCTCTGTATTTTTTATGATACAATAAAGTACATGGGCAAGGTACAAAGACTTTTCCATTTGAGCGCGACCCACCTTCGAACACTCCTTCCCTATCGTCATAGATAGCCTGAATAAATTACATTTAACCGTGAGAAGACTGGGGTAGGTTTAGCCGCCATTTTAAAAACGGAGAGGGGCTTGGGTATGACAATACTCAGCTCTGGTCAAAGCTCTGTACTGATGTGTAAAATGATCGATGCAAAAAATTCGAATTCTACCGCCGGTCCCCATTCTAGGAGCGCTTTTGAACGGTTTGTGTACGGTTCTTTAACACTTAAGTTGTTAGATCTAATGAGAACCCTGTTACAATTTTTTTCCTAAGTAAGTTGTGTGGTCACCTTTCCCCGTGTGGTTCGATCTGTTTTGCCAAATTTTACAAACTAATTTTGGATAAAAAGAAATCTGAATGTGTCTCAACAAGTGTAAGGAAATGTGTAGCACTATTAGGTTACTTCTGCGTACACTAGGGGCCGTGGATTACCCCGAGGAATAAACCTCTTGAGCTTTGCCATGTTTTTCCATTTGAGGTCCCACAGGGGAACTTGACCCTTTGTCTTTTCATTATTAATACAGGTGTAGATATAATGCACTTGACTGATAATATAAAGTTGAAATTTGAAAGAAACAGTTGTTTAGAGTATTATCAAATGACTTGTATTGTGAAAACAAAACATACAAGCAAAAGAGGTCTATTCCACGGGGCATTTGCACAAAATCTGGGGCACCCCATCCCCCTCGAAGTAACATCTTTTCAGACAAAGCTATAATATTGTTGTATCAGTGTAAATAAATTATTCTAAGAAGAATACTTTCAAAAAGATATAGAAGAAAGATCATTTAAGGTGATAGAGATCATACAAGAGATGTGCAGGCACAGACACTGGCACATCAACATCATATTGTGGTCTCTCATAGATTTTCAAGCAAGAGAGAAACTGCTCACAGTCTATGCAAAACTACCTGGCTCTCTCTCTGTTGCAAGTCATGTTTTCTTATTAATTTTGATTAATAATCATACTTAGTCCTCTTTAGACAAGAAAATTGTAACTTGATTCACTGAACCTTGTCCTTCCTGGATCAGCCATTATTGTTATTATTACTTTGCCTTTGAGCAACCAAGAAATTCTTAACCTGAGATCAGGCTCTATTTTCGTTTCGCTTTGAAAATTACATTCCGACGGGCAAGGCGAAACGAAAAGAGAGCCTGAAACAAACCTTTGACGAAATGTCTGCCGCCCACTTTTTTGATCGATTGACATTTGCCGAATCAGCCAATCAGAATTACTTCCGCCGCTTGTTTTTCTAGTATGCAAATTTTTCACGCGTGGGAGAAATGCAGACTGGCTGACTTAAAAAATAGCTTTTATCTGTTAATTTTTTCAGCTAAAAATAAAACAGTCAGCACAATCACATTTAACTTCTTGCGAGATTAAGGGAGATCTCGAAGGTTACTTCTGTTGGCGTTGAAGGTAAAAAGTTTTCGAAAAGACGGCGACACTGTGTTCTACTAGTTTTATTATTTTGGCTAGGCGCTCTGGAATTTAAAATACTGAAATCTCTATTTTACCGTTGTCTTGATATTTTCCTTGGCAATTTCCTCCGATTTTCAGTACATAAATCTTTAAAAACAAAAGCAAACAGCCGACGAGCGAGGACACCAGTTTTTTTGGTTTACTTTTAACAAAAAGCGTAGTCAAACAACCAGTCTGTGAACACTGAAAATTCCTTGAACAGCGATGCAATATTTTTTGTCTAATACTTCACTGTTGGCGATTGAGGTTTCTTTCGCAGTGAGCCTCTGCTTCCGTACCCCATTCAGAGAAGTCATTCCCGGCTAAAGGTTCAAATGAAACCAGTTTTAAGATGGAGAGTATTTTGATTTGCACCCGTTTGTTGGTAAATCAAAATGCACCTGTTAGCGGTCAACAACTTGCAGAGGGATTCAACTCCCCGATACACTCACTTTCCTTAAATAAAGCAAATCCTGAGAAGATATGAACAACCACATGAATTTTCTGAATTTCCATGGCACATGTTAAGGCACATTTTCCTACCATAAGACCATGAAACAATAAAAAAGACAGCAAAATCGATCCTTCTCTCCACCAACGACGGATCATTCACAAAAACAACCACGCGAGGAATAAGCGCTTTCAACTTCCGGCATTTCCGACAGCCAATCATATCTTGTGGCATCGTTCTAACAGCCAATCAGTGTTACGGCCAAAATCTGGCCGTAACGAGCATAAACTTGTAATAGTTTGTATCAGGCCCAATTTCAGTGGTAGCCGTTAGAGAGAATGTATGAGAACCGCTCAAATTGGGCCTGATCTCAGGTTAAGAAATTCTAGGCTGCTGGACACCAGGAAATTTTGTAATGATCAGAGCTTTGAGCATCTCACAATTTTCTTAGAGCAGGGCTTTGTTTAATCTGTTTTGTTGTTGATTGTCAAATACATGTAGGCTTGACTGCTATGTAGAGGGGTGAGCATAACACTAGAAATGCCACGAGGGTGGCGAGAGACACACAAGCCTGAAACAGCAGACTCTTATAGAGGACGGAGAAGACTTCCTTGGAGAAGGGACGACTCCAGCCTACTATCTGAAAGTGCGAAAGTAAATGAAACCAGGAAAACTAAAGAATTTCCCATGGGAGTTACTCCAGTAGTATTGAATGAGGCTGTGGAGGCTTTTTCTTCGAACACAACTGAATCTTTAACAAGCAATAACTATGATACACATTATTCAACTGCTGATAATCCACAACTTGTAACCAAAGGGGCACAGGAAATCATGGGCAGTGGCTCAAATCCATCCTCACTTGAGGCAAGTGGCTTTTCATTTACAAGAAATCAAGGAACAAGCCTCACTAATGCTAGCAAGCCCTTGTCTCTGTTTCCATTCCTTGGAATGCCAAGTACAGTAGGTTCAATGGCTTCCATCACATCACCTACATCACCATCAGTACCACAGTGGATGCAGTTATTAACAAATCAGGATGCTCAACGAATAATGCAAGACATTAGTTCAGGTGTGCTGCATTTTTGTTGACTGGTCATAGGCACCCTGTGGTAACCTTTGTACTCTTCTTAAGGTGGCTAGACTGGATTTAGGGGGGGGGGGGGATACCTCCCAAGTTTGAGCATCAACTATGTTAGCATGAGTAAAGATATGGAAAAAAGGTTACCACAGTTGTATTATATAAAGATGAAAATTTCTTACTATCTGGGTTTTATTACAATCAGAGTCACCATGGAAACATAATGACGCTATTACGTTTCCTATTTATCCTCGTGTTTCTCTGTACTAGGACTTTTCTTAAGAAATCACTTAAGGGAGTATGTACCTGCCATAACTGCCATAATTATAGCAAAGTTTGAACAATTTCTATGAGAGCGTTATGGAAATATTTTGAAGCAAAGTTTTAAGAATCATAAAAACAGTGAAATAGCATGCTATCCACACAATTGGCTAATATTTTAAGGAAATCTCGATTACTTTCCAAGCAAATATCCAGAATATGCTAATAAATGGCTTGTGTCACGGATAGCAGTGAGAGCCAAAATGGTGAACGTCACTGCTCATTGTGAAGGATGCAATACTTACTCAGGTTATATCATCACAGAAACTCTTACAAAGAGTTGCTGTGATGTTATAATATATCGCTAATTTCTTTAGGTGGTTATTAGCATATTCCGGAGATTTTTTCCGCAAGTGACCGTGAGCCCTTTTAATGCAAATTCTATTTCTTTCCTGGTTTTACACGTGCATATGAAACTTGAAAACAATGCCAGTGGATATGATTCTTAAAACTTTGTTTCAAAATATTTCCATGACACTCTCACAGAATTTGTTCAAACTTTGCCATAATTATGGCAATTATGGCAGGTACGTACTCCCTTAGGCAATTTCTTCAAAAAACTCCCAGTACAGAGAAATGCAAAGATAAATAAAAAACATAATGGCGTCATTACATTGCCATGGCAACTCTGATTGCAATAAAACCCAGATCATAAGAAATTTTTATCTTATAATACAGTTGTGGTAACCTTTTTTCCATATCTTTACTCATGCCAACGTAGTTAATGCTCAAACTTGGGAGGTATCCCCCCCAAAAAATCCAGTCAAGCCACCTTAAGTTCATACATTTTTTAATCAAGTTGTTTAAAGTAAATTACCTTATACTCCTGCTTCTAACCCTCCCCCCCCCCCTTAGTTACAGGCCCATTTACCTGTAAACAAAAAAAAACATCCTGGTACAAGCCCTCCTCCATATTGAACGACATATTATTAAACAACTTTTGAAGCTTAAAAATGCAACTACAGGTAAATTCAAAAAGTATCTTGATTAGCCCTGCTGTGTAGCTTGTTTAGGCTTGTACAATCAACTTTTGCCTTGTGGAAACCTGCTATAGTGGACGACCCTGATAATACAGATAGCAGCTTAATCCCAGGCAAAATTGAATTACAGATGTTTGACTGAAATATACTCCCGCTATTACAGGCTCTCGCTAATGAGGACACTAACTCAAGTCTCTGTAAGTGGAAGATTATGTTATTACAGAAACACAAACAAGGGGTGTCAGTTCTTCAGTTACAGTGTCACAATGTAACGAAGGCAAAAGAATTCAGGTGACCGAGAGCCTAGTGGATCTATGTAATAAACAAGAAAAAGTGGAGATTAAATCAACTCAAGTCAAATGTATTAAACTTCAACTCTCTGCACTGATGTACCTTGTAAAATTTCATTGCAGATGGTTCAAGTATGCAGGAGATGAAGGATGAATTTAAAAGACTGAAGCTTGAGCAGAGTAACTGGCAGAAAGAACAGAGTGATTGGTTTTCCCAACAGGAATGTCTTAAGGATGAACTTAGACAAGTTCATCTCGCTAAGGAGGAAGCTGAACAGGAGATTTGTAACTTGCAAAGACAGTTGAAAGCCAAGGATGAACATATACATGAACTGGAAACAACACTGTCCACTGTTCAACAAGCACTAGAGGAATACAGACAAAAAGAACCTTGTGACTGGATGATATCCAGAGATGAGATACACTTGACTGATAAATGCTTAGGGGTGGGAGGGTGGGGAAAAGTTTTCCTTGGAAGATTTAGAGGTTGTCAAGTTGCTGTGAAACAGATCCATGAGTTGATTTTGTCTCCTCATAACAGACGTTTGTTTGAGAGAGAAATGAACATTGCTGCACGGTGCCGGCATCCCTTTTTACTGCAGTTCATTGGTGCAACTAATGATGAAGGGAGTCCTCTATTTGTGACGGAGCTCATGGAAATAAGTTTACGGGGATTACTGGAGCGGCGACAACTCTCTGAGGCAGAAATAACAGCCATTTCTTTAGATGTAGCCTTAGCACTGAACTATTTGCACAAAAGTAAACCACCAATCATTCACCGGGATGTCAGCAGTGCTAATGTGTTGCTGTGGCAACAAGGTGATCTGTGGAGAGGCAAAGTGTCAGATTATGGCACTGCTAATTTCATGCAGCAGACCATGACAGTGGCTCCTGGAGCTATGATTTACAGCGCGCCTGAAGCACTTACATCAAACCAGACAGTGAAGGTTAGTCAACCAACTTTAGATGCAGTGGTAAACCTTAATTGATGCCCTTGCTGTGGTCATAGTTAGTAACTACTAACTTTGCTTTGATTTTATTTACAAAGTAAGCATGAATAGTAGGTAAATTTTCCTGTAAAAAGGTGTCATGTCAGAGGTTAAGTTTAGATATTGCTGCACTAAAACCTAATGAGTTAAAACTCTGTGAAACCTTATTCCTTGAATTCAGTACTGAATTATTACATAAACTCTGAAATGTTGGCTCTGTTACTCATATTATACGATTATACCTCACCCTTTCCATATGAACTGCAAAAGATTTCAGTGGCGTGCCGCATTTTAAAATAATATATTCTTGCTCTTTTTCCTTACAAAAAGTGTGATATGACTTTTAAGGTAATAAACAGCAAAAATAACTTTTGAAGGACTATTAAAACTGTGCAGTCGCAATTGTCAAAAACCCCTCTTAACTTAGTCTGAAATGTCATACGTCTCCACCCCTAACCCATGGAGGGCTCTCTCCCCCGCACCCCCCATGGGTTAGGGGGTGGAGACATGTGACATTTCAGACTACTCTTAAGTGAAATCTTTTTATGTTGTTACTCAGCTCCTCAAAGTTTAGACTTAGTAGGTGGTTGCTTTGGATGTATCTCGTTCATGCTTCTTAAAGTAAGAGGTCAAAAGAGAAAAAGGTAGAGGATGGGGTAAAAGAAAGAATTCATAGAGAATCGTCCCCTCCCCTGCTCCCCCATTCTTTCTCATTTGAACTGGGTTCACCTTTCGCGGAGCTGGATCCCTTTCTTTAGAAAACATGACAAAAAAAACTGCCAGCTACACTGGTTAGAAAAGTTTGAAGTGAGTAGTGTTGTTGTAGAAGGTGTCCTAGATATTTATAATGTTGTGTTTTTTGTTGATAGATTGACGTTTATAGTTTTGGAGTTCTCCTGTGCGAGATGTGCATCCGGGAACTGCCAGATCCAAACCAGCGCAAGGAACAAGTTGCCTTGGTAACAAATCACGTGTTTCGAGGCCTCATACGGAGCTGTGTGCAGTCAGACCCTGAGCAAAGACCAAATATGGAAGATATCATTGAAGACGCTTATTCAACGCATATTTAATCCCTTGAATTCCTATGCTCTAGTAGCCTAATCGGGCATTTAGACCGTCATCTAAAGAGACCCAGTAGTAGCCAATATTAGAGATGGTACAATGTATATAGATCGTTTTCACATGATCTCAGGGTCGTAGTGGTGTAAACAATGAAACGGCACCATTTTGGTGTACAGAAAAAATCCTTGAGGAATTTGACTCTTTTCTTATGTAAAAAATGTCTTTTGTTCCAAGAAATTTGCATTGCTGCTGACCGCGTGAGTGAAAACGATCTATTCATAAAGGAAGACCGAGTCTTTGGGCAGTTGCTGTTACCAAACTAGTTCCAGAAACATTGGAATTCTCAACTTCTGCTTGCTGTTCATACCATTTGTCATCAATTTATCACTATCATCACCATCATCATCCGTCATCGCCATTGTCGTCATGAAAATTATCATCATCATCATCATTTTTATTGCATTTAATTTTAAAACGTCTGAATACCAATACCTGCGTCACAAAGGGCATCAGCCAGTGACCTCCCTAAAAAGGCTGAATTACAAGAACATATCCCGCTGTAAAAATCCTTTACTCTCTTTCTTTTCAAAAATAATATATAAGGTACTAAAAAGTCATAAAAAGTGATTTAAAAAATATACTTATGTTATAAAAGAGAAGGTTAATGCAGGAGATTATATGGGCTTCTATTGAATGTCCGCTTTGTCTATCAGAGAAAAGTAAACGGGTAATAGGACGGGAATTATACGCCAGTAATACATTCTGTCGTTTATCTCCAAGTTACTTTTATCTCACATTTCTTGATGCGTTCTTGTTTTTTTTTAAGCCCCTTGCACCAGCGCCTCCACTCTAAATGGTGCGTTTTAGTCGCGTCTCCCCTCGCGTGCCACTTGCGCGTGTACTTTTTACGAATTTGCACCAAATGGAGAGCCTGCCGGCAGAGTACGTTCCTCGTTCTACTAACGAGGCCAAAGTGGACCAAACTACCGAAATGTATTTTTTATTGTCTGATTCGTTTATTTAGGAAAGTAGCAACACATGAGAAATTGTAACGGCAAAGTGCACGGTAAGAACTGAATGTTACATTTGTCGAATACAACTGTTTGAATTAAGTTTATATAGAGGAGTAATTTTACGATGTAAAATGATACATCAAAATACTGCGGAACTAATCCCTCAGAATAGTCCCGAGCTCCAGCCTCCGTGGGTGTTTGGTGGCAAACAGATCTACCACCTCATCCAAAACAATTTTAACTTGATAATTGCCCCCGCAGGGATTTCGCCCAGAAGGCGAAATCCCGAGGAGGCACTCTAGTAACTCGCGCGTATATAAAGGAAAGTACTTACAGTTGAAATATACAGTCAAACAGTCAATACAGTGGAACCCCGTTAATACGACCACCGTTGGGCCATAAAATCCTGGTCGTAATAACGAGGTGGTCGCATTAACGGAGTCTTGAAAATAAGAAAATGAGTCAATGGTTTTTACTTTTGGTTTGAAAGAATATGGCCGTAATAACGAGGTGGTCTTATAAACGGGGTGGTCGTAAGGCGGGGTTCCACTGTATAGAAAAAATCTCGATTTGCTTGAACAGGGGCCGCGAGGAATCGGTAGGTAATGATGCCGTTTCTATTGTTTGTGCCCGCAAGTACGAAATGGTTAGGATGACGTAAAACACAAAAAATCCCGAAGGAACAGCTTAAGATAGGTAGATTTTGTGACATTAATTGTGCTGTCACACTTCGATACTCTTTTGCGTTACGTGTTATCAGTGAAATTCTGTGGAGCAGTTGTTATGAAAGTTATGGACCAAAAGACACTCGTTAAGCGCAGATGAAGTTATAAGGTGCGTAGAACAGTGTATATTTTAACACTAAGTGAGTTTGCCAGACACGAGTTCACAAATCTTTGATTGGAAACCTTCAGCTGAACCTTGCCAGACACTCTTTCTCTCTCTATGACCGGAATAAGACTCGGCGAGTGAATGATTCAACGGCTAGCTTATCACTAGCAGAACGATGGACGATTACAGAAATTCGCCGACCATCAAATTCTGTGCTGGCTTATTCCCCGCTGACAGATGTCCTTCCGCTATAAAGCTTAAAATAAGAGTAGAATGCGCGAGCGTGAATTGATCAAACGTCCTTTTAATTTCTAAGGCTTACTTTCCGGCAAATAAAATGAACTAAATGTAAAAAGTGAAATAGAAATAGCGAAAAATTCATCTTCTAATTAAATCTTTTCTTATGGTTTAGAATAAACTATTCTCGAAACTGAGAATGTTTTGATCAAAGCTGTGTAAATCGAACTAAAACTGTGCATGGAACCTTGCGTTTATTTCCTGTATTTAT
>BOPM01000393.1:46679-56679 GCA_022179025.1 Porites australiensis | reverse complement strand
ATATTTTTATCACCTAAAAATTTTTCATCTGTTCGGATGTCCTAGCTGAAAGTCTAGAGATCCGAAAATTATAGGGATCAAAACTTACCTTTTCGAAAATTTCAGCCAGAAAAAAGGCTCCCGAAAATTCTAGGTAAACTTTTAAGGGTAAAAATCCGTTAAAAATGGGCAATTATACCAATTTATAGATGTTCGAAAATCCTAGGAGAGGTAGGCAAGCAAGAAATTTTACAAAAAATGTTCCGAAAATTCTAGATCTCAAATCGTCTTCCGAACAGATATTTTCCGAAAAGTGACGTTGGGTGCCCCTGTTACTTTTGCAGTGCTCTGCTCTTTTTCCACAACTTGTGCCCTGAATACAGCTGAATACCACTTGAATTAAGTTTATTGCGTTTCTTTTCAGTTGTTTGTTTACGGCTTTATATTCTCACTGAAAAAGTGAGCTTATCTAAAAATTGAAAGAGTTCTCCTCTATTCTAAAACGGACAGACACGTCGGCTTTTCGAGTCCGAGTTTGTCATTTTTTTTAAGAAAAAAAGTTGTAGGTTGCTGTTAAAACGTTTATATTTGTACTGAAAGATTGGATTATAGTTGTTTGTAGCGAAAAAGGTTATCGTTTGCTTTCCTATGCCTGTCCTCAGAGAAAATATTATACGCCTTACGGTAAAATTTTCTTTCAGATATTGTGAGGCATAGATGTAAAGGCTACACATAACTGTTCGTCCGAGCACGGTTAAAAATAAAACGGAAAGAAAATATAGTGGGCTTACGGGAAGACAAGTCCTTAATAGTCGGCCTGATGTTCCTTTTAGGTCTTCCTTTAAACACAGAAACGCCGACCTTAGAAATCCTAACCTGCAAATTGCTGCTACTTAAGAGACCTACAATCAAACAATTTTTTTCAATTCAGGTTTGTTTGCCGGATATTTTTTCTTAATAGAGAGATTAAGATTCACGTTTACGGCATACGGCAAACGGCGAACGTCAGTTGAGAATTTCTCAGAATAGAAAATAAGCAGATAAAAACAGTCCAGAACGATTCTTGTGGATAAAACTAGCATAAAGTCACTTATTTTTGTGTAGAAGCAATAAACAGTCAACGAAAAATAGGGGGAAAACTTGGTCACGTGGTACAAATTCACGTTTGCCGTTTGGCGTAAACGTGAATCTTAATCTCTCTAATATGGCCCCTCCCTCTAAAGGTGTCTGATGCCCAAGGCTCTGAGGGATTTGAGGATTTGTATTTTTTTGGCTTAGAGTTCATGTTATTACTTTAATTTGATTGCTTTTATAACAAGTATAACAACGGAGGCTTCGCTTTTAGCCCTGGCTAAATCTATATATTGTAATTATTATTCTGTACAACATACTCAGTTTTGATGATCAACTGGAAAAATTCCCTGAGAGCGGGTTACAGCTAGTAACCAAAAGTCACATAGGGCCTGGCCATCTGTCAAATCTCAAGGACTCTGCATAGTAATCTGTCAGTCCCTAGTAATGCGTTCTTCTTCACATGCCTTGGTCTTACCCTTATACCAATATTCTGAAGCGACTTATTCAGGCCTTTAGGGATTGCTCCCAAAGCTGCAACAACAACCAGTATCACCTCCACCTTTCTCATAGCCCACATCGTTGATATCTCGCGCTTGAGATCTTGATATTTCTCACGTTTTTCACTTTCCTTTGAGTTAACTCAACGGTACGGCAACATCGGTTATTTTACAGACTATCCTCCTTCCCCACAACCACGATTCTCCTACAAACATTGCTTGAATAGGGTTTTTTTGTTAGGGGAATTGACTAAAATTATCCATATTGTCTATCCGCGTTAAGATCATAGAAATGACATCTTAAAAATGGTCAAATTTTACAATGAAACCACGAGCCCAAGGCTTAATGGGGTTCCACTTGAGGTTTGAACATTATATTATATCTTATTTTTTTATTTATAGGAGTTTAGTCAAATAGAAATTGTGGCCAGTTTGTCAATTTGACATACTATTTGTCTGATTGTAAATTATATTTTCTTCCCTAAAGTGTGCAATCCATTCCCCAGCTGGCACAAGCATATGTAATGCTCTTAAACACTGACAGAAACGTATGGGAATTCTCAGGTGGCTCACCAGAAATCTCAAGACTTGGCATTTATCATAGTCCCGTCATCAAGACATACGTAATGGTGGGCACAAGAGTCCAAGATAATTTGGTATGTTAAACTTCGCAACTGGTTATTGTAGCAAATTGTACTGTCTTTATTTCTGATCAGTTAGGGTAGAACCTCTGTCCTGAGGTCATACATGGCTATGTCTATGGACAGTGTGTACCTAAGTGCTGACACTTTGCAACTTTTGGAACTGCAAAAAATTGGATCTGTAACCATGGTAACTGCAATGATCTTCTTTACATGAAATGCTGGCGTAATTTCAGTCAACTCTCTCATAGCGACCACTCTCGTAAGCGACCATTTCCCGTAAGCAGGAAATAACCGTTTTGTTTCTCAGTCAAATACTGTTTCAAAACGTCTCTCGTAAGCGACCACTACTTAAATTTCTTTAACGACCGCAACTACTTTTTAGGCCAGAAATTTGACATATTCCTTTGTTTTCTGTTTCGGTATAGCGACCACCCGGCATGATCTCGTATGATTGTAAGGAAAATATGGAGACAACCGTTGCTCGAAGTTGTCTTTAGCGCTGACCTTAGCGTGCTGACAGATTATAGCAGTTGTCTTACAAAACGATGGCTGTGATGTGATCTGTCGGTAAAAAGGTGGATTGTCGCGTTGATGCAAAATGTTATATAAAACGTTTCAACAGTTCCAAGCGCTATTTGACGTGAAACATTATTGTCAGTTGTCTATTATCCTTATTTTCTTGATGTTTCTCATAGACAACCACCTCCCCTGAGCGACCAGTTTGTCATGTACCAATAGTGGTCGCCTACGAGGGAGTTGACTTAAGAGATAAGACTAACGTGTACCTCCCTAAAACAGACACATACGGTTGGTCTCTTCCATTCTATACACATTTCGAGGAGGCAACATGAGCGATCATGTCCAACGTACTTTTACCGCTAGCTTGATTTGTTATTGGAAGTCCCAAATTGAACTCCGCAGCCACGCTTGTATATAGCCAACTGTTTTGCCTCTGGCCATTGATGATTCTTACATGTTAAATTATTTTCAGTTGTTTCTTTCTGTAGTTACATGTTGGCCACAATGCAAACTACAGCTGCACTGGCTTGCCAGTGATGTTTATTACCTTAATAAAGTCATTTTTTAACTCTCAAAGGTGGATGTATTTCTACTAAGATGACTATGTGCCAAACACAGTAGTGTCCAGCTTAGAGAGGGTTGAGAGTTACAAAATCTGGTACAAATGTAATTGGCATTTATAGAGGGAGAGAGAGAGAGAGAGAGTTTCTTGGCAATTAAAGAAATTTTTCAGCTGACAGGCTTCAACCTTTTATAATTTGTTGGGATGAGGGCTTACCCTCAGACCCACTCCTAGGCCTTTCTGAGTTCCTGGAACTGCTTGTAGACACCCACTAATAATTTCGTGGCTAAACGTTTACACTTTGTTTGTGTTATAGGGTGTTTTAAACCATGCACTGACAAAAGGATTACAATACACGGAAACAACGCCAACTTTTCACACGTGGATAGACCAAGGACAAACCTATGGATTAAATTTTCCTAGCAAAGAGGATGCACAATTATTTAGAGATGCAATGTTTACAGCTTTGGAATATCTCCACAGTAGTGGTTAGTTGTAGAGATGTTATTGTCTTTTTTTATCTATCTGAAAATCTTTTACAAGCATATCAAAGAAAAGGTGTCTAAGTGAGCAGAAATTTTTTGGACAATAGTGCATACGCTACTAAAATACCAAATGTACATTTATACCTGCCAAAGTTTTTTTCTTGAGTTAATGGCACGAGACTTTTACCCTAAGATTTCCAGGATTCTTTGTAGAGGGCCTTGTCATATTTGAAAACATCCAAAAATGGCTGTGGTCTAGCAGTGCCCCAGTGGTCCCTGGTGCCTTACTTTGGCTTCGGGGGAATTGCAAATCTTAGGTTTTTCATAGAAATCCTATGCTGGGTGCCCTGGATTTCACAGATTCAGAGCACCAGAATCACTTTCTTTTTTTAATAACTCAGCCTTGCCAAAGATTTTTGAATATGTTCGGAAGAGTTCTTAAGCGCTCAAGAAAATAATCACCCCATGTTGACTTCTAAATGGGATGTCGACTTCTCTTTTCTCACATCGCTACGTGTTTATTGTACTTTATATGTTTTTCAAAATATGTTGATTAAGGCTGTAAAAGCTCAAAGTTTTCCACCAGAGTTGGGAAATTGCATGTTCCGCAGGCGTGGGCTGGCGTGCGGTATTGATCTTCTACATCTGCAGGCGCGAATCCCATGGCTAAAGCAAGTATTCAAATGATTGCCATAAGAACACAGCCATATTGTAATACAATGGCATTCTGGAAACTTCTTTTGGTATTTCCTTCAGCCTTACCTCCACAAGCAATCAGTCAACAACAGCAGTTTGTACCACTCTCTTTAAGTGCAATGGCAAAAATATTCATTAGTCTTTGAGCCTTACCATCAGTTACTCCGAATCATTTAACTTTGTCGGGTATAAAGGAAACCAAACGTGACCCCCACGAGCATTTTTGTTTGATTTTTGGCAGCATAGCCATTCTTACTCACTCGAAAACGCTGATTTCGAAAATCATTGTTGCCATGCTCAACTCTTGTGTTAAGGTGGATTTTTGGGTTATTCCATTGTGACGTCATAGTCCAAATAAGGAGGTTTCTTTCCTTTCATAGATTTAAAATTCATAGATCCAGAAATGGTTTCAAACGGTTCTAAGTATATTTTAAAGATTATTTAGCGAACTTTTGAAACCCTGTTTCTACGAATTTCGAGGTGTCACGTGAGATTTGACCACGCCCTTTGATATTAAATTCCCAGAATTATGGGTAAAGTTGTGATGTTTTTTTCGTGAAAATTTTATTGCCAACGAGGCAACCGAGCTAAGAAGCGAGGTTGACTCGGCGGCAGAATTATAACGTAGCGCAATGTAGGCAAAAACTCTCAAATTCTGCGTAACCCTCTCAAATTTTCATTTTTGACCATATTTGGGTGTAAGTAAGACTCCATATTTGGGTAGTGACGTCATGGTCTTGTATTTAAAACTCGTGGTCCGAAATTGGGTGATTCAGTCTGCAGCTGTTCGTTGTCTGTTCTAGAGGACCTCACAGGTGAGCAAGCTTTAATACGATTTCTAGTTTGAAAGGTCAATTAGTGCTCTGGTTTGCTTTATAAATTGCGTTTAAAGCAGCAGCTGATCAAGGAATAGGTTTTTACGCTCAAATTTTTGTCAGAACCAGCTTGTTCTTTGCAGCTTGATTTACATTGAGGTAGCGTGTTTGCTTCTCGATTCAGAACCAGGGTTCTCAGTGTTCTCTTTTCCTTCGTGAATTGAATTTTAAGCGGTAGTTGATCAAGGTATAGGTTATATTCTCAAAACTTTTATCAGAACCAGCGTGTTCTTCGCAGGTTGATTTACATTGAGCCAGTCCTCACCTCCCGTGAGGAACGCAACGTATTTGCGGACCTTTTTTTTTAGAATTTATTATTTTTTTTCGAGAGATTTTATCAACCAACATGTTTTTTTGCTGCTCGATTTACATTGAGACAGCCCAAAACACCCGTGAGCAATGCAACGAACTTGCGGACCTTTTGTTTTGAAGACTATCATTATGCCTTTCAAGAGACTCTTTCTCCTGTGACACTCATCAGATCTTTGTATTTTATTCAAATTTATGTCTTTATACCTCTGATACATTCCACCCATTCTTGCGCTTTTCACACATTTTACTTTACACCAATTTTTTCTGGTGTATATTACCACGCGAAATATGTTTCTTATCCCTGATGACGCTGTTACGCGGAATTTAATTATTATTTTTAATTTCAGCATTCAAAGGCCTCATTTGAACTATATTTTTCTTTCTAACGTTTATAGTTTTGATACAATGGAATTTTCCATGAAACATAAGTACTAACTTGCTCATATTTACCAACAAAGCTTCAAGTCATCTTGTTAAAATGGTTAATAAAAGTGAAAGCCTAGCCGAATGTGCCACAGTTGTTGTGCCATCCTTTTCTATATAGCGGAATCTATTTTAAACCTCTAAAATTATGAAAAAAATATCGCGAAGATCTGAATAGCATAGGCACATTCCACAAAAGATAAACGAATTCGCCTCGTTGGCAGTCGCTGGAAGGTACCCGTAGTTAATATAACTTGAAAATTATATCAGAATAAGCCTTCCTTTGATAGCACGAATTCTTGGCAATTGCAAAACCTTCCCATTTCTGCGCTTTTCCTTCGGCCAAATAAACTGCAAGACCAAGGCAGCTTCGAAATTTAACTTTGTTCAGATAGCCGGACTGCTTAAAATGTAGATTGTTGGCGGCATCCAAAAACATAGGCACGTTTTACGTGCTTGAGCTATTTTAAATGCTTCAGTGTAACAGTATCGGCAATCTACTGTCTTAATCCTAAATTAAGGCTATGTTTTGTGCGAAATTGGGTATTGCTGTACATTAATGAAAACGAGAACCGCAGTGCATAGCTGATTCGATCTGATAAATTCACTTTTCTCTGTCTTTCCTTCAGACATCTGGTGCAAATAAACAAATTGTTAAAGTACTATGAATATCAACTCACCAAACGTTGCTTAGAGGGAAGACTCGAAGGTTTCAAGGTTTCTTCATGGTTTCTTAAAAACACAGGCACGTTTTACGTGCATGAGCTATTTTGAATGCTTCGGTGTAACAGTATCGGCAATCTGCTGTCTTAATCCTAAATTAAGGCTATGTTTTGTGCGAAATTGGGTACTGCTGTACATTAATGAAAACGAGAACCGCTGCGCGTAGCTGACTCGATCTGATAAATTCGCTTTTCTTCGTCTTTCCTTCAGACATCTGGTGCAAAATAAACAAATTGTTAAAGTACTATGAACATCAACTCACCAAACGTTACTCAGAGGGAAAACTCGAAGGTTTCAAGGTTTCTTCATGATTTCTTAAAATAATAAAGGTCGTCGAATACCGAATAGCTAAGATTTTCATCATCGTTGTAGATGGTTGCATCATCACTATTCACGATTATCACGTGCGATTCTACTTTAATGAAACAGTCTTTAACTCTGACCTCTTAATTCTAAGAGTGTTCTGAGTTTTTGCTTCTTAAAAGAAAAGAGCCTTTGCTTAGGTACTAGTTTCAAAACTAAAGATGTCTTCATACCTTCAAGTTACTATTGTTACTGTGAAAAGCCAGCATGAGATGTAGAATCACACAGTTTGCACGTGAAAGTGTTAGACTTTGCCCCTTTCGTGGCTCGTACGTGAGGGAATTCGAGTTATCATACGGTAATACAGTAAACAGAATTATAAAAATAACTCATGCACACAATTTGCACGTGAAGATGTTGGACTTTGTTCCTTTTACAATTCGTACCTAAAATAACTCAAATTGTTTACCAGAAAATTTCCTAAAACGATTTTAAAAAACTACCTCGGCTTTTCAATACATGTATCTGCAATTAAATTACGCTTCGAGCAACGTTAAGGTTGATAGCCTAACATTCATTTCCTTCCAAGAAAATTATCAAACAGCCGAAATATATTTCTACTCAAATCATGTTTTTCCACTCAATAAAACAATATCTAATTAGTGTCAACTAGCTTCTTCCAATTTTATTCCCTAACGCAACTACTTCTACTTAAAGCCTGGTTTCCATATGATCGCTACGATCGCTGTGGTCGGTGAGAAAAAAAAAGTTCAGCGATCGTAGCGATCATATGGAAACCAGGCTTAAGTTACGCATCTTTACTAAATAAAATGCGTTTCAATAACTATAATACTTGGTAAGCAGGAAGGATGTATCATGTTGTTCACTTATTCATGTTTTAATTGCCGGAACGAAAAAGGTCTCTTGAACTTTGTAAGCGAGAGAATAAATCTTGTTTACAGGATTAACAATACTCGGTACAACTTCCAAAAAAATAAGCTTCCTTTCAAACGTCTAAAACCACAATTTATAGGCCGCATACTTTCGAATTAAATTCCATATCTAAATATCAATTACTTTTTTCTTGACAAAAGGACTAATGAACTAGCGATGGTGGCGAAAGACATTCGTGCGATAAGGGACTCATTAGAGCCCTGATTGGATGAAGTGTGATGGAAATTTGCATGGACCGAGATTAAAAACTCTAGTGTTAAAAAATATAAGTGAGAACAGTTTAGAACTTGGAAGGACTGGGACAGAGAGACAGTTTTCGTTTATTCGATTAATAGTTTTTGAATTCGCTTGGTAGTTTTTGTGTGAATTTGAATTCGGTCAAATTGTAAAATTCGTTATAAAGAGTTTGTGTACAATTTTTGAATATAGTTCATTCTCGTGAACATTTCTGGTAGCAGGGCGAGGTTTATTGCGGACATGTCAGTGAACGGCGAAGTAGCGGATGACGGCGGTGAGGAGGCAACTAGCGGCGAAATCGAGGAGCGAATAGACGACTTTAAACAGGACAAAGGTAGACAGAAATCATCCTTTACTCGGAGAAAGAACAAATTGCTTCGCATGCTGGACGAACATGATTATCCAAGCCGAAGAGAGATAAAAGAAATGTGTCACCAACTCACCGATGCTCAGGAACGTGCTATGGAAACTATGCATCGTTTTTCAATGGAATACGCGCTCCAGAGAAAAAAGGAAAAAAGTCGTCGAAGAGATGGACAAATTGGAACTAGAATTTTCGGAGGCGAACGAGAAAGCACAAGAGTATTTAGATGCCCGTAAAGATGAGTTATCGAGTCTGGCAACCGAAGCGTCAGAAAACACCCGTCGCTGTCGAATTACAGAAAGCGTGGCAAAGAAAAGTGCGGAACAAATTCGAAGGGACGAAACTAAGCATAAAGAGAAGTTTGATGATTACCAATAGTCATTACGGGAATTAAATCGTCATCACAAAGAGACATTCGACCCCGGAGGTCAAAAATTTACGAAACAACCGTACGAAGAGCCAACGCTTGGTCGGGATATGTGGAATCAACTAAAGAGAGTTTCCATTCCCGTATTCAACGGCCATAGAAGAGCTTATGAAGGATGGAAAGCAGCGTTCATGGCGTGTGTTCATCAAGCACCGGCCACACCCGAATACAAATTACTTCAACTCCGGCAGTATTTATCAGGAGAAGCCCTTAAGATCATGGAACTTTTAGGACATTCAGCTGCGGCTTATGCGTCAGTCAATTCCACCTGCGCCCAGCCCCCCCGGGCTACTGCGGGGCATTTGCCCGCCGTGTCAGTCCCGGGGGTGGGGCATTTGCAAATTTTGCACTGCCCGGGGGCCGGGCATTTGCCAACCCCCGGGCCATTCCCGAGCTTTTGACACTACACAGAAGGTTTTACTGGAAAAAAAGTAGATTGGCTCATCTGTCAAGGACAGGAATAAATTGTAGAGGGTTGTAAAGGCATGTTCTCGATTTTACATCTTTGTATGTATTTATTCATTGCCTATCAAGCCAGAATTACATAGCGAAATTGGAGCTATCGGTGTGAATCAACGTTTTTTGGTTATTGAATCAAATTTCTGTTGATATTATGTAAAGAACACCCTTTCATATTTATAGAACTATTCATAACATATAACTTTACAGCGCTCTATTAATTTTAATGTCAATAATTTTATATCATTAGTAAAACCATAAACTGGTGCATGTCGTCGCGGCGTGAAGTCTTAATTAGAATCCTAGCGCTATTACAAAGGAAGACGTTAATTGAAACAAAAAATCGCACTTTAAAATGGCACTATTGAACTGTGCGATCAATAAAAAATGTTGCACTGTTGACGGAGGAAGGGGCATTTGCCCTCTTTTTTCTTCCCCACCCCGGGGAATTTGCCAGCTCAAGATTC
>BOPM01000393.1:5507-30085 GCA_022179025.1 Porites australiensis | reverse complement strand
GTCAAATGTAATAACTATATGAAGTGTTACAGAAAACAGCCAGAAGTCAAGGCAAAAAATAATGCATACATGCAGAAGTATAGAGCTAAAACTTATTCTGAACTTGACTTAAACGAAAGGGGCAAATTAGAAATACGTAAAAGAAATGAAAACCAAAGAAATGATTTAGTAATTAAATTTACAATGAAGCGGAAAAGTCAAAGCATTAATTCCTCAAGTGATACATATCATGCAGATAAAAACATTAAACGACCTAAACAGGAAATAAGAAAAAGGTCTTCACAAACATCTAGTGAAGTGAAGGAAAGAAAAAAGTTGTATATGTGGGCATACAGGCTCAAGAAAAAAAATTCAAATAGTAGTGTAATGACTGAAGGAGTAACGAGTCTGAAAAATGGAGTTTCTAGCCAGGAAATGTATTTATCTGAGTTTAAAATAAGTAACTGTTGAGAGCTTCACCAACAAGAGTGGGCAAAGCTGAACATGCAAAAGTTTCATGATTCGATGAAGTTAAGAATTTCTTTATGTCAATGCTGTCATGAAGCATGGCCACTTGACATTGAAACAAAAAAGAAAAAGGAACCATATATTTGTACCAGGTGCTTAAGAGACAAGAATGATACAAAAAAATTTTCATTTGAAAACAGCTTGCTACCATCTGCTGTGCCAGTAGAACTTGACAATCGGACACAAATAGAAGAAATGCTCATAGCCAGAGTGTTCCCCGTTATGAGTGTTTATACTAAGCCAGGATGGCAGAGAGCATATAGAGGCCACTGCATCAATTTTCCCCAAGAAGTTCAACAGCTTTTTTATACTTTGCCTAGGCAACCAAAAGAATTACCAGTTATTATAGTTACAGTTGATGGTAAAAATGATATGTCAAAAGATCTAATTGTGCGTCGGGAAAAAGTATCATATGCCTTACACTGGCTGGTGAGTCACAATCCTGTTTACAGAGACGTACAGATTGATTATGAATGTTTAGCTCAACTTCCCTTAGCAGGCATTCCAGCCGATCTCTCAAAACTAGGGTGCGAAAAAGGAAGCGGAAACATGTGTTATTGTGTTAACTGTAATGATGATAATAGCGTTATTGTTGCTGTCACTGTAAGCGCATTGATGATCATGCATCCTGGATTTGTTTGCTTTTCTTTTGTTTAGTAAACAAGTATGGGTACATCCAAAAAATATCCCCCGTCAAAACCGCTGCAAGGTCCAGACATGATTGGTTTGACTTTCACCTGCAGGTTTCACCGACTAAAGTGCAAAGAATAGTTGGATTTGACAAAACAAAACAACCCAAGATCAAGCACTTCCAAGAAACCAAGTCTCTCGTCTTGTTAGAGAACCTTCTTATACCAGATGATGAAGACAACGACTGGCTTCGCAGTGTGCAAATGCTGATGTACCATTCTCCTGTGTACCAAATTTTGTCAAGTCAGAACGTTCCGAATCAACATCACAGGAAGCGTCTGATGTCTCTTTACGAGAACTGAAAGAAATGGCGCCCAATCAGAAAGTCAACGTCCATGCAACTCTGTCAATGGGCGCCCAGGAGCCAAACAAGATAGAAACCAAATCCAGTCAAGCTTTATCTGTCAAAGAAGACTGCATATTGGAAGACGAAACGGGCACAATGGAACTCCACATATGGGAACCGTTGTTTACACAACTGAAAAGCAACGAGGCCTATTACTTTCAAAACTTCACACTACGGTATTATCAGGGATAAAAATTCTTTAGCACCAACAGGAATACAACTTACAGTGAGGAAACCACAACTCTCAAAAAATTAGTGGGCCCAGAAATATTGACAAATCCAGAAAGAGAGATCATTGCAAGTCAACTAAAATATGTTACCAGTTTAAGCATTTTTAGTGCATGCCAACTTTGCAAAAAACGAATTGGGGATGAGTCGGGCGAGTCAGTGAGATGCCAAAACTGCAAAGTGCGACAAAGGATCAGCAACTGCAGGCGGGAAGGCTCTGTCAAGCTGTGTATTCAACACAATGAATCGGAATTGTGGCTCACTGCATTATTTATTTTACAAATGAAATCGAAAACCTCCTGAAGAATACAACAGCAAGTATGACCAGCACCATAGATGAAATAGAAGATGCCCTTATGAGCCTAAAGGATGTCAAATTGAAATACAACTCCCAACGGAACACTGTCAAAGAAGTACTAAACTTGTAATTTCCACAGGAAGTACTGTGGTACTAAACAAATCAACCATTTTGTGGACAAAGTTAAAGAATTTCAAAAAAATGACATGTGAACTCTAGTGAAACAAAGTGGAAAAGAAACTGTTATTTAAGTTCGTGAACAGACCAATACAATCAAAGCGTTCATAGTTTTGTTACCTACATTTTTTGCTATCTATAAGAACGTTATAAAACTTTGATATTTATTACTGAGACGTGCTACGAATTTAAAAATTCGTTAGTACAAATTCAATTGTTGTATTTGTTGTTTCATACCATGAAAGAAAACAACCACATAGGCACTTAACACATTGATTTCAATAATTTCAAACAAAGCACTGCTGAAGTGTAGACAGTAGTCACAGCTTGTTATTAACTTGTTCAAGTTCAATTTTCAAGGATTGATTACCTAACGTTTATCGTTTAAATAAAATGAAATTTGCAGTGAAGATTTGCTACCAAAGACGCTTTAAGCTTCTGTGACCAGGTTAACCTAGAATGTACCAAAGTTGTTGTTTCAAACCCCTCAGGGGGATACTCAACCAATATTTAGGTATAGGTGAACCGCCGAGGTTTGAAATCCTGACCCTGCTTAGGACAAAAATATCCTTAAATACATGCATACCCTCTTAGGTCAACAACGCCAATTATATACTCCATTTAGGATAAACGAAAAAAGCGCCGTCGTGTTTAAAGCTATTTATGAATTTATATATTGGCAATTGCTGTAGAGTAAAAACACAATAGGGGGCGGAGAGGTCAAAAACCATACCCTGTCCAGTGGCACATTCCCGTATAGGCAATATAAGGGCGTACCACCCCACCCTTTTACAGTCCCTTTACAATCTCCTGTATTAATTCTTATTTTGGCTTTATTAATAATAGACAAATCAATTGAAAACCCCTAAAATTGTCCACCGATTCACGAAGGACCGTTAGGCACACCCCACAAAAGGTTATCGAATTCGCCTCGTTGGCACTTGCCGGAAGGTACCCCTAGTTTACTAGTTTATGCACGTTTGTAGTAAGATCTGAGACAATGATCTGACCTAGTATGAGGTTTGATATAAGCTTACAGAACTTTAAAAAACCTTTAGTGGATATTTTCTCTCCGCAAATAGAAAGAAAAAACGTTCCGAGGAGTATTTAGTTCTAATTTTGGCTGTAGAAAGATAGCTTTGAGCGATTTTCCTGCCTCGAGTTTATCTTTGAAAAGTTACAGTAAACACCGGAAAGCCGGCTAAAAGCTTTAAGATTAAGCTTGAAGACTCAGGATTTTTAGAGACGCTTTAATACTTGTCTTCGTGAATGAAAATTTTTGTCTCTGTAAATGTTTCACCGACTTATATTTCTTTTAGTGATTGTTAGTAGTCTCTTGCAATTTTAATCGCTTTGCCGTTTGTTTTCAGTCGTTCATAAACATCGCTTGCAGGAGTACTCAAAATGCCGCGCGTATCAAACGCTTTTTAAGATTACACATCGTTATAAAACCATTAAATAAAAAATAAACACAATAAATTCTTTATCATGTTGAAGCGTAAGTCTTTTAATGCTTACTGAAAATTTGGCCCTTGTCAAAAGTGAGAACCGGCTGGCCGTATAGGTGATTTTGGAAATTTTTTGAACGGTTTTGCTAAAAGCCCACGCGTGCTTCGATGGTTCTGAATATTTGTCGTGAAAAATTGTGAAATACTGCGTTTTGTCTGAGGTCTGTATGATAAAAACAGCGCCTCATATTTATACTGTTTCACCTCAGATGTGATGTATAAAAAGTATGAAATGTTGGTTTACACGCATCCAGATTTGTTGGCAAGATTTTGTTAAGTATACTTGTCGAACGCCAAAAATTCGGCCTGATTTGTTTTCCAAGAATTCGTTTTCTAGGCCTAATCTACTGTGATCAAGAGCCATCATCGCTCTTAAATGTGATAGAAGATGATTGCTATATTTGGGGTTTACATATAAGTCTATCAACTCGATGTAAGATTTTTTTTCACTCTAAAATCTTAGCCTTAGCTTTCCCTAAAAAGTCACATATGTGCCCTTAAGTTAACTGATTTGTGGATTACAAGTTTATTGTTTGATTTAAATTATAAATTTATTAATGGGAGCTTCGCTTTTAGCCCTGGCTAAATCTATATGTTAAACAGTCTAGCCTATCTCCAGCGTATGCAAAATACGTAGCCTATATTTATTAAGGAAATCCCGAAGACAATGTGGAAGTTTACCCGTTTCTAAGAATTGTGTGGTCCTAGCCTACAGTGGACTAAGTTTGAAGGTGGAAATATCACGGTGAGGATAAAAGCTACCGGTAGTCTTCAGTCTTCAGTGACTAAAACACTTCGAGTCTGCAGTTAATTAAAAGACTTGTAATTAATTATTAAGAGACGAAACTGGTACATTTTAACTTGAGTTTTTTCAAATGAATGTCGCTTGGTTTAGCTTGATGTGGAGAACGCATGTGTCGACAAAAACGAAGGGCGCTGAAGATTGCAAAGGGTTTTTACTGACAGAACCAACCAAACGATCTTAAGCATGTTACTGCAGCGTCTACTAGTACTTCTTCTTGTACTGTATCTCACATCAATCCAACAATAACTTTTGACAGCTGGCGTAACAGTCTGAGACCGTGTTTATCATAAATATGGTCTCAAGTGTTTCGATTCCGACCTGTTTCTGAAAATTAGTGGTTGTTCAAAGGCCTAAGGAGTGAGCTTTAAAAAACATTCCGACCTGTGTCTGATAAATAGTGGCATCGACTGTACATGCTGACTTAGGAGAGAACCTTGCAGGAAATTGGTAACGATGAAAACTTTGCTATTCCTTTTTGGGAAGGTATGAAACACAATGTGAGCCAGCTATTTGTTCTGAAGGGCTTCTTGGTGTAACAAACCAAGTTGGTGGAACTGTGAAGGGCAAATACTTTGACAACTGGTGCGTCATTTGCACCAGTGAACAAACCCATTTCCCGACAAAGATGTGTGACCCAATGAACAAGAAAACTGGTTTGGAAAGGATCACTGAGAAGGAAATGGAAGGAAAAGTAAGAAAACAGAGATATACAATGACATTTCCAACCAAAGAAGAAGTCAAGTTTGCTCTCCGCTTTGAAACTTTTGACCTGCCACCCTATGGCAAAGAGTCAAGCTGCAAATTTTAAAAAGATCCTTGAAGGCTACGTCAGTACAAAGACCGGTTATCGTTTGCCAAATGTCCATACCTTACATAACCAGGTTCACATAGTCGTGGGTGGAGCCATGGGAGATGTATCTTCTGCGTCAAACGACTCAATCTTTCCTCTTCATCATTTCTGTGTGGATCGTATTTACTGAGAAATGGCTTCGCAAGTTCAGCAAGAACGCTTCGGTTCTTTCAACCTACAATGCGCCCATCGGACACAACAAAGATAACGTCATTGTACCACTTTATCCTGTGTTATCGACAGTATACTCATCAACAGATGTTTATTAATAAGAAGTCTTTCGAGTTCGGTTATGACTACGACAATGTCGACGACAATGGTAAGTACACATGAAGGTTCTACATGAACTTCCTTTACTTTTTCCTTTAACTTGAATGCGATTTAGTGTAATTGTAGTGTAGCCCTTTGAGGGAAAATAAATTTTATGTCACTTAAACCCCACCGTACAGACACCCACCGTTAATTACGAACAGTTTTCTTTGTTCCCGGGGAAAGCCATTTCCTCTCTTAGATTCAATTCCTTGGGAGTTCGAATGGCCCCAAAAGAAACTGAAAACAATGCTTCTGCAAAACTTTGGGGTGACAAACAAAGAGCATTATGGGTATGTTATGGGTTATTTCTGTAGTGGTCAATAGTCGTTATTGTGGACAACGGACACTTTGGTCTCTCGAGTCAACAGATATAAATTTCTCATAATCATATTGGTAGGGAGAAACCAACACTGAACATGCAGCTTAATCATTTGAGCTTACTCTTCTGTTTTAACCAGATTTTACTCTTGCTATCCTCATCATCATCAATACAGTGATCGTTATCATTACTTATTTTCTTTATTTTTTCTACATATTATACCTTTGAAGAGATTGAAAACGTTACGTTTTTCCTGAACGTGTAATATTCGTTATCTCACGCTTATTAAGGATAATGTTAGATTCAAACAGACCTTTCCAGCTTAGGTTGCGTAGCAGGCGCCCATTGCCTCAGAGCACCTTCTGTACAGGCTATGTTTAGCTTGTATGGTTTGTTTTATTTTAATAAATTAATATTCAGACCACGTGATGTTCTCCAGGAACTTTCCTTTTGTCCTTTCATAAATTATGCATAATTATGCACGAGGATGCTCGCGCACATCCGGACGAAATTAGAAAGAGACAGTTCTCTGAAGTACCATCACTTAAAATAATGGTAAAACAAAACATACAAGCCAAAAAGGTCAATTGTTATCGTTGGTTGTAACATCGATCAGTGCCAATATCGTATCATGCATCATGCGCCATTTATTGTAACTTCAATCATAAGTGTATCACTTGTAACTGAACTGATCAGTGATCAATCGAAACAAGCCTTGCCCTCTAAAATCAGTAGTTGTTCATTTTTTTCACGGATTCTTAATTATCCCAAATTGTTAACAATATTTAAATCGTCAGGCAAATCTTCTGATGATGAGACAAAAGTAGAACCATATCGAGTGGCCAAAGGACATAAACTCAGACGCATTTGCTCGCAGGACAGTTACTGCATCGGATTCTACTTGTCCGGCAGACGGTGAACGTTTGGCTTTAATGTCCACATGACTATTAACCCATTCGCCCCTGAACCGCCCGTAACCGCCTGTGCGGATCCAGGTCCTTTCTACCCTTTGTGACGTCATCAGTTTTAACGGTCAAGGACAACTTTCTTCGCTAACTTGTGCAGAGTGAAGAGATCTTTCAAACCATACCAGAATGAGCACAATTCAGTCAAGGACACCGGAGAAAGAAGCAAAAAACCACGTGACAAGGACCTGAAAATCTCCATGAAAATCTTGTTCCATTACCCACCTACCTTTCCTTTCACCTAATCCTAAGATCCTAAAAGCTTTCCTAAAAACTCTTCCCACCAAAATGAAGCCTACTAAATGCCCAGCAAGAGAAAAAAAAAAGGAGGCAAGAAAAGCGAAAAGGGAGGAGAGGAAGCGAATGCCCGAACTTCGCAAGCTGATATTTTGCATCTGGATCAAAAGGCCGCCAAGTGTACTACCTGTAAACCGGTTTGTGGTAAGTTTTAGCTCTTTATAGCACGACAGTGACCAGAAAACCACTCGACTAGCTTCAAAATGCGTTTTTCGGCAAAATCTCCAGGAACGAATGGGTTAATGTCCACATTACTATTAATACCGGATAGCTTTTGCGCCGGCGCGAAAACCATACAGGATAGGGCTTCTGTTCACACATAAGAACAGTGATTTCTTTTGGGCGCGATTTCTGTAACGGAGCGAAACTGCGCCGCGCCGATCCCTAGAGTGGAGAGTGAGTTACATATCGGATAGGTGATCACAGACTTCACACTATACCGGATACCTTTTATATTATATTTTACAAAAAATTTCACTACCAAGTTGTTTTGGACATTAAGCGTTCACCGTTGGGAATGCGCTAGTTTCTTATTGATGCTGAAAACAAGGCTGCTAAGGGTCCATGAAGGCTAAAATAGCAAAAAAGTAGCCAAACGTTTGAGATTCTAATCGCGTTTTCCGACTTGCTGGACTGGCTTCCACTTTAAACAAGACACTGCAGAAGCGTTAGATCGGGCTTTAATAATATATGTAAACTTTCGCTTATTCACCATCTTCTGATAGACCATAACGCATCTTAGTAGTAGTACCAATATATAGCAATTTCAAAACCAACTTCACGGCACTTAAGAGACTGTTCCATGCTGGTGCGCATGCTAATCATGTGGAGTTGTTTCCTACAGCATCTCGCTGGATGATTTCTTGTTTGGCTGCGGTTGGATGTTTCGATGACTTGTTGATCACGATCAAGGGGTCAGTTTGTGGTTGGTTTGCATCAGCTAAGTACATCTGTTCTTCCTCGTCGATTTCCGTCTGTAGAGAAGAGAGACAAACGGTCGTTGACTTAAATTAGCCTAAAAAACAGCCTACCTTTTGCGTTTCCCCTCGAAATGTGATGTCTATCTCGGAGGAACACTAATATTCTATCCAAACGCAAGGTCGCTTGCAACTTTTTTAAAAGCCGTCGTTTACGTTGTGAAACACTAGCAATGTTTGCTTTTGTTTTTATGTTGCATTTCTTTACTTTGCTATAAACTTAGTTCAATGTAAAGGTTTTCCAGGCAAATAGGTTGTTGTGAAACTGCTGCTTTCGTCACGGAGACAAGCATATCAATCGACGACAGGTGGATTTTGATTAAAGCGCTCTTGCCAGTTCCAAAGTCTTCAACAATTGTAAAGCGTCGATGGAACGGTTTTGTTCAGCGACGTTCATTCCTGCATTTGAAGGCAATTAAAAGCGCATAAATATTTTAAATTCATTTAAACCGCTTAAATGCGGCTGATCAGCATAAACCTTGGTGAAAATTTGTGCTAATACTTAAGTTGAGCCTTAAAATCCCACGGCTACAACTAGATTACTGTAACAACAAAGCTATTAAAAAATCTTTGAAAAGTGTTTTAAACTTTGTGGAAACAAATAACGGAACTTGACTTCGTAAGTAACTTCGATTGCGCTCGCCAGAATCGCTTTCGATCCTTAGAAACAAGTAACCAAGGAAACAAAATCATCCAAACAAATAACAGTTCAGTTTCAACTGGTTGAGGTCAAGAAGAGAAAATTTCACGACAACCAGATAAATTCAATCCTAAACAAATTAAAGAAGCTCTAACACTTTTGAATGAAAAGTTGGCGCAGTTGTTTGATAACTTGAAGGCAAAAGCAAAGTTAGTCTGGGAAAATAACGATTTTCGCGCGTGCCCTGTACTATTGCTACAAGCTTACGCCATCGAGGAAAATAATGCGAAGAGAACAGATGTGAAAATAACCCAAGTTTTACCTTCCTCGCTGACATTTCCCAAAACAGTCGAAGTTCCTAACATTGTTAGGAGGAAAATTATGTAGATTAAGAACGTTTTCATTTTGTCAAGAATGACTTTTCTCTTTCCAAAGCGCAACACGACTAAACTCGTTTAGCGACGTGGAACGATTGAAAAACCCGACGTCATAAAGTCGTCATAAAATGTTTTCCTGCACACGTAAAGTTTATGGAACACTCCTCTATCCTCCTATATATTGCATTACATTGACATAAATTGCAACTGTTCATTTTGTTAATAACAAGGACACTTGAAACATTATTTAAAGGCTACATTTACGCTAGAGTCGATTTTTCCGGATTCGTTAACAATATGGAAACTTCAGATACCGAATTCGTTACACGGAGATACTCGACGCGCGCGGGGCCCTAGCTACCTGGTACCTGGCCTTTAATATTTGGCCTAAGTGGGTTTGTACCGCTGAACAGGGTCTTTGAGTCTCAAACACGGTATACAATTTCACTATTTATAAATTAGCGTTCTTGAGGAGAGTGTCTTTTTGGATCGGAAGCCTCTCCAAAGAATTAATGCGACAGTTCGCGATGAGTAATCTCCATATGTACTTCCAACAATTTTTATTCCAAAACGTCTAATTCCATATAATGTTATTTTGAAAAATATTTCGATTCTGTGTGCCAAAAAAGAAAGAATTAGGGTCATAAAATAGGGTCTCTTTTCTTTAATCAGGGTTGCAAAATGAACGATTTTTGTCTTTAACCGGGGTTAAGGTTTGAAGGCGCGCCTCGGCGGCACACCTCTACCAAAACTTCCCTTGAGTACCTCACGGAACAGAGTGTCTCAATGGCGTGGTAGCTTTGACGATTCACGGTTAATTTTTGCCAATTTTGATGGGTAACGGTCAAACACGGCGGAGTAGCCTCTCTTCGTAATCGTTATGTACTTGCCTTGTTTTATGTTAGTTTATTCTGTTTACTGTATAAGTAGCCGGTGTCTTCACTGTTATTTAGTTCATCTATAGATAAATCTTGTGCTTGTAATATGTCTTCAGCTCCCCCCGCCTCGATTGGTTTATAAGCTATTTGCGGGTGGGAAGGTAATGTAATTAGTCACGGTTGTTGTAATTGATGTAAAACTATTGAAACCTCTTATTGCATGTAAACGACAACAGCTTTACGAACCCGTTGATTATCGGGAATTTTGAGAAAAGGGCCCCTACTGCTGTGGTCTGAGAACAAACCAGCCCATAAGTCGTTGCGGCAGCCGAGATTTTCAATAAGAAAAGAGCCCAGGACGAGGTGCCGCTTCCAGGAAACAAAATGGCGTTTCGTAACTTTCTCATTCCTCTGGGTTACACACAGTTTTGTGTTGTTCGTGGAACGGTATCATTGCCCGGTTTTGACGAGGGAACTGGAGAGTTACGACTTCGGTATCATGCGAAGAAGAGCCAATACCTTATTGATGCCCACAAGACATCGGGAGGTGGTGCGTTGGTATCTCAGTTTCTTGATTTTTTTGTCCCAGAGTGTACTCATGCTGACAAAATCAAAATAAGCTTATTTAATATTTATAATATTCACAAAGTAAGAATAAACTGTTGGGCATCAAGCGTTTAAGGAAAAACTTGCAGTGACTCCAGGAGCTATTTTCTGCATAACGTCATCAGAAAGTGGAAACTCAACCCTCAAATATATATGCATGTACAATAGGCCAGGCCGGTGGGTGCCGCAATACTTCCTGTAGGCAGAATGATAATGAGGTTAACTCATATCCCAGTTAACTTTAAAAAGTAGATTTAGATTCACAATTCACAATTTACGGTCATAGAGATTTACAACAATATTTAAATAGGAAGTTTGCAGAGTAGCAAGTACATTTAACCTTCAATTTTGTTTTTTGTTCAGTTATAGGTTTTATTGATAAGCTTATATCGTGAGTTTAATCTCAGGGATAAAGTTGGCAATGTCATATTTTTATTCGTTACTGAGGCTACAGATTTTTTGTAGTTGTGTAAAAATAAAATTATGATTTCACGAAACACAACTTTTATATAAAACACTTAAATTTGCCACCATTTTGGAATACCATTCCGTTTTACATAGTGCAAGAAACAATACCATGGGGCTAGTGCAACAACTTGCAGGCTAGCTAGTTTTAATTACAAGGTATCCAGTGAGTAAACAACAACAGCCTGTAGAGTTTCCAATTGAGATATTGTGTGAAAGTTGGAGCGAGAGCTAAAACATTTGAAGAAGGAGGAGGGTAAAGGGAAAAGAGGAAAATGCTCTCCTGTAAACCCCACGATTCTGTAAAATGCCCCTTGATATTTCGCTCTTTTCAGGGTTTTTATTCTTTTTTATTTATTGTAGTTTCTATTTTACTTCCTCCTTCCGTACCTTTACGTGTAGTTTTTGAGCCAGATCCATAAATCTGCCAAAAATTCTGGTCCATGGGATATAATCCCCGCCTTGTTAGCTCAGTTGGGAGAGCGCCGGTCTGCTGAGCAGGAGGTCATGGGTTCAAACCCCGGCCAGACCAACACTTAGGGTCTTTACATAACTGAGAAGAAAGTGCTGCCTTTGTAATGACATCTGCAAATGGTTACACTTTCTAGTCTTCTCGGATAAGGACGAAAAGCCGTAGGTTCCGTCTCACAGCACTTTCACTTATCTGTTCTTGTGGGACGTAAAAGAACCCACACTACTGTTCAAAAAGAATAGGGGGCGTAGACCCCGGTGGTGTGGCCAACCTTTACGGGTTGTGGGATTGGGTAGGGATGGCACCTTGCATGGGACCTGAGTCCCGTTCGTGCCTATTCCCTCTGGGCAGGCCTGTGTCCAGAAAAGCTTGTAAAACTAAAACTAAAACAATAACAAGATTTTTTGGACTGCTTTTCTTACTTTTTTCTTTGGCAATTTTCTTTTTAAATCGCTTATTCCTAAAAGTGATTTTCTTTTTAAATCGCTTATAATTTCCGTAAAATCCTATTGACAATTCTATATGTACACAAGGTTTCGACATCTACTGCCCTTTCATGCCTAATCACCTGTTACAGTACATTACCTGTAATTTGGTAATGGAGAAGTCAGTTTAATGATGTCAGTCGTACAAAGTTTCAATATCGTAGTTTGACCCAGACCATTTTTGAAATGACCCAATTTAAAAGGCGGCAGTGTGGGAAATATGACCCACTTTGACCAACCTCTAGATTGAACACTGAGCCATTGTTTGACAATCATTTCTCTTGTTTTAAAACTACTTGGGTATGTATACTGCATGTATACTGTAATTTCCTGTTTCATTTTACCAGTATGAAAATCAGCTAACAGTCAGCAGCCAATTTTTCTTTAATTCATAACAATCCTCATAGTTGCTGTGCCTTGTTTGTGCCCTGACGTTAAGCCCTGTTAGGTGGGGTATAGTACTGTAATTGCTCAGTTTGGCACTGGGAAAACGTTTGGATATTAGTATTCTTTGACTTGGGTTTCTTTTCCATGGGGTTCAATTATTTAAACATCCTAATAGAAAATTATTTCTTATAAAAGTTTTAGAGTCAACAGGAATTGCAAAGGACTTTCCTTGATCATATTAGTGGGTATATTGTAAGTAGCCCAAGGGAACTGAAAGTGGCAAACTGAAAACCAAAAGCAGGGCCACCTAACATTAACAGTCAGTCACAGGCTCACCAGAATCATTTAAATGGTTTAATTAAGCCTATCAAAAATGAGACATCTCTTTATTTTTAAATATTTGACGCCAGCCCATAGGTGGGTGCTTTCAGAATCATGAGCCTGAAGCGTATAACTTTGTTGCAATGCTGGGGTTTTTTTAGGGAAACAATCAAATTTTCTTCCTAATATGGAATTACTGATAAGCAAGATTGTCAAGCTTGAAGTTTTTAGCCTTGGATTCTCTGTTTCCATATTTGGGCAAAATAATTTTCCGTGCCTCTGATTGGATGGCTACCCCAGCATGGTTCTAAACAGATAAGGGGAAGATAGACGCTTGTGGTTATATGCTTCTGGTGCATTGCACTGATATTAATTCAAAAAAAATTGTAGGTTTCAATTTTTGTTATTTGAATTATAAAAAATTCAGAAAGTATTAATGAGCCATTACCCCATACAGATTGAGGAAATAGTGTAGTATTAAGAATATTTAAGGGTTATTTGTTTTGTATGTTGCTTCAAGTTTAATGTTTTTGTTTTCATTGTGCAATTAATAAGTAAACTTTGTTTTTTAGCTCCATTTCTTGTACAAGTTAGAAATTCACACTAAATAATATTGCACAAAACCCAAAATGGTAAGAGCGATAAACCAAGCGCCTACTTTCAATTGCATTTTACCTGACAATAAATTCATTCTTCAGACATCATTATACGGTCAGGCAGTCAGGTAATGAATTTTTCATGTGTCTGTGCATAATTAATTGTCATCTCTATTTAAGCTGTTACCACCTATTGTCTCGCTTTGTTCAAATTCTAATCTTTCACTTGCTGTGGTGGAGGGAAGATGTTGCCTGACTTGCTCATAGTGAGGAAGGGGGATGTGGTGTTGCCTGCTGAGGGTCTGGGGACAAGCTAGGGAGCACATGGTCTAGAGAACTCATTCACTCACAGAACGGTTATGGCAAATGATTTTGAGCTGGACATATTGAACAAATTTTGCGATAACTGAAGGTGCACCTGTTTATACTGGTGCTAGTGATCTGAGATCTGAGTGAAGTGGGTGTGAATATTTGTTATGTATTCAGTTGTTATTTTGCAAAACCTGCCTCCATAAAGTCAAACTAGTTTTTAAGGAGGACAAGTGGAGTCACTTACTAAAGTCCCGTAAAGAGCTTCCCTTTTAATTACTGCAAAACTGACCTGCATTTAGCAGTCATCTTAATTAAGGGGCCAGGGTCACCTTTTTCGAGGTCCCAAAGAGTAATAAATTCTTTATTGTCTTTACCTCTATGAACGGTCACTTACTTGAGCAAGAATACTAGTGCAGCGGATACATTTACATACATGTATACACTGTTTACAGGTAGCCATTAGGGCACCTGAAGGACTTTGTCGGGAGTTAGGTGGTTTTTGGCTCAAGTTGTCATGGGATAGGTATTAATTTATTTCGATTTTTCACCATCTTCATTTTCTTGAATCAGTCTGGCCTCCATTAGACTAGACTAGACTAAGACTAGTGCTACAATGGAACTACTGAACAGGTCTAAAGAGCATCACATAGAGATACCCCACGGGCCAATTGCATCACGTTCCATTATCTGCGTAAAACTTGTCTAGATGGTAAAACCTGCATTAAGCAGGGAGTAAGCCATTCCTCAGAATGACAGCTTTATATTTTAAAGGAGGTTTGACTGTATAACTCAAACTATCTTTCCTTTCTATTTTATAGTTTACAATTATGCCTGAAACTTCAATGAAGGTCACTGAGGATACAGTTACAGTTAGTGCACTAAAAGATGATAAGTTGGGTCGAGAAGGACAAACTGTTCAACTAAAGGATGTTGATCCAAGTGAGCTTCAGCTTTTTCTTGACAAGAGTAAATAATTTCCAAAACTTGTTTAATTTTGGCTGTTGAACAAAGAGGCATGTGGTCGAACGTCTAGTTGTACGAATGGATACAGGCAGATCAAGCTTATGGCGAGAGTAGTTGGTTTTTGAGTTGAGAGGCAGGTGCATAAGCCTCTGTACTTAGGTATGAATACAGGCAGCCCAAGCTTATGGTGATAGGAATATGGTTAAGCCTCTGTACTCATAAGTATAGGTAAGTACGTAAATAAGCTCTCTATTAATTCCAATAACAAACGTTCAGGATTTCATATTGACAGGTTGATAAATAAAACAGCATTTAAAACGTTCAGTCCTAATTTGAAGAAGCACATAGGAGTGACCATGATTCCTTACCAATCTTGTTTCACTGGGTGGGAGGAGATCTGTCAAAGGTCCCTCAGTAGAATTTGTGACGCTCTTCCACAACTTATTATCTGAGGCCTCTACAAGGCTTAAGATGGGCATGGCCCCCTTAAGAAAGCCAAAACGAGCTGCCCTTTCCTGAAACTTATCAATTTTAGAAAGATACTTGTCATGACTTGAAACTCCCCATACTGAAATGCCATTGGTAAAAGAGGTCTAATCAGACTATGGATGTGTTTGTTTTAAAAAATAAGTCCAGACTATAGCCATACTTCTTGCACACTCACAATATGTGCACACTCCTTCCTGCCCTGCCGAGAAGAGCATCGATTTTATAATACTTGTTCCAGTTGGTAGGATTGCTATGAAAGTAAAAGCCTACTAAAAGGTTAAGAAATGCTGCCTTGTTGATATCTGGAGTAAAAAAGAACAGTATCCTTTCTTCTTTTACAAGGTTTTTACAGGGTCAAAACAGTCTCCCTTTATCAAATTATTTACAAGAAGTGTACACTGAGGTTCACATCAGTCTCCTTTTCTGATTTACAATGTTTTTCCAGTACAGGGTCAAATCAGTCTCTCTTTTTCTTTTTCCAAGGTGCTTACTCGGCCAAATCAGTGTCTTGATTTACATGATGTTTACACTTTACTTACATGTTCTTAGAAGAAAGATTTACAGGCTATTTACAAAGAAGATACTGTAAACATTTAACACATTTTTACATGGTCTCCTATCCATTACTGCCCAAGGACACTGGCTGTAAATATTTTTTGCAGTAAATTTACATGGTGAGGGAAAACTGAAAATTGATGTAAATTTTATTTTACAAATCCTATCATGTAAATTGGAATTTACAAAACACGTAAATTGTATTTTACAGGGTGTAATTTCATTTCTACGTGTGCCTCTAAATTTTCAACTTTTCCAGTGAAGAACAATTAAAGGTCCAATTTAAGAAAGAAGGAAAACTTTACGGAGCACTGATAAAACGTCCGTCCATCTTGGTCAGCTCACTTGAACTTCGAAACCCTACGACAGATTTTTCCATAACTTCAGCAAAATTAATAAGCCTCAGGAGCTCTTCAGTTTTAAATCTGCAAGTTGGAAGTCAATCGTGACCAGAGGACCCATAGAACTCGCTGCACAAAATCCTGGCCAAATTTAACCTTAAAAATGAAACGCTAACACATTAAGTTTGTAAAAGTTGACGCACAAATAGAGGAAGAGGGCCCATGGACTATCTCCTATCTGTAAGGATATTCTGCAAAGAAACTGAGTAATCAGCAACAGGCGTTCAGATAGTAGAGCGCAGCGGTAAGTGGAGAGCGAGTTAAGTTGTACACCGAGAAAACTGGGGGAGAGGGGGGAGGAACGGGGTGGGACGAGAGCGAGAGAACGCCTGTAAACATTGTTAACAAAGGGTCGTTCCTCTATACTGGATTCCAGTATACCCTCTTATTGGTCTATTATGACACCTTCTGATAACACTCAAGCACTGGTGACATTGATGAGGAATGCGATATGGAGGGAGAGAGACGTCTGTTATCGAATCACGCGGACTACTATAAACAATGCAATCGAGCATTTCCCGTATTTTGGAATCAAAAAGAAGAGCAAAAAATTTGCTTGAATCCCGTTCGCTGAGGCCAGGACGTTTTCGCCATTCTTCCAACGGGCTCTGGGAGACCTTCATTTTTCTACTCTTTCCACGAATAATAAACGTAATCAAAGGAAAAGTTGGCGAGTCAATTTCCACGATCATCATCGTTGCGCCTCTCGCAGCCGTAATGAAACGAAGCTCAAGCGATTTGGAATAACAGCAACAACAGCCATAGGCTAGCTAGGGACAGGAGTAAGGCATGGACGAAGACACGGCAATGTCAGGCAATGTGAAAGGAAAGTGTACGTGTAAGATCATTTCTGGAAGCCCAGAACGGCCAAAAAAAAAATCTTATTTGAAAGGTTATTTAGCCGCAATAAAAAGATGCTTTAACAGAGGTCAAAGAAAATCAGTACTTAACTCCATCTGGAATCAAATTCTTTCAGAAACAAACCGCAGGAAATAATTGCCCAGTATGCATGGCTGAGCTAACTCAAAGGTCACGTTTCACACTATCACGAACTTATGGGTCGCGTCTAGCCTGTCAACACTTTGTAGTTCATGTCACAGTTACGCGGTCGGCGGTAAATTAAGGGCGGAAAGAGCTTTGTAAAGGAATGTTTACAGGCGTTCTCTCCCCCTTTCCCCCTCTAGTCTCCCCTCGTTTTTTTTTTTTCTTCGTGAATTTTTCTCCCGCGCTCTACTATCTGAACGCCTGGAACAGGCTAATCAGCAACCTACGGCGAATACAGTTCGCAACAGAACCATAACATTCACAGCTCTCACATTTATAGTCATTGTAAAAGAGGTTCCCTTCAAAGGCTGAGCACTTAACCTCGTTTTGATACAGAGACCCGGGAGAAACTCGGAAATGGTCTATTTGTGCTAAAAATAGTAGATCTGACTATACGAGGAACTGATAAAATAACATTCCCCATTTGCGCACTTCTCATAGTACAGCTTGTTTGCCCTAAAAGTTACATAACCTTTGTTTTGAATCTCTCCTTGGTATTACAACTTAAAGACAATGCTTACCGCAAATGATCTAAAAGACGCCTGGGGCGTTTAATTAGTTTTAGGGGTCCAAGCCAGGGCGTTTAATAGAGAGAGGTGTTTATTCCAATAACTGTAAAAAGCTCAGCACAACTCAGTAATATGCTTCCGGCGAAAATATCAAGACAGTTAAAAAATAGGGGAATATCCACTACATCGATACGTCTGGGCTGTGTAGAGATCCCCATTACTTTTCCAAATCCCAACATCGGTTTCAGAATCCTCACTTAGGGTTATTGTGTTGTCATCGTTATTACAATTATCCTACTAGGAGCCATAATCGGGGTGGGAGACTGTAACTAGACACCTTTTCCATTAATGTGGTTGGTTCCATCTAAATAGTTCATAGTCTAATATATTCTCAATTCAAATTTTTATTTCACTGACACAAAATATGCACGATTATAGAAATATAACAACCGTTCGTTCTAAACAATATGAATACAATCACATGTAGAAGAGAAAATGAATTATATGTTCAAATAATTACAAATTCAACATTATTAAAGCTTTAGAGGGGGGAAAGGAATTTGAAAAAAAAGAGGAAATGTGAAAGAACTTTACTTTATACTTGTTGTTTGTGTGGAGTTTGGGACGCCTAAATAATTAATAAAACTAATCGAGTAGATGCCCCAACGAAAATAAATATGAGATAAAGGAATTCAGTGCAGTGATATTGATTCAGTGATAAAAAGTACTACTTCAATCATTTACTAACTTATGTTTAATTAACATTGTCATAAACTATTTTAAGAATTAATGGCACTACTATACCCGTCAATCATTTAAACTTATTATTTTGAGGAAATCTCGAAAAATGAGTAATTTGTTTAGCGTGAGCTGGTAGTGCATTCCAAACTTTTGCACAGTTATAACGAAGGGAGCGAATACCATATTGTCTAGTTTGAGCTGGGCTTAAAAACAGATCTAGGTTAATCTATCAAAATGTAGAGAAACAAGGGACAGAATAACCTGCGTAGCAGACGCTTGGAAGTAGTGAGCGAAAGAGAGAACGGGCGCGCGAGGGAGACACGCGAGGTCTCGTTCTCACGCTCCTGTTTTTTCTTGTGCCCAGTACTTCCAAGCGCCTGCTACGCAGGCTATGGACAGAAGATAATGGCTAGAAAGAATCAGCAAAACAAGAAGGACGTATCTTGTGAAACCGTTCATAAATAAAAGAAAAAATTTCAAGATGGATTATATCACAAAATTTTACAATTGAGGGATTTAAACAAAGGTTTTGAATCATGAGATGCGGCTTAGTGCAATTTAGTCATATTTATGAGTTTTATCTCTATTTTTGTCTATTTTGTTTTATCTTAAGGTTTGAAATTTGTTAGTTAGAGCTCAATATGTTTAACAAACCGCCTCGATAAGCTTGTCTTAGGCTATTTGCGCGCTCCTACTTCCAGTAAGTTATTGTTAGTAAAAGAATGGGAATAAATCATTGTTAATATATTGTTATAATTTCTGTCATCATGGTGATTTTAATTTTGGTTTTCTTTTTCTTCTTATGGAAAACAGTGAAAGTGCGAGATCTACGTGGAGAAAATGTGCAATCGCCTTCACCAGCTGGTGAACGTCAGGGACAAAATTCACCAAGGCAACTGAGGGAGATACAGCTACGTGAAGAAAATTTGCAGAAGCAGTTACAAGAGATAAGGAAACGTGAAGAAAATTTGCAGAGGCAGTTATTGGAGTCGAGGCAACGTGAAGAACGCACTCGAAGGGAGATGCAGCAACGCGATCGAAATTTGGAGAGGCAGTTATCGGAGACGAGGAAGCGTGAAGAAAATTTGCAGAGGCAGTTATCGGCGGTAACGCAATGTGAAGAAGATTTGAAGGGACAGTTACAGGGGATGCATCAAACCGACGTAAACTTACAAAGGCAGTTGCGAGAGATACGGCAACGCGAAGAAAACTCGCAAAGGCAGCTGAGGGAGATACGGCAACGCGAAGAAAACTCGCAGAGGCAGTTGAGGGAGATTGTGCAACGCGAAGAAAATTCACAAAGGCAGCTCAGGGAGATGCAGCAACGAGAAGAAAATTTACAAAGGCAGTTAAGGGAGATGCAGCAACTAGAAGAAACCTCGCAAAGGCAGTTGAGGGAGATGCAGCAACGAGAAGAAACCTCACAAAGGCAGTTGAGGGAGATGCAGCAACGCGGTACAAACTCAGTAAGGCCTTCGAGGGAAATTCAGCAACGACTGGAGAACTTTCAACAACAGGTGTCCGTCTTAGAAAGACAGGTGAGAGAAAAAGACCAGGAAGTAAATGAACTAGAGTTAAGTCTTTCGTCAGCACAGCAAACAATAAATGACCTACAACGACAGGAAGAATGCGACTGGGTCATTTCCCGCAATGAAATTCAAATGACCAACAAATACCTTGGCAAAGGAGACTGGGGAAGTGTTTATGAAGGTGTGTATTGTGGCTGTACTGTAGCAGTGAAAAAAAATGCATGATCTGATTCTCTCCCCTCATAACATACGTCTTTTCGAAAGAGAAATGAATATTGCGTCCAAGTGCCGCCATCCTCACTTGCTGCAGTTTATCGGCGCCACCAACGATAAGGGAAACGCTCTGTTTATTACGGAGTTGATGGAAGAAAGTCTAAGGTCTCTGTTGGAACAGCGTAAACTCTCCGAAACTGAAATACGCACCTTTTCTTTGGATGTAGCCCGCGCACTGAACTATCTTCACCAGAAGAAACCAGAACCCATCATTCACCGGCATGTTAGCAGTGGGAATGTGTTGCTATGGCGACAGGATGACCAATGGAGAGGCAAATAGTCAGATTATGGCACTGCTAATTTCATGCAGCATGACGGTGTTTCCCGGAGCTATGATTTACAGCGCCCCTGAAGTAGTTACATCGAACCAGACAGTGAAGGTTAGTTTCACTGCATTTAGAACTTTTAAATTCAATAGCGTTTAACCAACATCTTTTAGACCTAGAAGAAAGGCGCTACTGCGTTGATCTTGAGTGCTTAGGACTTTAAGGCCTGGTTGGTCGTTTACTCACACGAAAGAAACCCTACTCCACTATATCCTTCTTCAGCTAGGTGTACAATAAGAAGTAGCAATATAATCTTGATTATTATGGTCATTTTCCACGAGTTTATGCCACGAAAACAAACTTAAGCTGCAGTCGTGTGCTGTGATTTAAATTTTGACAGCTAAAACTGATAGAGTCGAACCTTTTTACAACGACCTCTTTTGAGAGGAAGTGATAACGTCACCGCTCAGAAAGGTGCCCGTTATAATGGGGCTGGGGGGTGTAAAGTGACCCCTTGTGTATTTATTTTTGTTTCTTGGCAGTGGGAGGAGAAGTTTACAACACCTTTGTAAAAGACCATCCTTATCTATACGCACCACGATCAGAAAACAATACCGAACCCAAATTTCCATAAGAACGATGTTAGCAAAGCAAAATTAGTAGGGTATAGAGAGTTTATTCAGCTGGGGCGCAGTTTACAAGCTTTTGTAAAGAGGGTAATCAAGAGTAATTTATCCTCACTGCATGTCTGTTGTCGCGTCACGGCAAACTAAGTTCATTGTTATGAAACTAAGTTATGGGAAGAATCCACGACGGCCTTGGCAAAGATATGCAGCTAGGTTTGATGATGTGGTAACCGGCACCAGGAAAGTTGGGAGGTGCGAAAAGCGCCTCCTGCAGGCGCAACTTCACATCAGGCTTTCCAAATTTATGGCAGAAGACTGCAAAGGATGGTAATCGTCCCCGAATGCCGAGAACTCGGAGATTGGTAGAACGCAGGCATGTCCCCGAAACGCTCTTATCAGTCTTATTACATGTGCGGTGAGAATAGTTGCCTTAGTCTGCACTACACATTGTAGGGGGTGCGAACAGGAAGTACAAAATGTATATTTACAGTGCGACTACTGTAACCGAGGGCTCTTAGACAAAGTTGACCAATCTTATTAAGGGAAAATAACACTACATTCCAAGAAAGTTGGTTGTGAGCTAATCAGCAGCTCGTAAAAAAAAAAACAAGTTACTCGAAGCACAAAATTAAATATTAATAGCAAATGTTTTTCAGGAAATTACTTTCTTCTGAAGAAGGCCATACACACGAAGTAGACAATATTTGTTAAAATATTTTTATAACATTAGAATTAAAGATACGAGTACATATGAGCTGCCGTATTATCACGTGTCTTGTCTTTATTGTATTCACCTTAACCTGTGCTGAAGGCCAGTTCCCTAGACTTTGTACATCCTTGGCGAGTCTGAAAAACAAGAAATGTTGTCCAATCCCAAAAGGCTTTAGTGCGCCATGCGGTAGCGATAGAAACAGAGGTACACGCCAGGAATTGGTCATTCCTGATTGGTCCCTCAAATACAGTCATTACCAACCTTTCCAGGAAGACGACGAGCGCCATAACTGGCCTCATGCTCTTTACCATAAAACGTGCAAATGCAATTCAAACTTTGCTGGACATGACTGGTGCAAGTGCGAGTTTGGCTACTATTGCAAAGACTGGGCACAGAAAAAAACCCTGACTCGCAAAAATTTCCTCAAGTTGTCAGCCCAGGAGAAGGATCAATACATGAGGTACATCAACATGTCCAGGTACTACATAAACAATTATGAGGTGACTTTGACACCATATGAAGAGATCAACAAAACCATCATGGCCAACCGCGACCCAACAGCACTCTTCCACGACATCAGCAACTATGACTTGTTCGTGTGGGTCCACTACTATGCTGCACGAGGCACCATTTTCCCACATAACATGACACGGAGAGACATTGACTTTGCGAATGACGGGCAGGGGTTTCCCACGTGGCATCGACTGTATAATACAGTAGAATAGATCCTTAATAAATAAATAAATAAATAAATAAAGTTTTAGAGGTAGTAATTCCACTAATCGAATCGAAATTTGGAAATGTTGGTTTTTGAAGAGAGGAGAAAACCAGAGTACCTGGATAAAAACCTCTCAGAGCAAACGAGAGAATCAACGATAAACTCAACCCACATATGTTAAAAGTGCACGCCAGTCCAACAAGTCTGGAAAGGCTATTAGAATCTCAAAGGTTTGGCTACATTTTTGCTATTTTAGCCTAAGGTGGCTGAACACAGTTTTGTTAGCTGTCAGCGGTAACTCGCGTGATGGCGCGTGTTTTAAATTGGACGAACAAACATGGCTGCGAAAAAGCAATGGTACACAGAAAACAATTTCTCAAAATCTACTCATTGAAATTTTCTGATATTTTACTTCAATCCTACTTTAAATAACGAGAACTTTAAAATGGAAGTTGAACAAAGGAATTTTGTCACACATTTAATAATTACAGTGCAATTATATTATTGATTATCTAAAAACTCTTCTGTTAAAATTTGGTCAAATAAGTTTCAAATGGTGATGATTAATTATAGTAAGCTGTGTGCAAGGTTATAGGAAAATCTGAAGAACGAATTTTATGTAAACTGAGGAAAGTGAAATTTTACAATTGTATTTAATCACCCGTGTTACCATGGAAACTACGAAAAAATCAAATTTTACCTGTCAATCAAAATCTTTCAGCAGTATATTTTTCACTTGCTATGTTTCAGCTTGTGAGCTGCAACCTTTGTCTTGCCATTATTTGGCAAAATACATATACTCATGATCACAAACTGCCAAAACTGTGTTCAGCCACCTTAACTACAACCTGCGTAGCAGGCGCTTGGAAGTAATGGGCTCAAGAAACAACGGGGCGCGGGAGGGAAACATGCCACTTCCTCTCCCCTCAAGTGTCTCTTTCGCGCGCCTCTTTCTCTCCTGTGCCGTTACTTCCAAGCGCCTGCTACGCAGGCTACCTTATTTATAACTATATGTAATTAACCTTTGGCCGCAATTAATCGGCCATTGGCAGCTTTGTATTCATCATCAATAGGAGACCAGCTCAATCCCAACTGTAAACGCTTACTGTCTAAAACAGTAGTGGTAGTGGTAGTGAATTATTTTGGTAAAAGTACGTTCCTTAAATGAAAATATATATTATATACAGCTTTTAATTTCCTTGCGCTGACACGGAAAGTTGTCCGGTATATTGTGACGACTGTGAAAACCCCCGCTATCCGATATGTAACTCAATCTCCACTCTAGGGATCGGCGCGGCGCAGTTTTGCTCCGTTACAGAAATCGCCTCGAAAAGAAATCGCTCTTCTTATTTGTAAACAGAAGCCCTATCCGGTATGGTTTTCGCGCCGGCGCAAAAGCCCTCCGGTATTAATAGTAATGTGGACATTAAAGCCAAACTTACGCCGTCTGCCGGACAAGTAGAATCCGATGCAGTAATTGGGGGCCCTGCGAGCAAATGCTTCTGAATTTATGTCTTTGGGCCACTCGATACCAATATATAGCCATTTCAAGACCAACTTCACGGCACTTAAGAGACTGTTCCATGCTGATGCGCATGCTAACCATGTGGAGTTGTTTCCTACCGCATCTCGCTGGATGATTACTTGTTTGGCTGCGGTTGCATGTTTCCATGACTTGTTGATCATAATCGAAGAGTCAGCTTGTGGTTGGTTTGCATCAACTATGTCCATTTGTTCCTCGTCCATTTCCGTCTGTAGAAAAGAGAGAAAAACCGTCGTTGACTTATATCTGCCTAAAAAACAGCCTACCTTTTGCATTTCCCCTCGAAATATGATGTCCGTCTCGGAACGAACGCTGATATTCTATCAAAACGGAAGGTCGCTTGCAACTTTTTTAAAAGGCGTCGTTTACGTTGTGAAACACTGGAAACGTT
>BOPM01000392.1:368014-421657 GCA_022179025.1 Porites australiensis | reverse complement strand
TTTTAAATTTGTCCAACATTGATCCAGGGGCGGGGGGGACAAGTAAAAAAAAGGTAAAAATTGGTAACCTTCCCAACATTTTTGACGATGATTGTACTATCAAGCATGTATACTCAGATTCCATCCCCTAGTTATCCCTGCACCTGATGAACCAAAGTTGAAGCCAGTTGAAGACCTGAAGAAGCAGCTCAGGCCTATATATCTCCCTTACTCCATGTCTATCAAAAGTTGCAGAGGAGTGCGTAATTGTCGATTACATAAAGCCTGCAGTTCTGGATGTGTTCGACCCAAGCCAATATAGAGCTGTTCCCAAATCCTCAACCACCAAGGTGCTGATACACAATGCTTCACAACTGGTCCAAGGAAACCGATGGCAACGGCACTACACTACTTTAAAAAAGTGTTTGACCTTATAGATCATAGAATACTCGTAGAGAAATTGTGCAGGTTGAATCTGCCTACAAGAATTATCAATTGGATAATAGATTTCCTTTCTAATCGTTCCCAAAGAATTAAACTATCTGAGGGCTGTTACTCAGAGTGAGGTTCAGTGCCCTCCGGAGTCCCTCAGGGAACAAAATTAGGTCCATGGCTGTTTCTTGTACTTATAAATGACTTATATGTTGATGATTTAGCTAATGTATGAAAGTATGTTGACGATACGACAGCATCAGAAGTCGTTGCCAAGGGCAACCGCGGTTGTGCCCGGAATATCGCAAATAAGGTCGTGGAGTGGTCTATGCAGAATAGAGTCAAACTCAATAGCGAAAAGTGTAAGGACCTCAGAATATCTTTTGTGAAGAATGAGCCCCAGTTTGCGCCTATTGTAGTAGATGGTGAAGAACTAGAGAGAGTGACTAGTGCGAAACTACTAGGTCTGACCATATCGAGCAACCTCATGTGGAACGAACATATTAGTGACGTAATCAAGAAAGCGTCAAAGTGTCTGTATTTTTTAGTGCAGTTAAAAAGATCAAGAGTTCCTCGGCATGATATGTCCACCTTTTACACTGCTTGTATACGTTCTGTTCTTACGTATGCAGCACCTGCCTATTTTCATGCCTTGCCAAAGTACTTAAAAGATGAGTTGGTGCGAGTTGAGAAGTGGGCAATGTCTATAATATGCCCAGGACTGCCCTACCAGGAGACCCTCGAACTAGTGAACATTGTCCCTATTGTAGATTTCATCACGGGGCCATGTAGTAATACTTTCGACATCATTATAAAGGACCCTGAACACCGTCTGAACAGGTTAATACAATTTAGTGGACCATCACGTTATGCCCTAAGGTGCAACAGGTGCTTTATCGTACCTAAATGCAAGACAGATCATTTTAGGAACAGTTTTATTGTTAGATCCTGCATCGATAATATATATACATAGATTTTTAGTCCTTTTATCATGTTTTTTATACTTTTATATTTAAGGTTCTTAGTTTTGTATACACATTTTATCGGTTCAATCATTTATTTAGTAAATATGCAATTCAGCCTTCAGGCTGCAATGTATTGGTTATTAAACTATCTATCTATCTACAGGGCTTCTGATATTTCGCAAAAAAAAAAGTAAATTTTCGTGGGATTTTCAGGGGCAAATTCGCGGAAAAATTGGCCGATTTCGCGGGAAAAAAGTCAAAATTTGTGGAAAATCGGCCGATTTCGCGGGATTTTAACGGCAAAAAGTCAAATTTCGAAGGATTTTCAGGGCCAAATTCTTAGAAGAATCGGCCGATTTCACGGGAAGTTTCAGCGGGAAACATCGCCAAGAAACAATCAGTAAAAAACAGCCGATTTCGCTGGATTTTTTTGGCAAATTTCGCTAAAATCGATCAATTTTGCGTCGATATGTTTAACGTTTTTTTTAACAGGGATAATCATTTGCTCTTTCAACAACAGTTCGCTCGAAAATTATGGTTAGTGCCCAGTTTTTCGCAACGTTAGTCTAAGAGCGCCTGGTAGTTTTCGGACGTTGTTTAGTCGTTGCAGTGACGAAGTTTCAAGATAAATTTAGACGTTTGGGGTGAATAGAACAGGTCTAATAGCCAAGATAAGTATTAAATATGTTTTGCCGACATGTATTTGGAAACATTTCTGCCGGATTTCGCGGTATTTCACTTTTTTGGGGGAATTTCGCGAAAATACCTGAATTTTGCGGGTCCACGACCGCGCGAAATATCAGAAGCCCTGTATCTATCTATCAACTAGTCATTGTCATTTTTTTATCAAATTATCATAACATTATTATCATAAGTAAAACAAGGTACCAACAGAACACCTAGAGAGAATGCAGTAGAGAATGAGTAAACACTTTTGTATAGTGTTTTATTTCTTGATGTTCTTGTATATTTTTGTAGTGTTCAAAAGGATTTTTGTAAGAATGATTACCTTTTATAGTAATTTATTTTGTCTTTTTTTTGCAGACAATATTGACAACAGAAAGTCTTCGGGTTAGTTTTTTCTTTTTTATTATCATTTACAGGACTGATTGCTATGAATTTCCTTACACGTGATGAGAATTACTAAGTTTACTAGAGTTTAGGGTTAGGATCAGTTCAGCTCATTGTGATCAGAAAACAGTAGATTTAATTAAGACAGTAGTGGAAGGACTACTTGCCAAGTTCCGAGAGCTTACAATGGTATTTGTTAATGTTATTATTTTCCTGCAGGAAATGGAGGCCTTTTTGTCAACAGGGGTGGCCTCTTCCCAGCAAAAGGAAAGCAAAATTGAAGAGCTTAAAGGGGTAACCTGAACTATGAAATTTTATTGTATTAATTGTTATATATTATATTATATTTCACTTATTAATTTTGCTCTTCTTATTTGACCCTCTGACTTATACATATACAGGTGTATTGAAGTACATAATTACAGTACGATGTATTTTTACACTTCCTACCTTCCAAGACTTACATTGTATTTACAGCTGTACATGATAATATCAGCAAGCAGTCGTGCTTTATACAATGTACAGGTTTCTTTTATTTTGTTACAGATGATTTACTTTGTTTTGTTTTGCTTAAGCTTGTCGAAGACTACAAAAAACAAGTTGAAGCGCAACAGGTGAGCAGTTAGATAAACTATGAGTGGCAGATTGGTTTCAAGAATAACTGACGCTCTTTAAACTGACATTATACATCTCGCTTTGACTCTGAAGATGACTACCTCACAAGTTAATAAACCATCCTGGATCAGTCCTCACCAAGTCATGATTGATTAACACAGTCTATCATTTATTAGTGAAGAATAATGAGGGGGATGGGAGGGGGGCTTAAAAGAGAAGGGGGGAGGGGCTTATTAACTTTCTTCCCCTGAAAAGGGGGGCTTATTAAAGAGAGGGGCCTTATTTGAGAGGGGGGGCAGGGGCTTAATAGAGGATTTACGGTAATTGGGATAATTTAGCCATGGGAAGGGACAGATGGCTTTGTCTTCTTATGTTTGATATTGTAAACAAAAACGTGCCTGAGTGAATAATTATCTGAGGGAACTCTTTCCAATGAGCTGCGAAAGCAACCCCAATAGATCTCAAAGAAGTATTTTGAATATTGAAATATTACTTGTTCCAAAAACAGAATGCTACAAAGATTTGATTTCGTACAGGGGAGCATAAAAGTGGAACTCTCTGCCTCAGAACTTGAAATTAGTTTAATCTAAGAGTGTTTTTAAAAGGAACCTGTTGGTGGCTGTCAAATCATCACTAAATCCATAAATTTCCTTTAATTCAAATTCTAAGTATTTTTAATTTCTGGCAGCTGGTAGAGACTAATTTTGTAAACATAATTTTTGTACTTTAATGGTCACTCTAAATAGACCTTTACATACAATACGGCTTTCTTGTAAAGAAGTTCTTAGCTTATCAAAACTACCATATTGAAACAAAAGTCATTCATTCATTCATTCATTCATTCATATTCCACCTACTCATTTACATTTTTTTGTTTGAGGACTTTTAATCAGTTTTACAAGACATTATTATCAGTGATGGTGTTCAAATGATGCAGTTGTTCAGTACAAAAATATAACACTTATTTGGGCCAGCCAAAAAGTATACATGATTGGGTATTTTTTTGGTCACATTATATTTGTGGTTACTGAAACGTCTACTGCTCTGTTTATCATTCTCAACCTCTAGAAAGCTGTTGCCAAAGCAAAAGAAAGCCTTGAGAAATGTTTGGCCATCAACAAGAAACTACTTATAACATCTGTAAGTCATCGAAATTTATATTCAGTAGAGGCTTTTGCAGTGACAATAATATTATGTTATTAAACGTGTCCCATTTTTTTTTACGAACAGTCTACTCTTGAAAAAAAGGCTGGGCGAGAAAGATGTATGAAGAACAGACTGCGACTTGGACAGTTTGTTCCTGTCAGGTAATGATTAATTAACTTTTACAGTAGGAGTTTTTAAGACAGAATCCACCAGGAAATTGAGTAATTTTAATTCTCAGTGGACAAAAACCTTGTACCAGAATAATTTAAAGAATATTGCATTCTTTTTTACATTTTTCAAGGCCTAAAGATGTAATTAATCACCTGTAATAACATCAAAGAAAATTTATCATGGGAGTCCGAGAAAATGAATGTCAAATTTCACAAGAAATGTGAAAACACTGGTAAAATTCTGAAAATATCGTGTGAAAGATGTACATGTAATTTTGTGAAATTTGACATTCATTTTCTCAGGCTCCCATAAATTTTCTTTGGTGTTATTACAGATGACTAATACATCTTTAACCCTTGAAAATTCAAAAAAGAAAGCAATATTTAAATTAAATTATTCTGGTACAAGGTTTTTGTCTTACATTGAGCTAGTGTGGCGCAGTGGTGAGCACACTCTCCTCCCACCAATGTGGCCCAGGTTCCAATCCTGGCATTGATGCCATTTGTCAGTGGAGTTTGTGGTTGGTTCTCTCCCTTGCTCTGAGAGGTGTTTCTCTGGATACTAAAGAACTCATAAGTGCTTTTTTATGGGTAAACAAATAACAATAATTACAATTACAGTTAACAGTTTGTAATTCTTTTTCAGCTGATTGATCTTTGCAGACTGAAGTCACTTATGTTTAACTTTCCTTTTACAGGCAAGGAGTATCATTTGTGGAAACATGGGTTGAAGGACATGCCTTCAAGGATCTTGCTGTGTAATAATCTTATTTTTATCTTTGTTTATTTCTTTTTGCTACAAAATTACAGAAGTAAACATTGTCACTGTTCACATAAAGGTTCAAACTAACAATTCTTCAAATTCACAAATGAAACAGTTGTTAAATAGTAAAATATGCCTACAACAATGGTGACCCTAGGAAAGGGAAAAGTATGCATAAAATCCAGTTTTTGAGTTGCAGAATAAATGTTTCATTTTCATCACATGAGCCTGTCAATTTCCTGATCAGTGGAACAGGTGTACCAAAGAAAGAAAGAAAGAATTAAAAAATTGTAGTTAATAGTGCATTTTGTTCAAATTCCAAAATTATTTTGCAGAAGTTGAATTGGTAATGTATACTCTCATTTAACAAAATAAAAATGTAAAGGTTATGGGCACTTCAAGATTACACCATTTCACCAAAGCCCATGTAATGCATTATACGTGTAATTTTATTATTTTCTTTGTAATTCTTTTATTGCTGTAGCTCAAAACGAAGTTTAGGTTTAAACTCTTTCAACATATGAGGAAGAAAACACAACTTTTTCAACGAGCTAATACACACAACTTCATTGTCTTTTCATCAAAACCTTGTAACATAAAAAAGGTTGATTGCCCAAGGGAAACACAAAGGACATTTGTTAATTATGTCCCTGTATTTTACTTATAATGTATTTATCTATGTTTTAGGCAACAAGAAAGAATAAATCAACAAAGGGAAGAGTTAGAAAAACAAAAGAAAACTTTGGCTAAGAAAAAGCCACCCTCTAACACTTCAAGTGAGTCATTCATTTAACTGAAATATCATAATAAGCACGAGGTGTTAGGTGAAGGACAATCAAGTTCAACTTGATAATGACTGCAAAAGGCGGGGGGTGGTTACTCTGGCTTTGATCCTGCCTCCCTTGTCAGTGGTCAGCTAACAGTACAATTCCCAAAATGTTTATTGCAATGGAACCTCGATTTAGCAAACCTCTATATAATGAATTCCTCAGGGTAATGAACGATTTTCTTTAGCTCAGCCAAAATTACAAAAAATGTATGAAACAACACCTTGATAAAATGAACCTTGATTTAACGTAATCCTCGTTATAACAAACACAATCCAGAAACACGAATGCAAAATATACCTCGATATAACAAGTAAATGCCAACGTGTGACTGAAAGATAGCTAAAAGTGAATGCGAAACAGACCAACGAGGATAAAATTTATGTGTCCAGTAGTTTTAAGCAGTTTTGTTTGCCTGTTCTTGTATTTCTAGTGCTATAGCTATGTACAGCTCTTAACTGAGACCATAGCTTTGTATACAAATTTATTATTATTGTTTATTACCGAAATTGTTCATACATGTACGTCGATATGATGAACATTTTGCTTGTTTTGCCAAAAATGCGTGAAATTGAGAATTTCGATGTGACGAACCCTCGAGATAACGAGCAAATTTCCCCAGTCCCTTGGCACTTCGTTAAATCAAGGTTCCACTGTATGAGGCTGTGTACTGAGGCCTGGGTGTGCTCTGACCTTGTCCCCTCCCCCCCCTTCCTTTCCACCAGCACATGTACCACCATCATCACTGTCACTCATTATTTGCAAATGCATACATCTACATTTAAGAAGCTTGTGTAATAAAGCAGACATCAAGGTACAGAAAAGAAATTGTACAGTATTTTGTTTCTCAATATTGATTATACTGAATTGCTCTTTTCTACATTATTGTGAACAAAGGTACCATCTCTTGGCTTGGGTTGACAATGAAATTGAAAATACAGAGATTTGTATGAAATTGTTTTCTTGGACCTAATCCTCATTTATTGTGTATGCATGATGGAATAGAATTCCGGGAAGGTCTTGTTTTAAATTATTTAATAATTGTAATTATTAATTAATATTTCTTTTATTTCCAGGTACAAAAGAAAAAAAGCTTCCAAGGACAAGCAGTGGAGAGAGTGATCAGTTTGCAAGACCAGGCTCACCAGTGTATGTACTTGAGCAAGTACATGTATTAGAACATGAAAAAAAGAAAAACAATTTCTATTTACCCTACACTGTAGCAGGACAGAGCAATTAAATCACTGAAATAAATAATTCAAATAAAATAAATGGTATACATGTATTTTATGGAGAACAGTTTGACAGAAGTAGCTGCAATTTGACTATTGACTACTGGAAGAAATTCTCTTTACGTAAAAAATATATATTGATCTTCTCTAACAAGTTACTTTTATGACTGTGTGTACTGTTAAAACAGCCTGTCGCCAATGGAATACCATGAGAGAGAAGAAATTTTAAAACTCAGAGCTTTGGGTTTGAAAAAGGTATGTGGATTAATTAATTCACATGTATGAAAATTGTGCAGGATGATCACAATATTACAATAGCCCATTGTTCATCATTGTGGAATTGAATTTACACCTTGTGTTTGTTATCTCAGGGTACATTCTCATGGCACTGGACAAAATTAATTGTAAGGTGCAAATCCACTCGTAAACTAGTGTTAACACTTTATTTGGACTAAACAAACCAATCCGTACAAACAAGGATATGTATACTTCGGACAAGACCAACCAATCTGTACAAACAAGGATATATATTCGTTTTCAAGCGTTAAAACATCGTTACCTCGTGTGAATCGCTCCAACTGATATCAAATAACTTCGTACTACAAAAAAAGAAAACTCGTCACGTGATCTAAGGGCGGGAAACAAGAAAATAGGGAAGCCAGGCGTAACATTAATTTTGACCAGCTGAAAGTTTGTATGTTTACATGTAGGTATTCTGTTCACACAGAACCACCTTAACCGTCTAGCTGTTCAAGTACCATGTGAACAGAGCGAAAATATTGAAAAGTTCCATGTGAACAAATTGGCCAGTCAAATTTTCCTGGTGCCATGTGGATGCCGGGTAGCCTTAGTTTACTGATAACAGGTTGCATGGCTTGAATTGCTTGTGAAAGCTGCTTTTTTAAGCTTGTTGTATTTCATGAGCCCAGACACCATGCTAGAGAAGCAGCCCAGTTTTTTAAGAATTATGATATCCTGTTTTCTTGTTTTCACTGACAAGTTACATGTTATCACTTCAGCCAGGCTTTTCTGTGGCCTTTGGTTGCTTTGAAATACTGTGCAAACATGTATTGTTAATTTTTGGCCCTTTTGGAGCCCGTGTGTAGAAGTTTAGAAAAATTGACCGAAAAAAGAAAAAGCAAAAAAATGGCAAAAGTGGTGGCACAGAAGGACTGTGTTAGTATGACAGTATTACTTTTTATGACTTTCAATCAAGAGCATTATTATTTCACATCAGATTGTTTTCTGAACTGTATATTGGGAGCAGAGCTGCCAGCATGGTTGGTGGGGTATCATGCGAGCATCTTGGCAGCAGGGCAGTCGTCATTAGCTGGGAAAACTTGCCACCTGAATACTCACGCAATAGCCCAAAAAAGTGAGCTTGCTCACGGGTTACATAAAATTGTTATTACCTAATTAACAGTTATATGCTGGGGTTGCACTGACCACACACTTACCACGAAAAATAATAATGCTACTGATGTTTCATTTGAATGGATGCCTCAGAAAATCATTTTTGTTCATGGACTCAAAAAAGCCGAATTTTGTATTTTTGAAAATAAAATAAATCGCACTTTTATGTGAACCAATCTCACAACGTAGTGGCTGGGGGTGATATTTAGAAACTTTTGTTACCTTGAATTATCCCCAGGAGGAGACAGATGTTCAAACGGAATTAGAAAAATTAGACAGGGAAAGAATGCTGCATATACGAGAGTTAAAGAGGATACAAAATGAAGATAGCTCGAAGTAAGTCTCATTTTAGTGCATGCAGCTTTATCTACTTTGATGTGCTGCTCCTGTTAAGTTACTGTAACTTACAGTAATTACAAACAGCATTACAAAATTACTTTGACTGTAGCCTGGAGCTTGGCTTTAGCCGGGTAGACAGTTTTTGGCCAAAAATTATATGAACTGCTGCGAAAAAAAAGTCTGCCTACTCAATTTTTTTCTCCTTTTTATTTAAATTTTACTCAAAAGCCCTTTTTTCTGTTTGTTTGCGTAAAAATTTAGGATTTTTCTGACTTTTCATGGAGGCAGTACAAGGTTGTCACTTAGTGAAGCCTCATTACCTGATTTTGAGAGCACTGGGTAATTTTTCTAGGGTCGCCGGCTAGGTCATCCACAACTTTGATTACTTGTACATGTAGCTGTCTTTTCGCTAAACATCCCCTGTTACTGCATTCGCTTTTCAGATTTAAAGATCACCCCACTCTAAACAAGCGATATCTGTTATTGAATCTGCTGGGCAAAGGAGGCTTCAGTGAAGTTTATAAGGTGAATTATGAAGTTATGAATATATGAAAATCATATATGAGAACTTCTGGGAGAAGAATTATTTGAAAGAAGATCATCGCAGTTATAGACGCAACTTTTACAGTTGCGAAAAGAAAGCCTGAAAAAAATTCAGGCTTGTACGGGATTCGAACCTTGGACCTCCTCGATACCGTTGCAGCGCTCTTACCAATTGAGCTAACAAGCTAACCGGAATCACGTACAAGCCTGGAGAAGGTTAAGCCTCTTCCCGGTAGCAAAATGATGAAACTTCTTACATTTGATAACTTGTTCCCACCACTACGACATTTTCGCTCAAAATCCTAGTAGAATGACGACGGCTACCACGTTTTCCCGCCTGAGTGACGTTAGTTCACGCTAGAGCACTACTACTTAGTACTGAGAAAATCTCTAAAGCTCTCTTATATCATAAGGGGAGATTAGATTCGTTTGATTGTTAGAGCTAAGAGGCCGGGGTATCAACGGCTCAACGGGTGCTTTCATTCTTCGTTTTTATTTATCTTCCTTCTTATATTTTGAATTATTTTAGGGTTATGACTTGTTAGAACACAGATATGTGGCCTGCAAAATACATCAACTCAGTAATGACTGGAAAGAAGATAGAAAAGCTAATTATATCAAGTACGTCTGCCTTTGCTTTGTTTCGAACTGTAGTTCCCAAATCTTTTTTTCTTTGTCTTTTATTCTCTATTTTCACCCCTTCTCTTATTCCTCTTTTCCCTTTGATCATGTCCACATGTTGTTTTTTCTCTTGTTACAGGCATGCGTTGCGGGAGTACAATATTCACAAGACGCTGGATCACCCTGTGAGTGGCTCTCTTGATTACTGCATTGACTATCAATACTGATTAGGGTTAAGCCCTGAGAATAGTGATTAGGGTTAAGCACTGACTCGAAAAACGGTTAGTTTCTATTAAGGGTTAGGGTTGATGCTATATACTTCCAACTTAAAGCACTTCTTCCCAGAAAATCCTTGGTAGTCTAGTGATTTGGGTGGTAGACTGCTGATCCGATGCTCCGGCATCGAATCCTGCTCGTGCCATCGTGAAATTTTATTCCCTAAACTATTGAAGAGACTTAGACTTTCATGCATATTTTATTAAGCAGAAATTTCAAGAGACAGAAATTTTATGTAGGAAAGGGAAATGTCTTGTGAGAGCCACTGAGAGGGAAATGTCAGTTTAGAGTATAGAGATGAGTGCTAACCATATTAATGTTACTACAGGTTAACAGACAGCTAAGAGCACGAGATTTGACTGATAAATAAAGTCTTTTTTTTTTTTCGCATATTCTAAAAAAAAGACACTCCGGAAAGTCTCATTCCAGAAAAGTTAACACGGTTATTTTATTCGAAGGAAGTTAATGAGCCCTCTCCTGACCGCAAAGTGACAAAACGTTGTATATTTAATCACTTGTCTCCGTCACTATGACATTCTCGCTAAAACCCGTAGCAGAATGACGGCAGCTATCATGTTTTCCCGCCAAATGACACTGGTTCACGCGCCGGCGACATGTGGGCACTGTTCAGTTTTCAGAAGTTCTCGTTGCCATTGTCGTCTTAAAAGGTCTTTAGGGAGTAACCGCAACGACAACCACGACAGCAACTTCGAATTCAAACAACATTGAATTTAATAAGCAAAACCAAACAATTTTACATGTGAAGCAAATAGTTTGGTACATTTCTTTGACCTCCACTGGACGACTATGAAAACAATGCTTATGCAAAATTGTTAGAGCTAAACAAGGTGAATTATGGGTAATGTGGGCAAGACATTTGACTCTCACAATTCCCCACTCCACCCAGGTGTATAAGTGGCGGACTCTAATCTTGCTTTACTACATGCACATGTGGTACGTAACTGTTCTCTTTATCTTGTAGCGGATTGTCCATCTTTATGATGTCTTTGAGATTGGACAGCACTCGTAAGTATATGCTTTTTTACTAGAAAATACATGCACTAACCAGTGCGAACATTTAGTCGTAAAAGTCTGCTTAATAAAAATACCTGCTTGTCGTGAGAGGTGACAATGCATTTATGGGGCCCATTTATCGAAGTGTGGGAGTAAAAGAATAGTTGTTCCTGGTCACAATCGGCTTAATTCTCTTGCGATAAATTCATCGATAGTAATGTAGTTATTGTTGTGTTTACTCTCTATTTAATGCCGTTGTATATAGTCATAATTATTGCCTATCACAGAAAAAAGTTGTGATCTCGTTAGTTTTGTCAGAGGTAGTTTAAAATCAGAAATTTCTGTTTAAAACGTTCCCTATAACATATCTTGTACATCATAGCTACAGTGTACGCTCAGCACTGACGTGTTTTTGCTTGGTCTTTCAGGTTTTGTACAGTTCTTGAATACTGCGATGGCAATGATTTGGATTTCCTTTTGAAACAACACAAAACGGTACCAGAGAGAGAAGTAAGTTGGATTCGCCATTTGTACATCTACCATTTGATAATACACCTCATTTGCCCCCCAAAATAGACCTTTCCACGGTTTTTTTCAACTTTTGACGTGTTCAAAACTAATGAAGATACAGTTCCTCAAAGTTGCGAAATTTTACAGCCGTTTGTATGGTGGGGGGCACAAACTTGCCCCCCACCATGCAAACGGCTGTAAAATTTCGCAACTTTGCGGAGGTTTATCTTCGCTCTCTGAAGACGTATCCCTTTCAAACTGAGCAATTTGATATAATAGGTTTTACTTCGCCATGTTCTAAACAAGTGAAAAACGGGGTACGATATGCGACCACAAAGCTTCTTGGGATCGTTTGGAGGGACAGATTGAAGGTCAACAAACATGGCGTACCTACAATTGCTGTGTTCCAAGAGGCAAAAATAGGCAGCGTTCACACTTGGTGCCCGGGCACGGTGCCCGAGTACGGTACTCGCTTGGCACTAATGTGAACACACCCTTTTTACAATTACCCACGCTAGAATTTGGGCACGGTGCCGATACCCGCTTGTCTTCGGGCACAAAAGTGGGCACCGGGTCTCTGTGTGCACATCAGTTTTGTTAGTTTTGAGGCAGTCCACTTCTTTGTACCCACTAAGCTCAAATTTAAAAATGGCGTTTGACATGGTGAAATGGAGTAACTATGTACATTTAGTAAAATCCAACTAGTGGTCTATTATCAATGCTGTGTTCTGATTGGTTGAGCTACTACTAGGCTATATGTTATAGCCCACTAGTAGCGAAAAGCGCGGGCTTTTTGGTGGCAAAAAAGGATTAAAGTCTAGCTTTAACTAGCTAATTTTTTTTATTCTCGATATTTTTGAGCAACTAGTTGGATTTTACTAAAACAATTATTCCTCTCGCCCTCATGGCTTCTAGTCAATAGCCCATTCAGGCTCGAGGAATAATTGTTAAGTACACAGTTACAAATCGGGTACTGAAGGTGTGAACACAGTGCCATTTTGTGCCGGTACCCAGGCACTGGTTCCCGGGCGCCAAGTGTGGACAGCCCGTATATAGTTTCAGAAATGCAATTAATCTTAACTACTACGGTATTCCTAGAGACTCTAATGCACGTTTGACTGCGGTGGGCTATGGGAGTGCTGTGGGGGACGAATTTTGACCTAGTAAAACCAAGTCGTGTCTTGGTGCTGCGGATGGATGCAATCGCCAAATGATGTCATGCAAAAGATTGAAAAGGCACTGAACAATACCAGCCCACACCAAACCACATTAGCGAACCGATCTAACTGCCCACCTGACTCAACGTTAACATTTGCGTCTCACTTGGGGTAAAGTGTTGGGTCAGGGGAGGGGTAGGTGTGCAGTGTGCCAGAAACCTAAATTGATCTGAAACATCCAAAACAAGTGATAGCGGCCCCAAAACAATCCCATAGTGCAATGCGATACAGCACCGACCCAGTCCCCTGCGAACCTCAAAAATAGCTTTCAAAGTTTAAAACTGTGTTCTTATTGTCTCCATAGGCCAAGTCTATTGTCATGCAGGTATGTTTTTTTTTTTTATCTTTCTGATGCAAGAAAATGTGTCATCGAAATCAATAGCCGGTCTAGCTGGCGGGATTGTTATGCGCGCGGGGTACTTTTTACCCTGAGAAAACAGCCTTCATTCCGAAGCCACCACTGGTTTCCCCGCGAAATGACATCTGCGGGATGAGCGCAGAAATGCCATACTGATGACGTGTCACTATACAGATCTGGGTAGTGCTTCTGATTGGTCGGGTAAATTTGCTTCAGCCAGTCAGAAGCACTACCCCAATTGCGCTCGTTTCTCAGACGTCATTTCGCGGGAAACCAGTGGTGGCGTCGCCAAATGTTGGTTGTTTCCTTGACGCCGGGGATTTCAATTAGACTTGCTCCCAAACTTCTCAAACTTCTCGCGGCCCCGCCGCCAAAAACAACACCAAACTTTCGCTTATCCCGCCAGCTAAGCAGGCTACCAATTTAGTTTAGCATAAAACGTATGCAATTCTCTTAGAACTACTAAGAAAATGCAATGTGTTGATTCTAATTAACGTTAGCCTTGCTGTTTCAGCTACTCCAACAAAACAGTCGGGAATTTTCCTTAAAGTTGATTGTGCAAGGCGCCCGCTTTAGACTGTTGCACGAAGCGTGCGCGTCGTACGCCCTTTGCAGTATAGCTTTGTTGCTTCTTTGAACCCCAGACTACGACTATTCAAGGTAATAGTGGCCATGGGCACAACAAAAAAGCACTGTTATAACTGTTATATTGTTTGTGGTGTTTGTTAATCAACAGTTCTTGTTTCTTTGTTTTAGACTGTTAGCGCCCTCAAGTATTTAAACGAGATAAAACCACCAGTTATTCACTATGACTTGAAACCAGGTACTTTTCATCTTAACGTCAATCAGTTAATTAGTTGTAGTAAAAGACAGCAAAGACCCTATTTCCCACTCGTGGCCAAAAATTTATGTAGCCTGTCACCGGTAGGACGGGAGTAAAAACTTGTACCCACTGCTAGGCGCAGCTGAACATAGTAAAACATGTACCGTCTCACAAGCCTTGGAAAATATGTATAGAAGCATGGCAGACGTTATAGACGGGAAAGGGAGAATAACACTCGTGTAAGCACAAAGGACGAAAAACTAGAGCTTCCTTTTTCTCCTTTTTTCCGTCTGCTACTTTTCTAATTCCATACATTATTTTGTCGCATTTTGCACGATTCTAGTTTTCCTTCGTCTTCCCCCTTTTATCGCCCGTAAGTAAGGTACAAATAGCCTGTTTCTAAGTTGCCCAAGTCTCTGCTTTAAGGCAAGAGTAAGTTCGTCACCTTTGATATGAAAGTAATCGTTTTGGTTCCCCCAAAATTAAAAGGTTTTGCCTGTGGTCTCATCTTGAAAATGAGGTGTTAATCCTGGCAAGAACGCCACGTTTTGCTTGACGAAAACATGTTATTATCGCTTTGAGAACTTGTGGTTCAGTGTGGGCAAGATAGTCAATGACATTAATTACTTTGTGGCTTCTCCAGTGCGCTTTAAGGTAATATTACACGAGACAATTCACAACGACGATTTTTAGCGTAATGCAGCATTACAATGCGACATTGTTTCGAATGGTTACAACGTTATTCTAACATTCCAACGCTGTGTTGCGCTAAAAATCGTCGTTGCCAATCGTCTCGTGTAAGATCACCATGAACAACGAGGTTTATACCTGACTACGTCGTTACGCAGCTACATGGCTTCGCTTAACCCTTTAATCCCCGGTATCCACATACAAATTCTCCAAACTGATCTTCATACATTTCCTCAAAGAATTAGTTGTGAGAATTTGATAATAGATCAAGGCATTTTCTCTTGGGTGATCATTTTATTAATTCTTACAACCTATCTCTTGACAGTGCATAGGTATTGTTAGGAGAAAATTGATCTTGGTCACTATTGGGACTTAAAGGGTTAAAGTGGCTTGTAGCCGCAGAGCCATTTTCCACGTAGACACTGTTTTAGAGGTAGAGCTTTTGAGAGGCCGGGTACTCTGTACTTAAGCCTATTTTTCACATTGTTTGGTTCACAGGAAACATTCTCATGGTTGGCACGGGTGCCCTCAGTGGGGAGGTGAAAATCACAGATTTTGGTCTCAGTAAAGTGATGGACTGCAGTGATGACAGCATGGAACTCACGTCCCAAGGAGCTGGCACCTACTGGTACCTGCCCCCTGAGTGCTTTGTTGTCGGAAAAGAGCCGCCTAAAATCTCGTCCAAGGTTTGTAAAGAGACTTCTATCAGACGCACACGTCCCTCAAACGGGAAATTAGAGTTGTTTCCTCCGTTCTTCCATTCACTTTCTTTAACTTTGTAGGAGGCGGACACCTCTCACATCTCGCTAAGACGCGTCCCTTAGAGAGTTTTGACTGAAAATAAGAAGAATACTCGTCATATATGAATATCTTTACTGTTAGAGCGCATTCTGTTTTTTGGGGGGGTCAGGGGAAGGAGTGGAAATGATGTTGATTTGGGAAGGAAATAAATGAGGGTAGAAAAGATATACACATAAATCATGTCAGTCCGCTAATGGGATCAGAGGTATTTGTCTTCTAATTATTCCCTTCATATTTTAATTGTTATCAACTCCCAAAATCAATATTAATGTTTGCAATTTTCCAAAATTTTCAACATCCCCCTTAATTTTTATATATTAAAAACATTCGAATAATCATCCATATATTCTCCAAAAATTATTCAACCAAGGACTCCAACTTAATTGAGTCATTTCTGGATGGAGTGTAATCTTGGCTAGATATTTTGAGAAACAGGGCGGAAATAAACGAAAAACAATGCTTTCAACCAGACTGCCCTCTTATTACATTTCGACAATTTGAACCCGGCTAGTGGAGAACAACTGATTTCTTTCAATTATCTAGCCCGCGCAGCTGGCGAGATTATTTTGCCCGAGCCCCCGCCTGGGCTAATTTCTAATTTGAAGCTGTGAGGGATTGTCGCGGGCGGCGAACCTGCCGAAAAGTACAGAACTCGCCCGCTAAACCAGCCAGCTAGGCAGACTACGAATTTTCATTTTCCGATTTCAGGTTGATGTGTGGTCAGTAGGAGTAATATTTTTCCAGATGCTCTATGGAAAGAAGGTGTGTTGAAAATGTTGCTAACGTACTGAACAGAACCACAGGAAATTACTGCCCAGTAGCTTTCATTTGAGTAGTCAGACTTAAGGATTCCATCCTGAGACTCAAAAGCTAGAACCACGTTGCGCGGCGTAATAAACAGTACCACATGAAAGTACTTCTCAGTAGCTTTAGTTCGAATGGTTACACCCTGGGATTTCATCTTCCAGGCTGGAAGATGAGAACCGGCGTTCTTATTTGCCTTGTTGGCGTTTGAGTGGTTAAGGCTAAATGGTGACGTTGGTTATCCTTTTGGAGGCTCAACTTGTAATGTTGCCTTACCAGTGAAGATGCTTTCGTTTAGAGTGACTACAGTCACAGGGACGCACGGAAACGAGCTGCGAGCAAAGTCTTTCAGTGGTAGACAAAATCAGAATCCGAGGGGTGCTCAACAGAGTCTTATATGGTGTAAATGTAGTCTTTAAAATATAAATAAATCAGTACGTTTTCTCGACTTTTTCACAGCCGTAAAAAGGGTCTGTTCGCTCTTTTGGGCCTTTTTAACGACAGAAATGACACATTTCCCTACCCTTTCATACACTGAAGTAAAGTAAAGTAAAGTAAAGTTAAGTTAAGTTAAGTTAAGTAAAACATTTTAATTCGACAGGGTGGCCCATTGAACTCGGGCACTGGTCTCCTTAGGGGCCCCTGAAAAGAGGTCCTCGGGCGGAGCCTCATCCCGTATAGGCCACTATAGGAAGTATCCCGCCCCCGGGGGGGCTAGAATGGGTGCGATTATGTTTACGTTCATTTTACAAAGATTCTAATTTTTATGTGTACTTTCAGCCATTTGGCCACAATCAAACTCAAGCCGCCATCTTGGAAAATAACACAATTCTGCATGCGAGGGAGGTGGAATTTCCTGCTAAACCAGTTGTCAGTAGCGAGGCAAAGGTATGTTTCTGCGTCCTTTATGATTAACAGCATTAAGAGTAAAGAAACCAGGGCTCAGATGGTCTCTGCAACTGCGTACGTTTAAGCTATTTGGAAGTCTCCCAGTTTCTTTGGAACTGTTCGGTTATTATCTGTAGTCGTTGTTAATCGTTCGATTAACACGACAGGTCCTCGTTTTTGGTTAAAAGCTTGGTCGATGTGGTGTTTTGTGTTCATAGAAACAGTCCTCAGGTCCTTGCCTGTATAACAGGCGCTTGGAAGTAATGGGCGCAAGAAAGAACGAGGCGCGCGAGGGAGGCAACCAAGGGGAAAGGGAGTGTGTCTCCCTCGAGCGTGCCTCCCCCCGCGTGTCTTCCTCACGCGTCTTGTTCTTTCTTGCGCCCATTATTTCCAAGCGTCTTCTCAGGCTACAAATTCTTGGCTTTCACAGTAGCATTAGACCAATAATCCATACTTGGCTCCAAGGCTTAGGCAAATAAAACAGAATATATCAACTTGAGGCTTAACAATGAATAATAAATTTCTTTTGTTCTAAACTGAGTTTTTTGAACCCTAGATATGCAAATTGGTTTCAGTACTCGTAGGTCCAAGTCAGACATCCCATTTTTCCTAATTAGTCTCATTTGTGGTTGGTTTTCCCTCAGAATTTTATCCGTCGATGCCTGATATACCGGAAAGAAGAGAGAGCAGATGTTTTGACACTGTGTGAAGATCCTTACCTCAAACCTCCAGCGAACAAAAAGAACAGTTCTTTGCAAAGTTCTAACTCGCAGACGTGACATACATGTGCGTGTAACGCTGTTGGCAGTGTGTGTGATAGAACGGAATCGTCAGTCAAGGCAACGTTGTGCAAAATGGAGCAGAAATGGAAGTTTAGCGTGGTGAAAGCGAGAGCCAAATGCAATGAGGCAAAGATTTCATGCCATTTATTAAAGTTATCGGGCAGTGTTATGAAGATTACAGCGGAAAAATACCTTACGGAGCAGGTTAGACGGTCTTCGCACCGTAAGAAACCTCAGACGGTGCTAATTGACTATTGAGCAAAATTTTTTTTGTTGGTATTTTTACCATTGCCAGGGTGATGATCATCTGGTGTCGTCATCCTCGGTATCAACATCATAGTCATCTATTATCGCCACTATGACCATCATCATCATCATAATTATTAACATAATCATTATCAGCATTGTTATTATTAACATAATATTCATCGTCATCATTTTTGTAAACACCATCATCATCATCAATCATCATCATCACCGTTATCATAAATGTGAACTTAATCATCATCGTCATCATCTTCATTATCGTCACAATCCCCATCATCATCATCGCAGTCATCGTCATTTGCTGTTACCATCAGCGATATTGTCCTCGTGATTATCCGCATCGCAAGAATCATCACCTATCATAGTTTATATAAGAAGAATAAGCTCATCCAAGAAGCTTCGTTTACCGAATGCCAGATAAGAGTTGTGTTCTATTTGATCAACGGGGTAAAACGCACCCCTGCTTAAAGACCGAAGTGCTAATAGGCTAACCAGCTATATGAGAAAAAATATGTAACACATTTTGTATATAATAGAGGAACACCAAAGGACTTCTTTATTGCGTTGTTTCTTAAGAGATTTTTGTCGATTTTTTTGTTTTTGTTTTTGAAAGGGGGTAATTCTAATTTGCCTTTCAACGAGCTCGAAGCAGGTTTCCCTTTTGAACAACCCGTCACACCTGTGATTAGCTTTCTGTACAGCTTGCTTAAAAACCCCATGTGAAAGTACGATTTGTCTCTGGATACTCTTGGTGCAATAAGAGAATACGAAACGCGCCAGCGTTGAGAAAATCACCTCGCTCGGGGAGACGCGGCGCGCGGTGGAGGGGCGTCCCCGCGCGGGAAGCGATTCTCCGCGCGCGCGTTTGTTTCACCCGCTCTGCAATCTTTAAATCTTTACGACTGGGAGAATTCTCGACAGTTATGCAAACCCTTGGGATCCTAGTGAAATCTGTTGTAAAAGTAGCTATTAAAGTTTGTTCTTTCTGCGGAAAATGTCTCGCCTTTTCTTATTCATGATAAAAATTCTCGAAAATTCTGAGCTTAAGCGGAACTACTGGGACAGAACCACAGCAATGTACCCAGGAATCAAGCTTAGTGAGAACGTGTAAAGCGTTTCCGTTGTGCAGAACTCTCCTGTGGTACTGTTTATGGTGCTGTACAAACGGGTTCTAACTTTTGAGTGTGTAGATGAAATCCGAAAGCCGTGACTATTAAATAAAAGCTACTGAGCAGAACTTTCTTGGGGTGTTGTTTATTATGCTGTACAAGATGGTTCTAATTCTGAATCTGTGGATGTAATTCTTAAGTGTGGCCATTCAAATGAAAGCTACTGAGCATTACTTTCCTGTGGTGATGTCTGTTAGGCGGTGCAAGGGCAATAGCAAGGTGGGCCTAACGTTTTAGACTGTGGATCAAATCCTTAAGTGTGATTATTCAAATCAAAGCTATAGTACTATCCTGTGGTGCTTTTCTTTATCAATGTATTAAGTAATTTTCTATTTAGAAACGTGAATGAGCGGGAAATAAAATCCTGGGAAACTGCCCACCTACCCCTCCCCTAAGCTAACATTAACACTTACTTCTCGCTTAGGACAAAATGATGGCTTAGGGGAGGGGTAGGTGGGCAGTTTCCCAGAAACCTGAATTGATCCAAAACAAACATGCTTACAGCCAGAAAAAAAAAAAAAATAGATACTTGCTAAGAAAAGCAAAACAATGTCACATAGCCAACCCAAAAACCTACAGGTAAAGCTGAAACTCCTACACCCCTCCTCATCACTTTTTTATAGATCCCTTTTTTGGTTGCCTCGTCCACACGTATCCGGATATTTTCAATAACGGAGAATTTTTTCCGTTTTCCAAAAAAATTCGCTTTCATTCTAATCTTTTTCGCCCGTCCACACCAAAACCTCCATAGCATCCCTCACGCGGGGCATGTGTTGTGTTATGTATGACATCATCGTATTCTAAAGCCTCAGATTCGCTTTCCTTAAAGCAATATTCATTTCATTGCTTTCCGCTTTCGCACTTTTGGTTAGATACCGCAAAATTCCGAAAATAAGCCCCGGGGCTTATACTTTTCAAAGGCCTCTTTTGAGGGGCTTATATTCGAAGGGGCTTATCTACGGAGGGAAATCTGCGTTTCAAAATTGATTGGCATAACCTTATAGTTGGATAGAGGATATTTTAATACAGAATTTAATAGCTCTAACTCTCTCTGAAATACACTTTGAAAACAGGAAAGAAGCACTCCAACAAAAACCTTCAAGAGGAAAAACCATTTTGCCCTTTGTCGCGCAATATCAACCATCAGTTCCTAGCCTTATTAAAAAACATTCTTATGAAACACTGGCAAGTGATAGAGAACCAACCTCTTCTTAGACAGACCTACAAAGAACCTCCATTTATATCGTACAAACGAGGAAGGTCTCTGAAAGATATACTTGTAAAAGCTAAACTCTGACAATTAAAGGCTATAAACACGTGGGTGGAAAGCGTGAGTCAGGCTTCTCTTTATCATGTGATATATATGTTGCAATTCATCGCTCGATAAACTGACTAATTATCGCGCGATAATTTTAACTTATCGCGCGATAACTTAAGCAAAAAAAAGAGAAATTGAAATGTCCCTTACGGGCCACCGTATTATTCTGCTTCATGATTGGCCAATTTCATTTGCCTTTGCATATATATTGCTTCATCTTGTTTTGTTTACATCGGCTCTTAGTACGCTTTGCATTTTAAGCATGAAGAAACTTCACTTTGCTTTTCTGTTGATCTTCTGGGCTATTGATGCAGGTGAGAAAACGAAAACTTTATCTAAAACATGAGAAGTGATTTTCAATTCTTTAAATTTATTTTATCAGTGGGTGGAATAACTCGTGATCGATTACAAGGAGGTGAAAACGGAGACCGAATTAAATCATAAATCGCAGGAGTATTGACGGCGGTTACGCGAGTCAAGGCCCTTATGATTTCCTGTTACCGATCGCTTTAATCTTCAAGCTTCAAGTCATGTACTCAGATAACCTCCAGGGATAATAGCATGAAATATATCAAGTTTTCTCCTTTTCATAGCAAAAGTTAGATCATTGCAACATTTATAGCTGTCGGTTGCGAAGCCTGTTAAATAATTGAGGCTGTCGTTTAAAATTTGTAAATTCATGTACATAATTTAAAAAAGATTCATCGGATTATGAAGCCGTTGAAAGATTTATAAAGTACCATAAACTACCAAAAAACGTTTCTTCTCTTGTCCAAAATAAGGGATCGACCACCAATAGCAACAAACATTTGGAAAAATAATGTGCAAAAATTACGAGAGTTGAACGAGCTTTATGCAAATGTACACGCGTTGTTGTTCAACAATGTTTAACCTATCGATCGAAAAAGGGCTCAAGCAGTGTATATTTTTACCCGGAAGTAGGAATGAGTACCCTAAGAAGTATCAACATTTATATTTCTCTCCTTAACAAGCAAGCCCTGGCCTTATCTCACATGTTCCATTCGTGTATGTAAATAAGTTGAATTCTTTGTTGTAAACTTTTGTGCAACTGAAGTGAAACGAAGAAAGAACGGCGGGTAAACACAGAAATTACGACGTCATAGCCGTAACAATAAGGTACTTCCGATGACACAGCAGATAAACAAAGTGGTAAAATCTGAAAGTTCCTTTACGGTGTGACAATGCACGGTTAAGTTGCAAAAAAATGTGTTATCAAAAATTCCCTTTTTGTATAAATCCAAGTACGTATACTCGTAGAAAACGTAACGACTTCATTTTCCCTTTAAGACATTTTTTTTGGTAAAAGCAAGGATCGCCCGTTTTTGGCAAACGGCAAAAGCTCTTAAGCAGAACATCGAAAGCACCATTGTTAGTTCCCGCTTCAAACGTCCTGCTACTGTCGATAAAGTGAAGATCGGGCATGACTTCCAGGACTTCAGGGCGGACCGGGTTTTAGACATGAAAATGACTTAAGTTATATAATAAAACATAAAGTTTGTAAAATCTATTCTGGCCTTAGCTTCTTGACTTGCAGGCGCAGCCAGTCGAGCTCCAGGTTTCAGTATGAGGCTTTAAGCTGTTGTGCTCCAGGAGGCTCTCCTGGCATATTGAACGCGAAAAGATCAAATCGCTTGAAGTGCTTGAAGTGGACGGTTTTTTTCAGTTTCCCTCAAAAAGTCGAGGAGTGGTCAAAATTTTGAGGATTAAGGCCTATAGCGACAAAACCTGAGTAAAATAGTGACTCTCAAAAGTTTATGCGATTCTGAGTAAAAAATATGTAACAGTTAGGCCGCGTGGCCTTTAACGGCCATTTTTACGCGAAAAAAACTTAAATTAGAAATGGCACCATTTTATACATAATGGCAGTCAATCAAAGAAATTGCAACCAAACATGTCCCTAGATGAATTACTAAACATCTGCGCCCAGGCTTTGTTGAATATTTTTTTAAAAGTGTAAATAAACGGAATTTTGCATTTTGTACTAGTACCCAGTCCCCTTATCAAACGATTTTCGAATTTCGTCCCTGTCTAAAAGATTAACTTAAAAGGCCCGGACACAGAACTGATGTACTCGCTAGTCACATAACTATGACGATAACTGTAACTTCCGAAAAGTAATTAAAAGTGGTGCCATATTGCCAAATAGATTTTTGTGCTAAAAATAGCCTTAATAGGTCACGTGACAATTAGTGACTCCAGTCATCATTCAAAATTATTTAACTTATACCAAGCAAAACTGTCCTTAAGTTATTTTATGCAATATTGAAAGCTTAAGAAGTTAGACCATCCCCCCTGTTTTTGAGGAATTAAATAGAAGACCCATGCCTTAATTTTCTTGAGTGTAAAAAGACCGAGAAGAAATTAGCCAGCGTAGCGTTTGAGATGTAGTACCTTTAAAAGTATCTTCCTGCGAAAGATGAGTTTTCAGTTAGTCATCACATTTCTACCATTGCTCGTAATCACATATAGACATTTCAGTCGAAGTAGTATGCAGGATGTTTGTCACATGAACCTAGTTAGGTACAGTGGCAGATCCAAACATTCAGATAAGGAAGGGGGGTAGGGGGGAGACGGTCATCCAGACCCTAAGATAAGTGGGTCCCCGGTCTCAAAAAAAATTGTTTTTCGGCCCTTCGGGCCTCAATTTGGTCCTCCCCGGATCCGCCACTGAGGTGGTCTTATCTCCCTAGAGTCTCCTGTAGCTTAGTGGTAGTGCATCCGGATTAAGAAAGAAAGAAACCGCCTATTTCAGCGGTTGACAAAGCGATTTTTTTGTCTGTGCTTTGTTCAGTCCAATTCGCGCAGTCCTCTCTTTCTGGAAATTAATAACCCACCAAATGGCTATCGTTTTCGAAAGTTGGCTAATGTTCCTTGGTACCTCTTAGCGAAAAAAGTTACTCAATCCTTTTATTGTGATTTAATAAACGATGATTTAATTTACAGGATGGGAAAAACTCTACACAAAAGCTTTCGATTCCCTCGCGGAATCTTTATCAAGTGTTGGATTTGGTCGTTATGTCAGGTGATTTACACTGTGAATCCGGTGACAAAACGTCTCGATATATTGCGGAGAACTCGCAATCAGCGTCTCTGCTCAGAGTTGGAGCCCGACAAAATATTTCGATGGCCTCCCTAACTCTTCTTTTGAACATGTCCTCCTCCCCTGTGAGGATTGAAAAGGAGGACATATCGAAGGTCTGGCGGCCTGACAACTTTAGATGATCCCCAACCACCCTTGTTGACGCCCTTGTTATTGCAACGTGTTCCTTGAACCTCATTCCAAAAGGACTAGCTGTCTCCCCAATGCAGAAATCATCACAGCCTTTGCACTGAACTTCCACATTTCTACTTTCCCTAGGTGTCGGGTTTTTTGAGGTGGACCAAATCAGTGGCGGATTCGGACCTTCAGAAAAGGGATGGGAGGGGTGGGGGGGGATGGAGGGTGGCCGATCATCCAGACCCCGAGATAAGGCAGGAGGGGTTGGGCCCGGTCTCAAAAAATTTTTTTTTATCCCTTCGGGACTCAGTTTGGTCTAAAAATAAGGGGGAGTGGGGGGCAAGCAGGACACCTCCTCTGGATCCGCCAATGAAAAAGCTGCCAGATGTGTTAAAAGGCTTGTTGAATGTGCCAGCTCCTTATTTTTTGAAAACTTTTGTTTCCTTGTCCTTGCATTGTCTTCGGTGATAACCGTCTCGGATCGATGAAAGAGAGTTCTTACTACTGATCGTTTGTGCTCCAGATGGTGATTTAATCTAACAGTCACACCGGGTCAGAATCTGGTTTCCTGTGACGTGTCTCCAACATTGAACAGAGATGCTGGTTACGAGTCCCACGCGGTCTATAGAGACTTTTTGTCACGTGAATCACAGCGTAAGTCAGTGACAAAAACGCCCAAATCCATCACTTGATAAAGATTCCTCTAGAGAATCGAAAGCTTGTGTGTAAAACGTTTTTTTTAATTTATCCTGTAAATTAAATCGTCATTTATTATATTCCTTGTTACCTGTATGCAACTATATATATTCTTAACCTGTGTTAAGATAAGACTGACAACGATGTTATATGTACATGTTCTTTCATTATAGTCGGATCATTCAAGTGCTATCAATGTATGCGAAGAGATCAAAGCTTCACAGAAGAGCTATGCGAACAAAACCAAAATGAGGTGGAGTGTTCCAAGGAATCGAAACTCACTTGTTTTAAGCGGCATATCATTAAGGAGGACAATACAAGAACAGAAGAACGAGGCTGTAGACTATTAAGCGACTGCGAGGCAATGAAGAAAAAGTGTGAGGACGAAGCCAAAAAGGAAGAAGAAGGAATAAAAGAATGCGGAGTGGCTTGCTGCGAAAGTGAAGGCGACAAACCGTGCAATGGTGCCATTACGATCTTTGTTGTTGACAGATTATTGATGGTAAATGTGGCAGTCATTTTCAGCTTAAGATTGCTATAAGTACTGCATCTGAAACTCTTGATCCATATTATGCTCCAAGTATTTCTTTTCTCACCACGCCTACTATAGCCTGCGTAGCCGACGGGGTTAGATGGAGCCAAGAGAAAATTGGGAGCAAGTCGACCCTGCCGCCAAAAACGTAACCTCTTGAAATAACAATTCCACCAGCCGCGCAGGCTTCACCTTCCTGCCTCATCCCAAGGCTCGTTCCAGTTGATTCTTAATTGAGTGCAACTACAGCTATTTTGGTTTTGTGCAGGGGATCATGGGAAAGGCGGACCCTTCCTTCCCAGCTTCCTTTGCGCCAACGCTTAACACTCCCATGGTCCAATGCGCGATACTCCTTGATCGCTTGCAGTACTATTTTTTTTTATCAAACACTTGAGATCCCTAGGAACGAGGCAGTAGGCCTTCTGTGACCCTAAGGGTACAGAAAATATTGAATAACGGCCGATTGACTTCATTTTTTTTGCAATGTTTCCAAGCTGACAGACAATCGAGAAAAGAACGTAAATGTGCACATAAATTTAATTTTAGATTGCCAAGCAGTCAGTATATAATTTCTCAAAATCGTTTTTTGTTTTTTCATTCTCCATTTTCCTCCCTCGCGCCAGACCTTTTGTCTAACGCGTCCTTGAACTACGGGCTATTTTTCTATACTGTTAATTTTCACACAGTTTTAAGGCAGTGCTTCTTTATTACTGCGTGAAGTGTATAGCTGATTGGCCCTACTAGAATGCAACAATAGCCTTTAGTAAAATCCAGCTAGTGGTCAATTATCAATGCTGCGTTCTGATTGGTTGAGATACTACTAGGCTATATGTTATAGCCCACTAATAGCGAAAGGCGCGGGCTTTCTGGCGGCAAAAAAAGGATGAAAGTCTATCTTTAACTAGCTAAAAGTTTTTATTCTCGATATTTTTGACCAACTAGTTGGATTTTACTAAAGCAATTATTCCTCTTGCCCTTATGCCCTCTAAGTCAAGGCCCATCCGGCCCTCGGCCTCATGGGTTATTGACTCAGAGCCCATTCTGGCTCGAGGAATAATTGTTAAATAACGCACGATTTTCATGAGTTAATGGCTTTTGAAATTCATCCTTATACAGGAGTTTTATGAACTACAAGCTTTCAAGTCATTTAACTGATTCGGGCCTCTGTGTACACTAATTAAAAGTTTTGACTTTTTGAGTTCTTAGAAGTCTTGTTACTGTTGTTGCCAGTTTGTTGCTTTTGAAAGTCCTTTTCTAAGAACTTTTTTTTCAGTTTTTTTTCCCAAGAACGGCACTCAGTTTGGTGTCAAAAGCATTAGAAGACTTCCTTTTTTCCTACGTTTGACATTTTGCTACATAATGTACCCGCTTATACGTCTCATACGTACGTAAGCATGGCTGGATTTCGTATCATGGGAGACTGGATATGACTTGGTTATCATGGAAATTCAATACAAGACCCATATGTTAAGAAAGACCACATTGAGCCCACATTGTCCACGTTTGGTCGGTTCATCTGGCCAATCACTTGAACAAGAAACAGCCATTCAAAAACTTGACACTTGCCAGAACGTGTTGGATTTTTTTGGATGCCTGTATCTCCCTTAATATTTGCTCTCTTGGTGGTTTCTCAAAAGCGGCGGTTTTTCAAAACCGAGTGCGCTTTTCCTGAACGGAACATGTGGGTCTTGTTTTCGTACCCATTCTTCCCGGTATGAAATTATGTTCTTTGCGTTAGAGGCGAGGGCGCTAAGCAAACACAAACATTATAGGCGAATCTTTGTTTACACTTTGTGCCTCATTAACATATGCTTATGACTATCTGATGACGCTAATAAAATAAAAACTCTGAATATTGAAAGGGCATAACAGTTTCAGTTATCTCTGAAAATTGGAGCCCAAGACAATGAATGTTTTCGGAGAAATTCTCTTCTAAAAACTCGAAATGTTACGGAGAATGTATGGCTCATTAACTTTTTGCCACACAGCAATTTCGCAGTTTTTGATGGCTGATATTTCCTTCAATATTGCTTGCAAAGAGCTGAAAATTGCACTAAATTGCCCAACTTAATCGATCAGCTCTTTCAACTTTTGCATTTAGTTCACATATACGGCCACGGCTTCTATGAGTTAAGTCGTATGCTAATGAGGAAAAATGTAAAACAATGACGTCAGCAAAGATTCGCCTATACATGGGTACACATGGGTATACAGGGTATACATGGGTGTACAGGGTATCAATGGAGATAAACAATCTATCACTATTACATGAAGGATATATCTATATCTATTTGGCGTAAGCGTAACATGAAAGAATAACCAAAGCATTTGGCGCTTAGCGCCCGCGCCTTACTAACGTACATACGAAATGTGTGGAGCAAATGGAGCGTTTTTCGGGGTTTTCCTCCAAGAAATATATGGAAAGAAACGACCAGAAAAGTCGGAAGACTACTTCAGTGTGAGTAACTCACTTTTCCGCACAGTCCCCTACATTTTTTATGCTCGAAGCGTATCTAATTCACACGAACAGGTTAGAGTTTATACGAATAGAATCGAAACATGTAGAAAATGGCTACATGTAGGAGGTTGTGCGGAAATCTTACCGTAATGCCAATTTATTTTAGAGAGATTTAGTCTTTATTTCGTCGGAAATCATTATTCCTGATTAGTGAATGTCAGGGTCAAATATTGGCATTCAATCATAAATCAAGATCGTTGAAATAAGTTTCCGCCAAATGTCTTTGTGTTGCTACCGTTGCATTTGGTCAAGGCACAGTTCACTTACATAGCTGTGGAACATATTTTATCGTGGCCGTTATTTTAGTAAAATTTTAAAAAATACACCCCAAAAATATGTCTTACGTGAAATATGGAGTCGCCCTCTTCCTTTAAGTCTCATGCACTGCTGCCCCTCTGTCAATTTACCTAGAATCATGTGGTAAAATCTAAGGCTTTAACAATACATCGAACTATCAATTAATCGCAATATTAATGCTGTGGTAGCCATGGATCGATAGCAAAAATAAAACATGTTGATAACAATCGTGATAGTGTAGAGAACTATCAATAGTTTCGATAGTTTCCATACGTCTAACATTTTGACTTTTTTGGAAAAATAGAGGCACCTTTTTTTTACCCATCTTTGATTCTTAAGGTGACAATAATGATAGAAAAGAAACTGATAAAAATGCTAAAAAACAATCTACCACCCTACAGCACCTAGAATGTTTTAGCGTCTTGATTCTTGAACCGCTTTGCACCGTCCTGTATTGCATGACCACCACTTGTTAATTATTTCTTAAAGTATAAGGTATTAAGTAAAAACAGATATTTCTGAAAGCTATGGCAATACAATTGCAATAGTACCTTTAATATTGCAATACTGTTGCAATATCCATGTGGCCTGTTGCAATACGATTGCAATAGTTAAAATTTCCCCAATAGTCACCCCTAGTAAAATCTGTATCAGGCCTTTTCTCAGTGTTTTATGGAATGCTTGGTAGTTAAATATCACAAAAAAAAAAGAAAACTGACAGAAACTAAGATTGGCTGGGCATGAGAATTCACCACAGATAAAATTTGCTGGCCCATCATATTGAATTTTTGAGTTAATGGCTGCGTTGATACATTGTAGCTTCATTCCAACAGTGTGGCTACTAAGGTTGAGAATCTTAAGTTTCCAAAAAAATATAGTGATTGGATAACCTGAGAAAACAGCCAACATTTCGCGATGCCACAGCTGGTTTCCCCTTGAAATGATGCCTGGGCAATGAGCACAGAAATTCCATATTGCTGACACATCACTATCCAGATCTAGGTAGTGCTTCTGATTCATTGGCTGAAGCAAATTTCCCAGGCGGCATGTCTCTCAGACATCATTTCACAGGAAAACCAGTGGTGACTTTGTGAAATGTTGGCTGTTTTCTGAGGCTAGTGATTGGTTAGCGTTTGAGTGTTTCGGAGCCAAGTGTGAATTTTGATAATTCTAAACTGATCTGTTGGTATATATTGTCTCCCCCTTAGATTTATGTGTCTGGCCCATTTGCAACTGCTTTTGAGAATTGTGCCTGACCTACTCTGTGCAAATTTTCAACATACCACCCCACCCCACCCCGTAGCAATGATTAATATATTACAAATAACGAACAGGCCCGTAGAATAATATTTTCTGCTTAGGGGAGAACTCTGGTGGTTGGGTTGAAAATGAAAGAAGGAAAGAAAGTAGAAAAGGATTGGGTCGCTAGCCTAATGGGCTTGGGAGAATGTTGACTTGTGGTGGCATCCTATCTTAGCTTGAGTATCAGAAACCCCTGTCTGGTCTTTGTTAACCTGTCTGCTTGTGTTCTGTGGCTTTCCCTTTCAATCAAGAGGGTATAATGGGACAGAGAGTCGGGCTGTGCTCTAGCAGAGCCCTGTGGCCCAGAAATCGTACTATTTTCGTACAAATCATATGCTGGACACCCTTGATTTTACGGGTTCAGAGCTCTGAGCTCCCTTCAATTTTCCCTAGAGCACAGCCTTGGAGAGGGAACCATAGGGGGCGTTGGCTAAAGTTTTTTTTGGAGGTTGTAATATTAAGAGTAAGTCAAATTTCTGAGACGTCCGCTCATATCAAGTCCTCAAAGCACCAAATTCAGAATATCGTAATTCTGTCCTGACAATGCTGAATAAAAGTTTGCGGCCCTCTCTGGAAACCAACCTCAGATCATTTTAAATGTTTAGTTGGTCTAAAAATAGCTTTGGTGAATTATGCCAAGGAAAAAAAGGAAAAATAATAAACCTTCCGCTGAAGTTTTTGTCTGGCGGAAGAACTATATCATAACTACCCGTGTTGTCTCTCTATTAAACAAAAATTTGAACTTCGTCACTGAGTGCCGCGATGAACCATTTCTACGCAGCCAATCAGCAGAAACTAGTTAAATGTATATACTATTCAGTTTGATAATCCCTGAACCATAAGCGGCTCGCTACAGAGGTTTCTTCCGGAACGTATAAAACAAAACATCTACGCTACTGACAAGGGACGCGAACGACTTCGTAAATGCTAAAAGCCATGCAAGAGAGAAACCTCTGCTCACCTAGTGCGTGAAGCTCGATCAAGAAATTTCTATCTTAATTCTTTACATTTTTAATTTAGATATTTTATAAAATAATTTATTTGTGATTTACAGTGTAAATAAACGTTGTTGTTAAGGCATTTTTTTTAAATTTATAGATAATAAGAAAACCTGCTATAATCTTTATATGCTTGTTTCTGTCCACCCTTCAGTCTCTTGTTTTCTTCGTTCATTTTCTCCTTTCGTTTCTCCCTTACAGCTTGTTCTTTGGAAAGTATACAAGCTCTTTAGCTACCTTGACCTCAGACACTTCTGCAGAGGGTGGAAACATGTACGCAAAGGTTACAGCTGTTGTAAAGCAAATAATTCCAACTCCTCTTCGCTGCAGGTATTGTCACTAGTAAAATTTTTTTACATTAGAGACGTTTAGATTCGGGGACGAGTTCAACTAGAAGGTCGAGATTTTATTGACTTTAAGTATTTTTCGCGTATTCTCAAAAACATAGACGTACCGGAAAGCTTCATTTTACTTTTTTTTCGCGAGAAAATTTGGCTAACACGGTTTTTTTTAATGAAAGAGGTAAAGCCCCCTCCCGATCGAAAAATGATAAAACTTCTAACAGTTGATGACTTATTTCCGTCTCTACGACATTCTCGCGAGCGATCGCGTTTACCCGTCAAAATGGCGCTGGTTCATGCGCACGCACTACTTAGTATTGAGAAAATATCGTTCTCTTAGTCGTCCTCTTTGAACCTATAAGGTCTCTATTACAGAGTGAAGCGATCAAGCCAGTGCCCTTGAAGTGCTACGTAAGACCAGAGGTAAAATTTCAAAAAATCCTTCGTCTGATGGATGCACCTACAGGGATTTGGCCCCCCAGCTCTTCCCCAGAATCCACCAATGCACTTCAGGCGTAAACTACGGCGGGACGGCGGATAAAAATAGAAGAGCCTCCTTCGTCTCAAGATGCCTTGCAGCTTGCTGATATTTATCTCGCGCGTTGTCTCGCGCGATTTCTCGCGAGTCTGATCCACCAGCGTAATTTTGTTGACTACCAACGATGAATAGCGTACTTTCGTGCAAAAAATAATTAATTAGAAATAAAAGAGCTTACCAAGTTCAAATTGCAGCAATTAACGCTTGCCAGCCATGATTGTGAGATAGAGAAAGACATTTCCGTAGGAAATACAGTTTTGGGCATTACAATCATCAAAAGAACGCCCGGATCTTAAGAGTTGTTTACGTTATGGGTCAACAAAGAACAAACTAATCAAATTCGAGGAACTCTTGTCATTTTGATATTCTATGGGTTAATAATATAATTTTTTTTTTTTAATATATAGGTGCAACCTTTAAAGTTTATTTCTTTACTCCATTCTAATCCGGTAATAATCTATTTTTTTTTTACCTCAGTCAGTATTTCATGACGTTTAATGTAGTGATGGAAACGCAGGTGCTAAAGGCTCCTGTTTGTCAAACGTTATTCTTTTATGAAAGAAGTCTTTTTCAGGTTAAGATATAATTTTAGCATCGATCAGTTTTCTTGTTATGATGTTTTTTCAGTTCCAAAATGATCTGAGGGTGTGTGTTTGAATTTGTTTTTGCCAAATAATTTTAAACTATATATCTATTGTTAATCTATGCCCCTAAATACGGCCATGTTAGAACAGAAAGACTGGCCAGTGATATTATCTCGAGCGGTTTGGAGTATAACCTCTTTTTCAATGCAAATATTTTCTCAATGATGAAAAAGACTTTAGCATCAGATTCAGATTGCGCACACGAATGTTATGAAAATAATGACAAATTTGATCTTAATTAGTTCAAAGCACTAAATATAATGAATTCAAGCCATGAATTTGACAACCCGTCGTCCAAAATATTGGGCTTCTTTTTTGTTCTTTTCGCGTGGACGAATGTCATTTTTCCGTTGATATTGAACCGGAGAGTAAGGTCCGAAGTGACAGACAATTGGTTGCCCAAAAGTTGTCAGCATTAATGCAAAGTGTATTAAGAGGATATTACTAATAGTGCAAAGGCGCAAAGTTCTACTAATGAGTGTAATTTAATTAGAGTGGTGGTAGGTATTTATTGTAATTACGCACGCCCGGGAGACATCGGCAATAACAAAGGAATATGAGGTTAAATGACTTTTAATTTATTCAAACAGCCGTTTTGGGGAACTTGCCGCCGATTGCGTTTCCGTACTCACAGAAGGAATTTCAAAGTTCAATTTTTAAGGTAAGGTTATTTTACTTTTTTGTAAAAATAGATATAGATAACGATAGTGCAATGATAAATTCAAAAAATAAATTTATCCATAAAAGAAAGTCCAATAGAATACAGACCATAGACTAGGTCTTTAAAGTGCTTAATCGCTTTACGAGCTTTTGGGCCATGAAATTTGCCTATTTTCATGGCGATCATCAACTAAACATTTCTCGCTTGAGTAAAAAGATAAAAAGCTTTCATGAAATTTGAAATGGCTATTTCCCACCTTTTAATGGTTACTCTTCCTGATATTAACTTGATTATTGCTGACTTGTTATTTTTTACACTCGGTAACATGTTCTTAAAGACAATTAAAAGTAGAAGTTATTTCGTTTCGCGATTTTGCTTTTCCTTTCTGAATCTTAACGACGTTTATTTTGGGTTAGAAATAATGGACGAGCAATTATTTCAAATGCATGTTTCCAGTTCTTTCGCTGAGGACAACCCATTATTGTTAGTGAACAAGCCAGATGTTGTCGGTGAGGCATTTCAAAGTTCAAACAATCAGGGGCAAACTGAGAAGATGAAAATTATCCGTCCTTACTTTAACATTGTTAAGAGTACAAGCTTTAGATTGAAAAAAGAAAGAAAGACAGGAAAAAAAAGGATTTACAAAAACATGATATAAATTGTTATTTATATGCCCGGTAGCACTTCATCAAACAAGGAAAATGAGGACGCTGTAATGTTTTTCCCCCTAGACATTTCATGAAAACCATCAACACTAATGTAGAAACTCTTTTATTAATTTTATTCAGAAAAGGTAAAAGGTCAGAAGGGCCTACAAGTGTTGTTTTCAAAGAGTTAGATGTTTAATAACGCTACACGATTCGCAAAGAACAAGCATGCACCGGTTAATACACGACTCAATCTCTTCACCTATACACTCATTGAGCCAGCCAGGATTAACTTGTACATTGGGATACGCTACAAAAGTTATTATTCAAATCTAGAGTTTTGTGTGTTGTATTTTCCTATCTGCTGCGCAAACTAATAAATTACTCACCTCTAAGAAGTAATAAACAAGAAAAACTATAATAAGACACAACGTCACTATTTTCACCGTCAAACTAACCCACCGCCCACTTAAGTTCATAACAATGTTTTCGTTCCAATTCTAATGTAACTTTCTTTTGCCCGTTTCTAACTTTTTCTTGTAGTCTGTAATCTTTACGTTTTTATTTATTCTTTCACATTCAACTTTTTTGCCTAGCACTTTTGTTAATTATTTCGTTTAGTACTGTGTTACAGTTACGAATTTCCAGTCAGCAGTAATGTCATTTATAATTCGTCTTGAAAACGTAAAAAGGATCAATTTTTGGGTGGAAACGTGAAAGAAAATTTCCGGCAATACAGTCTTTCCGGACAGTAATTTTGATGGACAAAAGTTAATCAGCACGACTTCCATTAGCTACTTTATCTCACTTGTTTGAAATTTCCTGTTGGCTTAAGGAAACTGGTTGAGAACAAAGCTAACGAAGATATAACGCGATTTTCTAAATTAAAGACGAAGAGATAATTACGATTGAAACCACCAAAAATAAGGTGATAACTTAACAGAAGAGAAAGTCATACCAAGTCCTCAAAGTTTTTATTTTTGGAAATCTTTCTCTTCAGAAACATTTAACAGTCAACTGTCTCTAAGACCCACACTAAGTGTTGGTTGTAGCCCGCCCTGTAGTATATTATGTGGTGGATGTTTCTTGGTGGTGCGGAAATTCAGCTGTAGGTTAGATATTGTTGTGTTGTGGTGTGGCTATTTTTCATGAGGTAAATATAGATTCATCTGCCTATCCAAGCACTGACGTCGGCTAAGCACTCATCAGCAATCATATATCCGTGTTTGTGCTCTAGTGTGATTGGTTCTCAACCGCCGGTGTTTATTGCTTAATTTTGCTATTGCAACACCAAAACTGTCTGATTTGAGCTGTCCGATTATCTGGAGCTTGTAATCGAACAGTGGAACAGCCAATGAAAATGTTGGAGGAAGCAAAGGTCACTGGTTAATGAAATTTAACTACATAGCCCACGATAACCAGTTAAAATCAATGAAAAAATAATAACTGAGCAGGCCATCCAGTTTCAGCTTGAAAACAGATCATGATAAAAAAGGACGAAGTGAACTGATCCAATTCCTGTTAACATTTACTAACTAGTGTTATTCATTCAACAAATTTCTCTATCTCTGATTTGCTTTCATCCACCGGGTCATTCTTTGTAGCTGGCACTGACCAAATTTGGAAGATTTAGGCAATATATAATCGCAGTCTTGTTTCCTATGGCGCGGCAACATAGGTGTTTTGGCATGAGTGTAGAACTCGAGAAAATGGCGAAAGAGTCCACGACTGTCTTAAGGCTAACCAGACTAGAGTTTAACAGAACTCAAATTGAAGGGAACAGATGCAAGAATACGCAAAATTATTTCTCGATGCTTGCGCTTCGTGCTCGCCTAAAAAACGCTAAAAATAGCGCCTGTTCTGCAGGCCAGAAGAGTATCTGCAAGGAAAGGACATCTCTTTATATATTTTGAATAGTTGTACGTGTAACGTATATGCTTAAATAGAAGAAGGAACTATGGAAATACGTCACGTCTTTCACGGTGATTGATTGGTTAGATTTTTCGTTAGTCTTAGTTTTCCAAATATGGAAATTTCCGTTATCTGAGTATTCGCTGGGGGCAGCCGCATGGTGCGGACATAACATTTTCAAACTCATAAATACTTGATATGAAACTGAGTCATGGAAATCAGATGAGAAACTCCTAATTTTTTATCCTTCATTTCTCCTTCTAAAATCGTTTTGTTTGAGAAGTACTTTCAAACATTCCAAACAGTATTCAATACAATATCTAACACCCTCGATGGGTTCGTCATAAATGGTCCTCTGCGCGTCGTATGTTCAACTCTGTTTATTCTCGGTGTTTGATTTTGAGTAAACACTGTGACTCTCATGTTTGATATATTACTAACAATCATTACATGATGGCTTGGATATTCCGATGTTTCTTCTCTTGTTGGCCTTGGATATCTTACTCATTTGCATAGAAAATCTGTATCGATGCACCAGCACGGCCATATAATTAGCATTTTACGGCACTGTTCCACACATTGTAAACAACTTCCAAATTAAAGGTCAACGATTGCTGGTTATGAAGAATTAGCCAGGGGATTTGAACGGAGAAATATTTTGAAGGAACAATAATGTCCTTTATTTGTTACCTGTAGTGTACAAATTATTGTCTGTACCTATCAGCACAGCTGATAGGTACAGCTAGCAGCTAGCAGAGGCCTCTTTGTGTCCAACGCGCGCTTATGTTTTTTTAATAGACCTTGTCACGGTTTTGGAAGCTATCTTGACGAGTAGGCAACCGCTTGAGAAATTACAGTGTTTGCATGAGTATCTAATTAACAATTAATGAATGAGGCTGAGTATCTTATGAAGAATTATGGAGATCGAGGAGGGTGTCATCGGCCGAGGCGGATAACACCCTCCGAGATCTCCATAATTCTTCTTAAGATACGAAAGCCGAATTCAATAATTGTTTAATTATTCATTCAAAATAATGAAAAAATATTTCACGAGTGAGCGCAGCGAACGAGTGAAATATTTTTCAACACTCGAAGAGAAATTTCGTATCTCCGCGCGGCCATGTAATATCCTCTATATTTTTTTTCAGAACATTCGTTTTACGGAAATTATTTGACATTAGATTCTCATCCAAACACTGTAATTTCTCGCCCGCTTGCCTACTCGTCAAGATGGCTTCCAAGACCGTTACAAGGTCTATTATTTCTATTTTTGATGGAATACCCATGGGGATCCCGGGAGCCTCTACGAGGGAGACAGGAGCAGTCTTGTATTGAGATATGATTGCGTTAGTCTTGACGTTCTCAGATAAAGCTGTTTATCCACCAAAGTCAACTTCCGAATATAAAGTTGCTCTAAGTTCTGGATGTCAAGACTTGTATTCTCGCATTTGTCTTGTCAGTGAGCGTCAAAGGCCTTTTCAAGGCATAAAAAATTTTAAGGATCTAATTAAAATCATTTAATGAAAGGTTGGTTTAAAAGTTTAGATGAAATAGAGAAATTTAAAAAATACGTATTTACCCGGCTTGTGATCAGACATCCGGCTACGTCAAATTAAATTCAGCGTCAAATTTATGACGTTACTCCAATATATTCTTAATAGTACTCAATATCTGTAAAAAAGTAGACGGCTGAAATAACCGGAGAAAGCCATTAATTACTCATTTCCTCGAATAGCTAAATCCTTAGGAACTAAATTATCCAAATCAGATATGAGGACGATAACCATATACCAGGCCAGTTAAGAAGACGTTTATTATGATTCCGATCCATTGCGCAGCCCTTTCACTCGTTTGTGACTGTATAACTTGCCCAGTCCTGCATCGGAGAGTAGGGAAATCGATCCTGCCAGTTTTATGCGTATATTAGATCCACGGAGGTCATAGCCGTCAAAAACTACTCCTCCCAGCCCTTTATTTGATTAAAATCTTCCTGGAATTCCACAAACATGACGCTTAAGCGGATGTTGAGAAACTGCATACGACAGGAAAAAATTAACTTCTATAAATTTTCACGATTTTCGTTCTTCCGTCTAGAAATCCACGAACGGGAAATAGTGCGGTAGACTATATGCCTCGGGTCCTCAGGTAATCAGAGAGCCATTCTTCTTTACCGAAGGTAAGTCTCCTCCTTGTTCATACGCACTCTGTATAAATTCTTCTTTAATTTCTTTATTTCCATTCTTCATTAGCGCTCCTAAAAACCAAAATAAAACGTTCCAGTACAAGCTCTTGTAAAAACACCATTTTCCTTTTTTTCCCTTTTAATTTCGGCTAAGGCCTTGTACGGCACAGCAGCTCATACAGGTCCTCGGTGAACCGCGAAGAGACGTCGCTTCGTCCTCGAACCTGATGATGGCTGCCTTCTTTCTAGTCAGAAATTTCTGACAGCCTATGGTGTCGGTTGCGCTAATTTTTCTTAATTAATGAGTGTTTTAACAACGCAAGTTTCGCTCTTCTTCAATATCTTGTACTATAACAACGGTTGGTCTAACAAAGTCAAGTGTAACAAGGGGGACTTTTTCAGGTTCTTTGCTTCGCATCCTCAAACTGTCTTTACAGAATGTAACAAAATTACGTTGACACATGACTCGTTTTATTTCACAGCATTATTAACGGAGCTTTAGAATTACCCATTTTAAATATTCATTGGGGGGCATTGAGATAAACAGCGGTTATTGAAGTGCTTTCCGCGATTAATCGGCGTGAGACGCGAGTTCTACTTCGTAAAGACTCGTAAATTAATAGCCGTTTTGACACAAAACTCGTGCTGTCTGATGGGTTCGCAATTTAAATCGACGCAAGCTGTCTTAAATGTCTCATTGTGGGTAAACAGTCATTGTTGATCGTTTACTTGATTTGATAAAAAAAATTTTTGCCAATGAAATCCTCATTTTAAGACAGAACTTGAGTTTATTTTCTTTTTTTTTAAAAATATTTTGGTCTTGTTCATTTGATCTTTTGACATAGTTTCAAGCGTATCCGTCAAAATTGCGGAAGTCAATCCAAAGTGCTCGGACAGCTCTGAGGTTATACAATGCGGAAAGGTTAAAGAAGATTATTTTCCTTGCTATACTAACAGTATAAGACGACATACTAAATTAGCCCGTCATTCCCATCTGTTCTAATGTGGGATGTGTACATGTATTCTCACAATTATAGTTTAAGCTAGAGAAGTAAAATGTTAATAATTTCTTTAAAAAACGGTTCAACCACCAGCATTTTATTACATGCCTTCCTGTATCCTCTACACTGGCATAACTAATTTTGGTAAAAAAAATCTGGTGTCTGGTGGCCATAATCTCTTTAATTTGTGTTCGTCACGTCCGTTTACTAGCAAACCTGCTGAGTAGTTTTATTGCGTGCTCCATTTTCTCCTTAGGAGCCTTTAGAATAAGACGCTGTCAGACTTCTAACTCTATTTCTCCTGCCTTGTAGTTTGTACTTAAACTGATTTTGGTCCTTAGATAATCTTTAATTAATAATTCTGAATTTTGGCCGTCCAAAAAATGCTTTTTCCTCTTGAGAAATGTCCCAGAGACTAGAAACGAGTAAAGAAGGCTGATGACGTCATATGACGTCAGTTGATTTGCTCAACCTTCGTTTCCAATTCTGGTCATCACTTTTTGTTTTGTGGAATTAAGCGATGCATTTGGCGGTAAGAAAGGTATAGCAAAGCAAATGGAGGTTCTGCTAACGATTGGGGAGTTATCGACATTGACAACCCTTCGTATATTACACTCTTGCAGATCATTCTACGTCATACTTGTCAATTTGTCAATTTGGCCTCGCTGTAGGGCGGACATCTTTTGGGAAATTTGCGCCCTTGAAGACGAAAACAAATTATCCATGATTTTGACGAGTTTAAATTTCGGATACATATTATACACATATTTAAGGATTTAAAACGCAAAAAAAAAAAAACAGCAATAACAACAACAACAACAATCGACTTATATACACTTTAAACAAAGAGAAATCTGATTTCGTTTTAGTTTGTTGGTTAAGCTGCTGACCAGCGCCGGCTTTCCTGAAGTGGTGCTTTTATTGTTCTGAAGCTTGTTCTAACTTTTGCGTCTGTGGATGAAATCCTAAAGAGTGGTCATTCAATTGAAAGCTTCTGAGCAGTACTCTCTTGTGGTGCTGTTTATCATGCCTTGCAATGTGGTTCTAACTTTCCGTCTGTAGATGAAGTGCTAAAGATTGGCCATTCAAATGAAAGCTACTGAGCAGTACTTTCCTGTGGTACCGTTTCAGCTGTTTATTTTGCTGTACAAGGTGGTTCTAACTATTGAGTCTGTGGACGAAATCCTAGAGTGTGACCATTCAAATGAAAGCGAAGGAGCAGTACTTTTCTGTGGCACTGTTTATTATGCTGTACAAGGTGGTTCTGAGTCGTAAGTTTGCGGATGAAATCCTTGAGCGTGGTGGTTCAAACTAAAGCTACTAAGCAGTACTTTTCTTTTAAGTGATCTTTTTACGCTGAATGAATTCCAATATAGCATTTAGGCTGACGGGAGGTCCACCTAGCCATCTGCACTGTCTCTGACGCTAGAAGTCCTTCAAGGGTTCAACCGATTAAAAGTATTCTATGAACGGAGCTCAATTTTTTAGCTTCTGACTAGAAGTTCATAAAAAGCTCTCAGAAAATATCTACAGTCACGATGGACAGCTTTGGGGCCGGCACTATTTCAGTGTCCATCTTAGAGAGATGTCTGTCTTATAGAGAGTCAAATAAAGAGAGTAAAGAATGGCGGGGACCGACTCTAGGTGTCCGTTTTACAGAGGTGTCCGTCTTATAGAGGTGGACGTGAGAGTGAGTAGACTGTATTTTCATTTGCCTTTACAAAGATCCCTGCTATTGTTTTTAGGGCTAGAGACACTGTTTAATAATAATAATTCAGCTATTGAGCAACTCGCTCTGAGAGCTTGAACATGCCCCCTCCCCCTGGTAGTAACGCTGAGGTCCTTTTCAGGGTGACCTTGTTTATATACTAAGAAAAGACTCGATCGGATAGTGGTCCATCACAGGGTAACCAGGATTAAATACTATGTGGTGCTTGAAGAGTATAACCATCCCCTCCCCCCTTCTGAGAAGCTAGTCCTTTCAGGATACCCTGGTATATAATGACGTGATTTAGGGTATAACTAGTGTCCCTGGGTGGAATGATATGGCACATTTACAGGGTGACCCGCTGATTTATGTTGTAACGTCTCCTATTCTCCCACCCACCCACATTGTTTAGATAGATAGACAGATAGATAGATAGATTTAATTCAAATCATATGGCAGCCCCCCAAGGCTGAATTGCTTGAATTTACAAATACAATTGATACAAAACTTAAAATATGAAAATGTAGGCCGTGGATTGGATTCTTGTTTACCGAAGGAATCCGTGCGGAGTTCCTTGGCATAGTAAACTTGAAAAAAGAAAAGGTAATATCGTGATGAGGCAGCCAATGGCAGAAAAAAAAAAAACCCCCACGTACTTTTTGACGTACTGATATTCCACGTCATTAGTTAGCCTAAAGACACTGTCACTGGATCAAGAAAACGAAATTCTCTTATAGCATTTTCACAAAACGTGCCCCAGAAAACGGGCGAACAGGTCTAATCACAACCGAAATTAAACAAATAATTATCAAAAAACCCTTTTTGTTTCGCAAGTCGTAACCCTTCATCCTCTAATCAATTCCTTGACAGCTATCGATCACCCACGCTAGATCAACTTTAGAAACAAAAAAAAGGAACAACTGGTTAAACAAACGACGTGGTAAACGTCCAATTTGTAAATTAAATCCGCTCAATTTTTTTTCTGTTTACTAGATCTTGTCAGCGGAGGGTGCGATCAGCCTTGGTTCAGTTGACGACGCTGCTGCGCATTTTCACTGACGCAATCGGATTCAGCAGGATCAAGGAAGAATAAACTATTGCCAAGGTATTTATTGAGATTATCTGAATCATTTTGTCATATCAGCATAAATTTTAATTCAACGTGTTTCATATTTAGCGCCCTCAAAGATTCTGTTTACTATAGTTTTGTCCCTAATTTTGCGCCTCAAAACGAGTATAAAATGCAAGTATCGCCCTAAGAATAAATTGGCAAGGTAGAGTTGTCTTTTAAATGAAAAGGAACAGCTGAAGAGAAGAGATGTGACACTTAAGCAGGCGGGTAAAGTTGACGTGTCTCGTAGAATTGTCATGAACTCGATACCAATTAGACATGGCACTCGACCGCGCTTGTTAACGCGGCATAACACAAAGAACAAGCGAAGGTGATTGATAGTGAAGAAATGAAGAAAATCCCGTGTGTTTGATCAAAATCAGGTGTCGGTAAGAGACGTAATCGCTAGCGCTCTTAGCCGCTGTTTACATTGAAGGAGGAAGATCGTTAGCACCAAGAAGGTTCGAGATGTCGGATCATTCTAGCGCCATATGTTTTCTATATTCAGTTTACATGGAAAGGTTTGTACTTGTTCCTAGTAGTAGGATCTTCCTAGCTTGAAGGCAGGAAGATCCTACCACGAGGAAGATGCTAGCACCATTAAAACTGCTTTCGCTAGGAAGATCTGTATTGATCTGAGTACTAGGGACAAAGCTGACAAAACTGGTCTCACCATGAGCTGATGATTGTGATGATTCTGCCAACTGCTACTATAAGGCTGTTACTTTTGCTAGAAGAGAGAGCAGAAGGGCCAAACTGCATGTTTTTTATTGTCGCCCGCCATCTTTAATTTCTTCTTCTCTACTTGTTAATCCAACGAAAAGTTGTTCCGCCTTCTAGGCATTGTCTAGGATATTCTTGGTGCTAGGTTCTTCCTCCCTTGATAGAGGGAGAAAAATCCTCCCCTTAGAGGGGTTTCATTTGAATGGTACTGAAACACGACAAGTATCACACTAGGCTTAACGGTCTGTTGTACAGTTGAGTCAGGGCAACTGGCTCCTTTTGTTTCACTCTCTTTTGCGAGATCGTTCTTCGTTAGCTTTATGTCTTCGATAAAACCTAGAACCGAGGCTGCTTGCAAGTCATTCTGCTCTCCATACAACTCCCTTCGAGTTGTCACTGATATTTAATTGTTCCGGCATGCATGGTCTGAGTCAAAATACCTACACTGTATTTTATTGCTCGAAACGATCGCGGAAAAACACGGTCCTGCGACAACGGAAAGAAGAATATTTGAGTGTCCGTTCTAGCCATCTTTGTTTTTTGTTAAGTCGTGAGTAGGCTTTTTACATTCTGTTAGCATTAACGTTTTCGTGCACTTTAGTGAGGCACAAGCAATCAGCATTATTCATGCATTTTAGTGGAATTTTCCGGGAAATACTTTTTTTGGAGAAAATAAATATTAAGAAAATTTTTCAGAGAAAATGAACACTAAAACTCGAAATTTAAAAAGAAAGATTTTCAAACACCACTCTAATTTTTCTGGTTTGAGGATTATTCTTTGCTATTTTCGTTAGGCCCGGTTCAGACGCCGCTCCACTCATGTGCCGAACCTAACTGATGAATTAAGTACGGAAAAAGAGCGGCGTCTGAATCAGTTTGGTACTGCAGTTTTAGTTTGGTGCGGCAAAAGCGTTAAGTTCGACAGAGTCTGTCGAACTTTTGTCAAACTTAACTTAGGTTCGACACTCGGTACGCCGTCTGAATCAGATGTCGCACCAGTGTCGCTCTAAAGTCGAACTTATTCAGGTAGGTTCGGCACATGAAAAGTACGGCGTCTAACCAGGCCTTAAGTGTTATCTTATCTTATAGCAGATAATCGGATCAAAAAGGTGGTATGGTCAAATTTGGCGCTTAATTGGGTCGATAAAATAGGAGGGAAGGCGGTTTTTTTAAGGTCAATTATAGGGTATTTCGACAGAGAATAGTTCATTAGAATAACATTTCCCGAATCCGCCATCATTTATTCCCATTTCCCGCTTCCCGTTCATCCCGAATCTCACGCCTTAAATTTGGTTACTTTGCCATCGTGAAAAATATTCTTTCAAACTAGGCAACGATATTTGAATTGAGGAAATGTCCCCTTGGAGTTTCATGAACAACTGATATAAAATATTTATGCCTTTTTTTCTCAAAAACAGATCTAGTAATACTTTACCGATAGCAAATAAAACCAGTCTGTATATAATTGTTATTTTTCGTAGAGGCTGAGATACCAACTATACTTGAGCAATATGCAGTTATATGCATGATAGTCAAACTTTCCTCATCACATGCAAATAAGGGATATTCATTTAATTGTGTCTCAAAAAATTATGGGCTTGCGAGACAAGAAATTTATACAACGCTTACCGATAAAGGAGCTAAAATCGAACGAGTCCAAGAGAGCCAAGAAAAAAATTAAGGCCTTTTTGGTAAGTGGTCATTCCCAAAGGTTAGTTCAACTGCGTGTTTGCAACAAACATTTTAATGTGTAGGTCAGTAAGATCACGCTGATGATCGTGTCGTAAGAGGGTTTTTTCTTTAATCAGTTTCACTTCTTACGATATAAGTAGGCCTGCTTTTTGCTAGAGTTTTGGACTAACACGAAAAAGTACCCGAAACTTTCGTTTCCTAATGTATAACGTAAAGGGTAAAACTATCACCATTGCAGCAAAATAATGTTGGTTGTGTTAACAGGTCACAATTTAGTGTAAAGACTGAAAGATGCACGAAACGCAATTTCTGAGCCGTCAGCATCTGAAATTCGCTTAATAATTCTTTAAAATCAAGAAAATTAACTTAAGCAACAGGAAACACGAGATTTGTTTTTTTGTTATTTCAATGAACTTATGAAACATAAAAAATTCTGTTTTGAATCACCAATCAATCTACGTCTCTTTGTTCGAGGTCTAAAAATTATAAACACGGGGAGACACAATAACCCCGAAATTGATTACCTTAGAAGGAACACTGATTTATGATTTATGATTTTGACGGTGTTTTAATAATTTTTAAACAACTTTATGGTTTAGACTCAAAGTGGATGAAGAGAGTGGAAATTAACTGGTTATGAAAGCGTAATTCTTTATCATAACGGCCGGGGTAAATGATTTAAAGTAATTCTTCAAGAGAAGCGTGAGGAAAGCCATAGAGTAAAATTAATTATAGAGACAGTATTTACCTTCGCACAGGGCACTCTAGAATAAGATGTAATGATGAGCGAGGCAAACTAGATATTATATGAAGCCACAAAGATAAGCTACTCTGACAATCCCCTTTTAAAAAGGCTTAAATTTGCTGAAAGTATGATAATGATATAATCTGGTATTTTCGAGCAGTGGCAACAGGTGAGAATTAATTACTATAAAGCGACTCTCATTGTCAGACTCCTTTTTAACAGATGTATAGACTATCCCGTGACTACTGGAAATTATTATACCGCAATAGACGATCACTTCTCTGATCTCACGCATGAAATATGTTGTTAGTGAGTATATAAAGAGTCAAGGAGTTTGAAGTAGTCATAAAAAGTATGTAAATATTGATGTTGTTTGGGAGGAGAAAAGGCTCCTTCAAGGGTTTACGGTTTTAACTCCAAGAGATGTTAAATGCCAAAAACCATCGGGAATCTGTTGACAACAAAGTGCGGAACATGTATGATTATTATTTTCTAACCAAGCATGCAGCTGTTGCGTTGCAATTCTCGCCTGAACAAACGATCGTACTACAAGACCCACCACGACGCACTTGTTCCACACACTGTTTTTACCCACACCCACGAACCATCCACGACAATTAGCAAGACCCAAAACATTGCAATTGAGGCTGTAGGTACACGCCGCACTTAAAGCATGCGCAAAACCAAATATCCTATTCATAGGACGGAAATATTGCTGAAAAAACTTGAAATCCAAATGAAAGTGAAATTAAATTCTTTCTGAATGTTGACCAAAAAAAGCAGTCTTCCTACAATCAGCTAATAGTGAAGTCATTGTCAATTTTTAGCTTTTGCGGAATCGTGGAATCGGCTTAACGAACCGCCAGCCTTGGAAAAATACCAACCCGATAAAAAGTAAGCCTTATAATTCGTACCATTAGCTTTTTCAGCACTAGTTTTTATTGTCACATTATTTTCCGGATTAGAGGCTTTAGCATATTCATAGACTAATCGGATAACACCTTGAAGACCTTTCAGTCAAAATGTAAATCAGAATGTAAATGTATAAAAATATAATTACTCTTTGACTAAAAAAATGCCTTTAGGGAGAAAAACCGAATTTTCCCTTCAAGCTCAGTACGGTGTCCCTTTTTTGTCGGCAGAACGAAGACATTTCTTAAGCTGATCCTAGAGAACAAAGTGAAAATGAAGAATAATATTTTCCAACTAGAATATTGATGAGACTGAAATGTAGACTTTGAATTTTGTTTATTGATCACACAAAAGACCTGTATATTATATATCGGATATGCATAAGATAGTCATTTAATTTCTTTTAAGCTGTGATTCTCCTTCAACTGCTTCTGAATAAAAACTTCTGATAAATAATTCATCAGTTGTATGGCACGTGGATATTATCTAATGCGCAGTTTGCAAAAAACTGAACTCGATTAGATTTAAAACGAACTGTAAAGTGCAAATGAATATACCTTTTTACCGATACGGCTGCCATATTGAATAAACTAGATTTAAGATGTGTCATGGGATGCCCAGGGGGCATGAGCACGATCCGATATACTCGCTCAGTATTTACGCGCGCTTTTCGGGCTAATTTTTCTTCAAGTTTTTCTTTAAAGAGATTGTAATGGGAAAAAAAGGTCATGGTGCCGTGTTTGGATGTAATAATGATCGCCTTTTTCCCAAGAAATATACAGTGAAGTTCTCTTTTTGCCCGAAGAGTGCGCGTAAATACTGAGCCAGTGCCCCCTTGGGCATCCCATAATACTCCTTAAATCTAATAAATTCAACATGGCCGCCTTATCGGTAAAAACGTCTATTACCAAATTTGAAAATACTGAAAACTCCTGTGCTAAAATGAAGCTGTATTTTAAGAAGAGTTTTAAAAGAATTAAAATTCTCCTTAATTCAATGGAAACTTGTCCAAAAGCTAAGTTTGGGAGCAGCAGCCATACATCGTCTCCCAACAGTTTCAAAGTTATGGTCTCTAGTGGCAATATTTGTAACTCAGACTGTGATCTTAACATATATGTTTGGAATGAATTGAGTAATTTCATTATTCCACCCCCAAAGAGGGTATTATGCCATTATAATTATCATGTCATCTCGTAAATTTGCGTTATTCCATTATTCCAACTCAAAATTTTACGTTATTCCCGATCCAAATTATTCCATTTAAGCCCCCGATTAGCTGCGAGGCTCCGATTAGAAACCGTAAGGAGGCGTTTTCTTTGTACAAGTAGTCAGAACGGAACAATGACGAAGTAACTTTCGATTTCGAAGGTCGGCCGGGAACGCTGACACGGTGTGTTCTCATACATGTAGACCAGAGTAATTAAACGAAAGAAAATAGCGAGGTAAGCTTAATGAAAAAGTAAGATATTTATAATGGTGATAATGAAGAAAACAGACATAACAAAACAAAGTAAAACCTGATACTATAAAACAAAACATTGATATTGTGTTCCATAGCTCAAGCGTTCAAGACGAAATCTTTTTATGATCAACATTTTTTGGCAACCTTAATTGATTTCAGAAAAGGCCAAGGGTTACAAGATTAAGTAACGTGGACAGTTAAGGGTTTAACAGTTAAGTTCAGAGAAGAGGAAGAATAGATTTTTTTTAGTCTTGAACGTGGATCCTAGTTAATTGTCGATTAAAGATGGACGATGCGATTGTCCTAGCTTTTCGGTGTTACAAACTGGCTCTACAACTCCACTAACAAGACCACGTATATGTTAGGGGCCGACGACATATTCACTTTTCCCCTGCTTAACGTCAACTGGGCGTTTAAGGGGGAGGGGGGTAAGGCAGTGGACGTTAGTGCGGGGCATTTAGGACAAAAGTAAACTGATGCATTTTCATAGATGTTATGTCATGTGTGGAAAGGCGTTCCTGTCATTATTTAGGAGAAAAGCAGGACCAATTAAAAGAAGTGAGTGTTAATTGTGACCTTTTAAACTCCATCCTAAAGCATTTAGTTTCTACCACGTTTTAAAAGCAGTATTTAAATTGTCCTCAAACCGTTGACATCTTTACCCAGTGCATTTCAGTGTTCCTTCTGGAATGCAGTGATTTTTGGGGCAGTAAAATTCCAAGTGGATGTTAAGGAGGGGGAGGGGGAGGTGGAGGGGGTCTGAACTAAACCTCCAGTTGACGTTAAGCGGTGAAAAAGTGAATATGTCGATTGACCCGTAATGGCAAACTTTAATCTTGGTTTTGGTCTTAAATTGAACTTAGTATTTAACTAGTGTATGTCTGAGACGTGGTTTCTAACAAGTTTGAGTCTCTTGTTGATTCTACAGCCATTTGAGTTTCAAACTTGAGAGTAAATATTAGCTGTACCGATGTGAGCGCGCTAATATCTCGAATATTTTCTAAGAGAGTGACTCAACGTAAACTGGCCTGTATTTTCGCAAATTATTGGCACTGCATATTTCAAGCCCCTCGAATGAACTTTTTAAGACTTCGAAACAATGCTTTTGAAAGCATTAGAATAATTATAGCGATCTTATTTGAGTACGTGACCTTATCTGACTTGTCTATAAGTAGAATTGCGCTCAGGCACTTCAGAAACAGAGTCAATTCTTCAGAGTGTTGTGTAACATTTTGTCTTAATCTGCTCAATATCGATCACAAACAGTTCACGTCGCTATGCGGAAAAAGAAAAGTTACTGGGTAAAGTAAATATCTGATCTTATCGAATGAAACTTCGGGCCCAGAAAGAGAAGATATAAGCTACCGTATTTAAAGGTAAGAAACCGTACAGAATCGATGTGTTGAGTCAAAATCCAATGGGACATGCGGAAACTTTTTCCCTGCATCAAAGCGTGCAAATACTGAAAGATAACTGAAAATTTCCCGCTGTTAACTTTGATCATGTGAACGACTGGCTCAGATACTGCCTTGCGCAAATGTCAAATCAATAATAATGTAAAAAAAAAGCAAACAAACGAAACATTTAGCTTGTTCGAATCGTACGGAACATAATTTGATATATTTCAGACCTTCGTCTCTGCCTGCATGTCATGCATGCGTTTGTGTACCACCTAATCAGTGCAGCTGAATTAATGGTCGATTACTCGATCGGTTCGTCGTTTTTTTTACCAGATTCGTTGAACAAAATTGCTGCCTTCCGCTTCGCAACCTTGGAGGTCAATAATGAAAACTGATTTACACTTTCAAAATGAAGCATTTTTATCGTACTCTTAGTAGCTTTAATTTAGACAGTGTGACAAGTTCATGAGAAATTTCTTGTAATATTTGTATGAAAACTCCAGACATTCAATTTTGGGGTGTTCTAAGAGAAAATTCTGTGCTGTTTTGCAATTCTGAAGCCATTTGCTAAAAAAAAAAATTAAACTGGATGTACCTCAAAGCCTTTACTTGCGCAGTAATAATCATTGATAATGATGTGGAGTATTTAAATTTTAGACATTTTCCTTTGTATTTGTTTTTAGAGGCGGAGAAACCTCAAGCATTTACTTAGCAATATAAATACTTCGATCCTGTTCATGCCAGCAGGTTTAAAAATTCTCAAAAAGTCACTGTCGTTGAGCGTTCTTTTCCTCATAATAGCTCTTATTGCCTTTGCAGTTTTGTACATTTGATGGTATTCAAGATGAATGGGTTGTCAGACAAAGTATCTGAATTTGTTAATATTCATTCAATTTGCAGCAACTGATCTGTACGAATGCGTGGACAGCTGATTTGAAGATCAACTGTTCAAAAAAGGTTATTGGCAAAAGTGATTGTATAGAGGGAGATGCATTGAGTGTTCATCTGATTCGGTCTCGCTAAATTAAGTTGAAGAAGTTGTACAAACGTTGATCGGCAACATTAAACATTTTTTTTCCTTTGCTTTTCTGTGGTCGTTTCCTATGTGCGGCTCATATACTCAGTCTTCCTAAGCTATTGGCTTCTATACAATACAATACAATACAATAACTTTATTTAAAGAGGGAAGCGCAATAACCTTTTACAATTTTCTAACCTACGGCCCTCAAAAAAATAGATAAATAGATAAATAAATTTAGAAGACTAAAAACAAAAAGTAACAAAAATAATACATGAAAATATATATACGAGAGAATAAAGTCTCGGTTGAGGGAATATCTGCTATTCCTGTCATTAAATGAAATATGGTCTCGACAATGGTTTATGGATGTCACGCCTTAGTTAAGTCAGTTAGAAAAAACAAAACAAAACTAAACTAAAGAGAACCAGTACAGTTATTTGAATGTAAGCTCTGTGACTGACAACTTATGGTCATCTTCTCGTATCAGTGAACAGTCGTCCGATTTTCGAATTTGTGAGAATTACAGCCTAAACAAAATTCCATGACTCAGAGCAATTTGAAGTTACGTATTGTCAACGAATGTGGCTTGGTCGTCAGGGAATTCTTCTTTTTTTTCCTGTTTTTTTTTTTCCTTCGCCTTATCCTGAAACAATATCTTAATTGTTATACAATGACAATTAAGTTGACACTTAGTATGGTTGCTCGACCAACTGGCAAATAAATACATGTTCTTTAAGATTTATGAATGATATTGCTATTAATAGTTACTTGACAGTATATGCGGATATTGTTAGTACACCAGTCAAAGTTTGAGATCTTTTATCAGAGATTGCAAAATCTGACCCCAACCCAAGATTTCCGAATTTCTTAATTCCAGTGCTTTCCCTCTAAAATCGGAAATTCCAGGGAAAATACAAGCGTTCATATGGACATCTGCGTCTTTTCTCCCATTGGTTCGACATTTGCTTGGCATATGTCTTGAAAATATGTCCATCTAGGCTCGGTAGTGGCTTCCTTTTCACGCCAGGGGTGAGAAATTTGTCCGCATACACTCTTTTTGTGCTATAAGAATATATTTTATAAGAATATCAAAGGTGAAATTTGCAAACTTTTGGGAATATTTTAAGAATAAACCCAAGGCTGAGATTTCGAAAAGGATGATTATTTGGAGTGACGAAAATTTGAAAAAATATGTTTTTAACTTAAACTGTATCAAATCAGAGGTATCAAATTATTGCCTCCTCTCACGGCAAAGCTACCCAACAAAACGAAGAAACCTTCATTGGTTGTAACCAAATGTTCATTGCTAATGACAGTTCGATGAACGGTACATGAAATACATATCTATAGTATACTGAAAAAAATTGCAAAAAGTAAATAATAAATTCTTTCTTTTTCAATTATAATTCAAGAATATTTTTTTTTTGAGGCTAAATTCGGCAGAAAAATAAGAATATTCATCCTGGCCCTAAAAAAACAACATTTTTCCTCGCGAGAGTTGGCGTGAGATCGAAGTTTTCGGGATTCACTGATATATGTATATATATTATTTTATAAAGAACAGCTTGTTTTGGTTGGTTCAATCAAAACGTTTTTCAAGTAACCATCCTATGAACTAACATGTCAAGGCACATTTAATTCACTGTACAATCAGTTTTTTAAAACGCATGATTAGTCATGTGATTAAACCATTGTATTCCTTTCTATACTGGTCATGTCATCGAAATTGAAATATTGGCCACCAATAAAAGGCACGCGATCTTACCTTTCCACCGCGATCGCAACATCCTTGACCTCATTGGCAGACTAGTCCTTCTTATGACCGAGAGGGTTGGGGGTTGGGAAGGAAGCCATTGAGTGGAACTTCTCGTGCCGCATTAACTAATTCATTCTCACGAAAACTCCGCCAGTGGTGACAGTTTGTAGTCGTTCTTACTAAAAGACTGTATAGTTTGCAGTCAAATTTATTTAAACTTTCCTCGACAAGTGGTGAATTGGCGCTTTATTTAGTGTTCTACTACGGAGTATGTAACAAACGCCAATTGGGAGTGATTTGTTGCTATTCAATTCGTGCCGATCCGAAGTTTTCGCCTGCCTCTAAATGAAACATGACTTTATTTGATATGTGAAGAAAATAAATCAATTTTAGTCGCAGGTAAGTCAGTCTACTAATTAATCAGATTATTGAATTGTAACTCTGTTATCTATTTAAAGTGTGTTATTTTTGAAACTTAATTATCACAGCTCATATGAAACAGGACTTGTAAACGCATTGAAACTGTCACGTCATTCCGATACCCCCTCTTCTTCCTTCAACAGGTAAACCATGAAGGCTACGTTTTACGATGTCTTGTTGTTGGCAGTCTGTATTTACTGTGGCTCCAGTCAGAATTTAAAACGATGCTACGATAGTTGTTCCTCAAAGGTAAATTAAGGCAAAGTTACGTAAGTGAACTTACTTAATACGTGTTTCCGTATGTAAATCTTATAATAACAAAGGGAAACAGAAAGGTCTGAGCTTGGTCAAAACGAGGCTTTTACCCGATAACGTGCTCCATTACGTGAAAGTATTGTTAGTATACTCTACGCCGGTAAAAATTGGCGCCAGATAAATTCCTTTTTATGTTTCAAAACCGCCGTGAATCCTAGCACGCATTTTAATGAAGGTTGTTAAATATATTTCAACTATGATACTTTTTGATATTGGTGTAAGAACAGTGTTTTGAGAAAGTTTCGTGAAACGGTTCAATATCATGACTTACACTAAAGTGAAATCGATTTCAAATACAACCGGCAAGCGCCGGGCAAAAGTTTTAAGCTTGGACAGATACTTGCTGTTCAATTGAAACTTCTTATAACGTCATGTAAAATTAACCATGTCATTAAAATGTTTAAATTATGTAAACAATATTGAATGAATAGGTCGGGAGTCGTTCAATTTATGAAGTCGAGTCAATTACGCGAGAGCCAAAAGAAAAAATGATTTGTCGTGAAATGTAGTTGCGTTACATTTCTTTTTATTCGGGCCGCTGCTGCTGTTCATCTGTTTCCGTAAACACTGGATCTTTTTCGGGAAAGAGACCCTCTGCCTTTTCAAAATTCATAAACTGCGTGTGAATAAGATATGACAGAAATTTAAACATGAATAGTTACTAAGCCTCAGTACTAGTGTAATTATGAATGTTTGCCGTAGATGCACCTTAGATTTCTTTTAAAAATTCCATGACACGTACGATCGCGTGTAATCTTTACAATTTGGGGTTTTCAGTCCGTTTCAATTAATGGAATAATAATTTTGTATAATTTCGCAGAAAATTTCCTGTTTTACGAGTATGCCCTGAAGAACATTTGAGTTCTTTCTATATCGATCTTCACTCGGAAGCGGTTTGGTCATGAAAACCTCCAAATTGTTTTTCAAAGACGAAAAACTCAAGTGAAAATTTAACATCAATAGAGTTGCCACAAAAGATCAAAAATGGGGAAAATGGGCCAAGGAAGACAACATATAACAAAATATAACACTTTGTTGTAATAACGCGCAAGCTATATAAACTGCAATATATATTTCCTGTAAAATTTAAAAACAAATAGCAGTTAGTTGCAATGACGTTTACAAAATAGCGCGAAAGAAAAAAATCCTCTCAACTTCCGCTTTTGATCGGGAAGGATCAAAGAGTTTGTCTAAGATGCCTGGTTTCGTTATGTTGTAAAGTAGAACCAAGGACCTCGATATAACGATCTTCTAGATATGTAACGAAGACCTAGGTATAGCGAACGATATTCTTCGCCCCGGTAGTAGGACGATAAATAGGCTGTTCGAGCGCGCGTGATAAAAATAAAAACCGCGGGGAATTTATTTACCGCCAGCTCTCGCCGATGTTTTTGAAAAGAAAAAATGAAGCAACGTCTGTGTACAGCCTATACGATAAATGGAATGGAACCTCGATACAACGAATCCTTATTACGGCAAACATATTTTTCCAGTCCCTTCATCGGCCCTTTTCACTACCGTAATTGTTTGCTTTAGCTAGCTAACACTCTTCAGTTGTCCACTGACAATGTAAATACTAATTTTAAAAGTGTGCTGAGTGTCATTCATACCTTAGAAGTTGTTTTCACATGAAGTGTTTCAATTGAATTATGAAATTTAAACATGTTAGAATTAAATTGCTCATTAGGTCACAAATCATGGTCGCTGTAACTAAAGCCTGTGTACAACACGCCCCCTCCCCTCAGGAAAAAACCGTTTTTTTTTTCTGGGGGAAGAGGGGGTGGGGGGGGGGGGGGGGGGTTGGATCAAGGGACTTACGGGGGGAAAGAGCTGGGGGGG
>BOPM01000392.1:345929-356695 GCA_022179025.1 Porites australiensis | reverse complement strand
ACAATGTTGGGAGTTGTTGCATCCGTTTGCACACCACTGCCAACACGCACGCAACAACTCCCAACATTGTTGGCGCAACAATGTTGGGAGTTGTTGCATCCGTTTGCACACCACTGCCAACACGCACGCAACAACTCCCAACATTGTTGGCGCAACAATGTTGGGAGTTGTTGCATCCGTTTGCACACCACTGCCAACACGCACGCAACAACTCCCAACATTGTTGGCGCAACAATGTTGGGAGTTGTTGCATCCGTTTACACGCAGCCTTAGCTAGCGGTCATATTTACGCCAGATATTTACGCGAGAATATTGGGGCCATGCGGCTTCAGTGTTCGCTCCACGCATATTAGCCCGCGTAGTTGGCGGGGTTGTTACGCGCGGGGTAATATGGTGGCGACAGCCGCGAGAGAGATTTGAATTAGTGACTTTTTACCAATCTTCCAGCGGCTCCGTCATCAAAAAGCTACAGCACTCGATCTCTAATCCCGCTAGCTAAGCAGGTTAGATTGTCTCTGGGTTCTTTTACGTCCCACAAGAACCACAAGACCCTGAGTGTTATTACGGCCGGGTTTTGAACCCGCGACCTCCGGCTCAGCAGATCGGCGCTCTCCTAACTGAACCGAGCTAACCAGGCTGCAGTCAAGACTGATGAATTTTTTCCTCTACAGATTAGTACTACGTTCGCTGTCAATTTTGAGACCCAGGCAACTTTCTACGTCCCGCGTAAGTATGTCCTGACATTCTCCGCCATTTTCTAATAGCTGGTAATTTTATACGGTTATTCTTCTGTATATTCGAATTCAACCGTACACAACCTGAGAAAACAACCAACATTTCGCGACGCCACCACTGGTTTCCCCGCGAAATGACGTCTGAGGCCAACGAGTTCAGAAATTCCATACTGATGACGTGTCACTACCCAGATCTGGGCAATGCTCTTCCTTTTGACTGATCTTGCCGCAAGGGAAATTTGCTTCAACCAATCAGGCTACCGTATACGGTGAAGAAAAAAAACGGAACCATTTATCTTCCATTCCTATTTTTTTCACAGACTGCATTGGTGGATTTTGCGGATGCGACGCTGGTAAGCCGAACAACACTGTTTATATTAAATGAGAATTCAGGATTTTTGTTTAATCATGATACACTCGAATTTCTCCACTACACAACCCCATTAGCAACAGAAGTAAGTAAGTATCCGTTAAAGAGAGGTGGCGGTAAAAGTGAGGTAAAGATGTGCAATACAGTAAACCCCACGTATAAGAATCTGTCAGGCTGAAATTTTCATTTTAAGCAACCTTCACATAGAACCATTTCAGGCTGAAATTTCAAAGTAGGTTCTTAATTTCCAAAGTAATATAAAGTCAATCTGTTTTATTTTCTTGTAAATTATGCAATACAGTACTCTCTATGTTAGAGCGCTTACACTATATCCATGAAATAAAATCTAAATAGTTACTACCTAACAGACACGCATGTTAGCACACGTGTGTGAATAGTTTAGTATAAAAGGCCACGCCCACCAATACAAGTACTTTTTTCTTACCAAAAATTAAGAACCCATTTAAGAACCTAGATAGCCTGATTTCAAGTTAAGCACCATTTATATAAGAACCTGTTCAGGCTGACTTCGATTCTCGGGACCGGACCAACACTCAGAGTCTTTGCACTGCAAGCGGCTGGAGCTTCTCGCGGCTCGGATGACCACATAAAATGGCGGTCGTGAAAAATAGTGTCCCAATAAGAACTTTCGTGCTCAAATAAAGTAAAAACTCATTCCTTTTGTTAAACCTGTATACCATTTCATATCAGTTGTAGTAATAAGGCACCCACGTCTCCAAAGAGGATCTTGAATGTTGACTTACCTTGTTTGCCCAAGTGTACAGAATTTTTTTTTATTGATTTTCGAAAGTAAGAACCTGTTTCAAATTTCAGGCTCAACAGGTTCTTGTATAGAGGGGGCCTAACTGGCAAATTTTAGCCTAACAGCTTCTTAAAAACCAAGTTTTTATTCGCGGCTTTACCGTATATCGATAACACAGAAAACAAACGTTTAGTGGGACAAAAATGTTAACAGAACTAAAACCAGAACTAGCTTTACATTGCAGTGAGTACATCATATCGCCGTTGTACAATCATGTGATTCTTATTTGATGTATCTTGAGAAAACAGCCTACATTTCGCGCCGCTCCACTGGTTTCCCCGCGAAATGATGTTTGAGAAACGAGCGCTGAAATTCTATACTGATGACGCGTCACTACCCAGATCTGGGTAGTGCTTCTGATTGGTCGTGCCACGTGGGAAATTTGCTTCAACCAATTAGAATTACTACCCAGACCTGGTTAGTGACGGGTAATCAGTATGGATTTTCTGCTCTCGTTTCTCAGACGTCAATTCGCGAGAAAACAAGCGGGGGCGTCGCGAAATGTCGCTGTTTCGTCAAGCTAGATTTGATGCTGTTTAAATGTATCAAAAGAGAGAATTCATTATTTTTTTGTTTCAAGGGCAACAAAATCCTGCAAAAATAGTCTCAGAACATATTGACTTTGATATTCGCAAAAACAATCAGTCCGTTAACTCGACAACTGTTAATGCTACCTGGAGTAACAAGGCGTGGGGCAAGGAAAGGCCGGCATTTTTCAAGTAAGTTGATAAAGTGTGAGTATTGAGCAGAAATGTGAAGCTTAAAGGGACAGGTTCATGGTTCAGCGCATGCTCATTTACCGACATTCTGTTTTTCTGCCGGGAGATGCTGTATCGTCTATGCAAGCAATATGATCATGTCATGATGTTGTCAAAGAACCAATCTGCACACTCCCCTGGCAGTCACTTGCACTTGATCAACTTAAATGTTTGCAAATAGCTGTAAATTAATCAACCATGGAATAAAACCTTCGGGTCAACAATAAATACAACGTTAGTAGTGTTGGCATAATCCACTAATTTTTTCTGCGATTTTAGTACTCCTCCATCCTACTAATACAATTTCTACTTTGAAATGCACTCTGAGTTCGCTTAGATACATGTGAGGGGGATTATTAACCGATAGAGTTAATAATAAATTGGAAAGAAGTAAAATTAATGAGCATGCGCTTAACCGTGAACCTGTCCCTTTAACGTGGCAAAACGTCCTGTGGGATCTATAATTAGGGGAATCAGTATGATTGTTATTCACAGACTGAGATCGCCTTTGTATGCATGGTACGGGGAACCTCTAGAAATTGACCACGGCTGAAATCTGAATTAATTTTCGTGCCTACTTTTGCCGAACGTGCTCGTTTTAATACATGTGTTTTGCACTCTGAGGAGGGAGGAGTACTCAACAAAGTTTTACACAGGGAGGCTCTGCCCCGAGGTCTAACTTCTTACTCTTTAAGAGAGGATCCCCCCCTGGGCTTTGGAACTAAAAAAAAAAAAAACAAGATCTAGACTGGTAACAACAGCCGCGACAAGCCGACAACGGTTTTGATCTAAAATCTTATTGGTTCATAAGGTGGCGCGCGATTTCTTAGCCATTCACAAACCTCACAGATCTTTTTTTTTTTTGCTTGTTCGTTTGTTTTTCGTTTGTTTTCCTTTTGCTTGTTTGTTTGTTTGTTTGTTTGATTTTGTTTTAAATTGCCTTTTTCAAGAACCAAGAAAACGACGTTTTACTAATTGAAGCTCGGTAATAGGCACGTTTCGTATTCCCCGACGGTCCTGGGACGGGCACGATTGCGAGGCTAATGCGGGTCAACTTCTTTGCAAAAACAAAACAAACAGAGGTCATTTGCGCTGAGTCGCTGGAAAACGATAGAAATCTTAAAAACAGTAAGATTTCAAAGCTTCAACTTTACCAGTAAGCCAAAGGGATATCTGTTGCAAACAACGAAATAGTGGGTAAAGGTAATAGTACTTAACAGAAGAAAAGAAAAAAGCGACGAAGCCAAAAGAAGAAGTTGGCTTTTTAAGCTTGAAAAGGGTAAAGTTTGTTTAAGTGACATTATTTTATTCCCTTTAATTATCGTACTTCTTAGTATTCTCTTTTATTCTTATGTTTAGTGTAAAATGGAGTTTAAACTGCTCAGTATATCGTCTGTGTAAAATTCTGTGTTCGAGTTCTTGCCGAGTGAAATGCGCATACGTTTTTCTTTATGGGACTGAATATTTTGATAAATAATGTAAGCTAAATGAAAGCTTATGTATAAATAAACTTACACTATTTTAGTCATCTTCGTTCAAACCGATTTAACTTGCTCTGACAGAGCACGGAATTTTTGCAGAACGTCTGCCCCGTCGGTTTATTATTTTTCAAATACACAAGATTTTGCATTCGCTCCGCTAGAAAATATGTCAACGATAAAGAAGGTTTCAGTCTGACTTGCAGGCTTTCGACAAATACGTACACTCCAATGGAAGGTATGACTTCAGTAAAGAACTTTTAACCATCACTGAAAATAAAACTAAAATGGCTTCAGGGTATTACCTTGTTAAAGGATTTTGAAACCACCTTCGCATTGTTATTGAACTAACTCCGCCGGGCACCTACCACTATTTCGGTCAATTTCTGGTTAGGCTTTAATTAGCCTGCGTAGCAAGCGTTTCCGTTTGGTTTCGGAGCAAAGAAATACCGAGGAAGGGGACTTTCGGTTTTGACCGCGCGAGAAATGAAACGAGAGCCACTTTTCTCGCGGTCTTCGACTCTCGTTCCTCGTTCTTTTCTCCTAAACCGTACAGAAACGCTTGCTACGCAGGCTAGCTTTAATAGGCTCGTTGTTTTTCCTGGTGATGACGAGCTGATTTTCCTTTTGCTCTTTGAAACAATGATTTCTCAAGCCTGTAAGTAAGTTTTGAGACCCCCAAAACCTTTCAACATTTCAAATTTTCCTTTTTTAAAGCAACTCAGCCGCAGTTTTCTCGTGTTTGTTTGTCTTCTTGGTGAGACGTGACCCGCATTAGCCTCGCTTTCGCGCAAAAACAAGCGCTCGTCCTAGGCCCCCAGGAATACGAAACTCGTCTATTCTGATTGCTGATGCTTGTTTTCTTATATACTAGGTTGGTAATGCAGGAATGTCCTGGTGGTGTCTGTCCCCCACTACAAGGATATCAGCTTGAGGATCATCTTGCCGATCCAGCGGTAAGGGGTTTTTCTTGTTTTAAAGAAACGGATACTTCACTTTTTTGCCAATAAGCAGGTCATTAGTTATTAGCAAATTCTTCCTTAAACCATTCTGTGGTCTCTTAAAGAAGCTGTGTGTCACGAATTGTATCAAAATTCTAACAGTAGGAACTTCCACCAGACTTAGTGAAACATGAAAATAACCACTTAAAACAAAAAGGTATTAATAACACAACAAATACAAAAGTTGGTTTGGATGGACAAAACGGATTGAAATGGGTTTTTGAAAACTTGTTAGCCTAAAGGTTTTTCAAAGTTCATTTTTGTTGTTTGTAACGTTCGATTCAATGCTTGGGAAGTATATTTGTTCGACAAGAAGTTGTGATTTTGTCGTTTGCAAGTGATATATATATATATGTTTACGTAAAGTTACACAGCCCCTGTAAGGCCGGTAAACTAAAGACCCATTCACGCCAAAGCTTAAATATGTTTAAAAGCTGTTTAGTTCAACATAGTTTAAAATCTTTTCCTTCATAAAAGCTGCACACTGATTTAAGGTGGCTCGATGGGGTTTTTCAAGGTCAATACCTCACAAGTTTGACCCAAAAAAAATAAAGGCTACAATTCGCTAATTTTTTGTCGGAAATTTCGTGTTTACAAGTGGGAACCTCTTATTATTAAGGGGTAGTGTCTCCAAGTTTTATATTTTCCTGGACAACAATAGCTAACATTTCTGCATATTTCAAATGCATTGCTAGTTACTGCTGTTCACGTAAACAAGAAATTTGTAGACAATACTCCTGAATAATGAGAGGCTGTCACTTTTACACACGAAGTTTTTCCGACAAAAACTTTGCGAATTTTAGCCCTTATTTCATTACTTTACAAGATAGCCATTATCTTGAAACTCAAAGGTCATATAAAAAGACGGTTAATCTCGAGAATCTCAAATTTTAAAAGAAATCTATTGAGCGGTTTGAGTAGACCGAAATGTTTACAAAACCGCTAACAAGAGCGCCTCGATAGATACTAATCAAATCTTGCTTTTTAGCAATCGGCTCAAGCTTTCTTTATGATCTTTCACAGACGTTTTTAAAAAGATTTACTGTGAGGTGAAATTGCAGTTCAAAAGCGCTTCGCTTATTTGACGAGAAAAAAAAAACCGTATTTCCTTTTGTATTTATTTCCGTGTAGAAATTTCCCGATTGCCAGTCCGGGTGTAAATTTTCCTGAAAAATGGACCACCTTTAGAAGTGGTCCTCTTTAACCTGTCGGTCCCCATCCAAAATTTGCTGTTCCATTTTCAAACATTTTTGTTTGCTGAGAAATACTCAAAATTTCGAAAGAAACGTGAATGTCTCTCTCTCCAAACTAGCGATTGTGAACCAAACGGAATATGATCAATATAAATTAAAGGGATGTGACAGTTTATCACATGTCTTAAACGTGTAAACTAATCATTACTTGGTGGAGGTAAACACCTCTAAAACTGTGTAGCCTGTGAGTTAGTTGTCGACATGGGGCAGAGTGGGTGATTGGGTATTTGCTCTTTCTTGGAGGATTGCAATTTAGTCTAGTCAATCTAGGCATTTTTGGGGTCTCAACATCAAACTTGTTGCAACAGAATTGTTTTCAACGCCATTTAAGTGTGGGTGGCCCATCTAGCAACGTACTAAAACTTCGCTAAAATCCGTTCGGTAGAACAAGTCAAAATTAAACGATAAACATTTTGAGCTTTTAACACAGGGTACCCACGTTAGTTAAAATTATACGTTCAAGCAAAAAATGCACAAAATTTGTTTGTTACTTTTATGGAAAAGTGACAGAAGAAAGAATAACTGCTACCTAGTTTTCGGTGATAAAAACGAAGTGTTTCTTTTTTTCAAAAAGGATCAATATTAAACACGGTTGGCTTTTGCACAGGATTCCCATGCTCAACTCAAGGAACCCCAAAATAACAGAAGGTTTACAGAGTAATAGAGTGAACTGTTGGCTGTAAAACTACGACAAATTTAGTCTTAAGGCTGTAAATCTGAAAAAATGAAAGCCGTTACTTAATCATTAGCTTTTAACATATATCCTTTTTTGATCAGATTTCTGTTCGCTGCAAGGGTAAGAAAAATATATATCTAGCTCAATTTTTAAAGAACGTTACAGCCAAAATAGAGGTCTCCCCTCAAACATTTTTTCCTTTAGAAAGCTGTCACCAAAAACTTCAACCGAAAAAATAAGAGTGCAGCCATTGCTTTTTTCTTCTCCTCCTTTCTTTCTCCTCGCTTTTTCTATTTTTCCTTTCGTTGTTCTTTTCTAGGAGGATTTTCGGGCTCATTTTGCCTTTGGCTTTTGGTCTTTTTCTCAGTCAAAAGACTGCAAAAATCAGCAAGATAATGCTTTAGCTTTTACGGTTACCTAAACATTAATTCTCGTTAACGTACCGACATCCTCAAATATACAAGTTTCACTTTTTTGAGAATTTTCGTTTTCTTCTTGTTAAAAGTGAATTGGAGAGGAGGGGAGCGGGATAGTTTTACTAATTCTTTACGATGCACAACAATGCAGATTTTTTTTAGCAGTTTAAGGTCTAATGCCTATGAATTTGATAAGACGGAAATGCGTTTTCATTTAAGGAAAAGTGTTGTTACCTCGGAAAATAAAAATATCGAGGTTAACGGAACATTCATCGGACAAGAACTTAGGTTCCAGCAAACGTTTGGTTCAAGAAAACTGAATAGTATAATAGGGAAGCAGGTTTTTAAGGGAAAGATTAACTCAGCGTGGCCAATACAATGCGTAATGTAAAAATATCTTGTAAGAGTCTATTGAGTAATGAAAATTGCCAACGCAGAGCGTAACTCACGCATCTCCGTCAGAAGGTTAACATACAGTAAGTTGAAGTGTTAGACAACGCTCATCCGAAGGAAAAAGAGGTGAGCCATGAGAAGCTAAGTCAGATAAGCCCATTCTAGGTTCAGGGTTTTTCTCACAAAAGAAATGCAAGGAGGGAGTCGCCTTTAGACCACAAGAGCGATTAATCTAAATATTTGTCTTACCAAGAAATGAAGGGCTGCCGCAGAAAATACAAACTGAACACACATATACGTTCGCTACAAAAAGAAGATTGAAAAAAATAACAATCTTACTGCGCTTGGTTTTCTGGGTTTCCCTTACAACAGATTCGACCAGGTGTAATTGAAGGCGCAGAACGTTACGATCTAGCAAAAACCAAATAGACGGAGTCCTTGGCAGAATATTTATTCACTCACATTGTAAAGTACAGAGGTTGCCCATGTCGCGAGAAAAAAAAATCCATGTTTTCGATCACACATAGTGTGTCCAAGGTTCGAACATAACTACTTCACAAAACTCGATGACAGAAAACAGGAATAGGGTAAACAGTTTGTACTTATAGAAAGCTATCGTCCGTTGCACACATTTACTCGCACGTATCCTTCAGCACGGATGGAAATTTAGTAGCTGAATGAAGGTGAACAAAATATCAAATTAAACTGTTCACCATCAGTCGGCTACTAAATTTGAATCAAGCCGCGGGATATAAAAAACTTACCAGCCTGTAAAACTGCTAAAATACTTACTGCATTTCTGATATTTCGCAAAAAAATAAATTATTAATATTTTTAACCATGTTAACACTGACTGACTAATAATTTAGCTTTTAAATACAGTCAGAGAAAAAAAATGAAGCTTGCAAAACAGAATGTGAAGGCAGACGAGTGGCTGGGTAACCTGTGCAAAGCCGTCAAGCCGAAACACTGACGCAGGTGTTTCTCGCTCATTTATTCGGCGTTTTTTAAAAGCAAAACTACCGTAATGATTCGATTTAGCGCCCGGAGCGCTTATTTGCTTTTGGTACCTCAAAGGAGGGCGCTTATTGGAGACAGGGCGCTTGTTTGGTACAGGGCGCTTAGGAATCGTTTGTTTCCTTGTTTTAAGGTTTTTGAGATCGTCAAAATGGGAGCAAGGACCCTGATAGTAGAGCTTTCTTTCCGGCATTCTTTATACCTTGTACGAGTCGTTCGCGTGGAAGACATTCGCGTCGCTTGGCTTGTTTACTTGGATTGTTTACGTTCGAACGTATTACGTGCCTATTGCAACTTTGAATCAAAACAAGCGATCTCGATTACGCTATTTGGGCGACGCCCAAATAACAAGTAGAACTAAACATTTTTTTTTTTTATCAGGAGCCCATAATGAGGAGTGAGCAACTCTCATAATAGGCCTATTTGTCACGGCGTTTTCACCGAGTAGTTTATTTTTAGATTCATTTTAGAGCACGTTTTCCGGTGTAAGTCGAAGCCCCGCTCCGTCTATGAGTGTATTCAAAGAACAGGATGTTAAAAAGAAAAACTGGACGTCATTAAAAGGACAAAAATAACATTTTTAGTTCTCTAGATCTCGCTGACTGGTTTGTGGGACAAACGTGATATTCTATGTTCGCGCCAAATAAACTAATGGGGGAAAACGCCGTGACGCGAGTACCAAGTTATGGGATTCCGGTTTTCATGTGGTACATGAGCTCAACAGCCAGAATTGGAACGCCTTTTTTGATTCATTTCCTTAGACAACTGTCCACAGCTTTTTTTTCCCAAATCTGACAGAGGGAGAATGGCATCACTTTATCGTAAGTATTGTACAATAAAACTCTTAAAACTGAACGGTACTTGCTGAAACACTTACAAGACAAATCTTTCTCATTAAAGTGGCTAAATTTCTTGTAGTCGCTAAACGGGTGTCCTTTATCAATGGTTTAGTCATATGGTTGGCATTCCTAGGTGCATCCTATCATGAAAGGAGAAGGTTTCCGTAACATGAGTCTACCGGCAGGTGGCTATAAATGTCCGCCCGTGATAAAAGTAATGGCTGCGTTTTAGCGGAGCTCTCACACCCAGCGGAGTGCTTCACTTATTATATATTGGACGTCCATGTTATGATCAATTGACAGCTGTGGAAATAGGGTAGCCGCTGATAAGTTTCCCGTGACTGTATTGCGGGCTCAGGTGTACAACTCATTGACGTGAATTATCTTTTAAAGTTCTCCGCTGACCAGTTATGGCATTCAAGGGATCGCAGGCTCCAAAAACTTTACTTCAAAAAGACATTTCGTAAAAGTTCCCTCGAGAGCTTCGCTTTTGGCTTTGGCTTAATCTATGTATTATATACAGTTGGGGGCGTTTATAGTTTATAGTTTATAGTTTATACACTTTATACAAGGAAAGAGAACCTAATTATCTTATCGCTTTCTTGTCTTTTTGTAGATTTACGCCTTCGATAAAAGTGGTTGCCTACTGTTACCTGTAGAAGGGGAGCGTTTTCAAGGTAAATTGTGGAAAATCTTCGCACTTCGGCCCCGTTAAAATGGAGAAAACTTGTTCCGAGAAGAAGGGTCACCCTCCTAATCGAGACAACTTTAAAGAGCGTTAATATGAGAAAAAACGTTGATGTCTGAAAAGGTGGCTCGCTCAGAGTAGCTCGGGTAGCTCGGGTAGGCGGGTGACCCTTCCACTCGGGACAACTTTTCTCCATATAAACGGGTCTTAAGTAATCACTATCCAACCTCAACGCGCGAGGAGACGCGAGAACACGAAGCATCATGGGAAGAAGAAAAGCTACAGAAGAAGCGCCATTTCGCCAATCTCCCCCCCCCCCC
>BOPM01000392.1:332608-345904 GCA_022179025.1 Porites australiensis | reverse complement strand
AAAAGCTACAGAAGAAGGGGCCATTTGCCAACTCCCCCCCCCCCCCCCCCGATTGTTCACAATCTGGTTTACCAGTACAAGCGGCTATCTTAATTTCATATGTACAGAGGTGGCGTGGGTCGGGACTTATAACCGTCCCCCGCTCCCTAATTAGATTTGACATTCATCCAAGATGGCCGCCTGTAACGTAAAGCGCTCGATCTCGACGATCTTACGGAAAAATTGAGGGCTGTGCACGGGCCAACCCCTTTCCCGCCACCTTTTGCCAAAATTTACCCATATAAAAGGGAGATGTCCGAGCAAGAAGTAGTTCATAATCAACACCATTATTATTTTCAACCGTTTTGTTTTTAGAATTGATCACAATGTGTGAATAAAGCGCAAACGGTGACAAGGAGAGCGTTATACAATACAATACAATAATTTTTATTAACTCTCCCAAAGGGCTATTTACAAATGCTAAAAAGAAGGGGATAAGAAGAAAAAGCTTAAATTAATTACAATCTTGGTACAAAACTAAAAGCCTAAACTATGCGCGTACAATTACGTTATCTCTTTGGAGATCTAAACTAAATCAAATATTAACTTTTTAACGCATGGGGTCTGCACCAGCATTCGCATTTGACCCTCCTCTTAAAGGTACATAGTGACGGGCTATTCCAAGTGTCTGCGGTCAGAGAGTTCCAGGCACTTACAACGCGATAGCAAAATGACCGTTGTGCGGTAACTATTCTGCATAGAGGGAGATTTAGATTGTCCCTTTTCCTCGTGTTGTAGTGGTGTTTATCTGATCGCTTACTGAGTTTACTACTCAGGTACGACGGGGCGAGGCCATTAACAATTTTGTATACTTGGGTGGTATCACGGACTAATAGCTGATCTTTGATGAAGGGCCACCCTAATTCCCGAAGAACAGGCGAGATATGATCAAACTTTTTGGTATCTGTTAATACGCGGGGGCGAAGTTTTGCACTAATTGTAACTTCTGAAGATTTTGCTTTGAGCTGCCTGCCCAGACAGTGGAACAGTAAAAAAGTTTACTAAAAATAAGAGAATGCAAAAGAGTTTAGACAGGTTTAGTGAACAGGTGTCTAACCCTACTAATCTGACATAAAATGGACAGGAGAGACGATGTAAACGAATTGATAGCGTTAAAAAAGCTTTTGAGTTGCACTCAAAATACAACAAAACTAAACTGTCATTGTTGGAGACAGAATGGCTATTATAACGGAGAAAGCTATTTCGCCACAGTATACGAAACAATTCTCTTTCATAGACAGCTCAATGCGACTTTTATCTTTGCCCAAAGATTTTCAATGTCTTATTTATTTTTTCTTCTAGGTAAATTTAAGATTTTGGTTTTATGCATGTTGTTTGTAAATACTCTGAAATGGATCTGTCGTATTTTGTCCTTCATCAGCTCTTGTTCCTGTTCCTGTTCCTACTACAAAAGTGCCTAGTACCGCCAAACCGAGTACAACGCCATCACCTGGTACAACGCTACTACCAGCTACACATCCAACACCAGATAGACATTCACCACCAGGTACAAACGTAGATTAGGGACCTTACAAAATGATACTGGTCTTATCAGACCTATAAAAGCTTTACCACTGGTCTTATCTGAGTTATCATCTTAGCACTGGTCTTATCAGACCTTTCAAAGTCTTGCTGCTGGTCTTATCAGACCGGCTAATCAAAGTCTTGCCACTGGTCTTATCGTACCTATCAGTCATTCCACTAGTCTTATCAGACCTATCTTAACATCTCTTCTCATTTTTCAAACAGTTTCATCAACTGCTGAAACAAGCATTTCATCCGGTACCGTAGCAGCCATTACCGTACCAATCGTCCTTTTTATGCTAGCAGGACTAGCGTTGGTGCTACTGTGCTTCCACCGTCGTCAGCGTAAAGCTGATCGCCTTCACAGGGCTCCCACTGGCCTTCAGAGACTCGCTGACCACATGCAAAACGGTGATCAAAATAACTTTTCAAGAAACCGTCACAGCGATCTGTCAAGTCCATATTCTAGTGAATACGACAGGTAAAAAAATAAAATCCTTTAAATAGGAATCCATGCCAAATAGTCGGCAAAACTTGTCGTAAGTGCGAGATCAGAAAAACAGATGAGATGTAATAAGAGATTTGAAACCTGGGCACCCCATATGGTTACTTTTTTTATGTGCTGTTGGCCACTAAGCAGAAGAGTTCCTGTGATTGGCTGAAAAATACCACAGCACCTTAGATAGCCAATCAGCGGTAGAGATAAAAAAAAAAGAACAATATTGACGCAAGCACTATTTCCCGCGCTTTATTATTTTGTTAAACTATCTAATGCCGCTCTAATTCATGTTTAAGATTTGACCTAGTGGTAAACCTACCATCCAAATCAGAGGGAGGACTGGAAGTCAATCCAGCGTATGTCGAGCAGCGTATCCAGGAGGCCATGGAAACTGGGGAAGCTGATGAGTACGAGGTTGGGTACCACAGGCTTGAGCTTAAACGTGTTCTAGGAAAAGGAGCCTTTGGCAAAGTGTTCCTTGCAGAGGCTTATGGCCTTGGGGAAAGTCAGGACACCACCACCCTGGTAGCTGTAAAAGTGCTTAACGGTGAGTTCCCTTGCTTGCTGTTATGCTTTGGTTTAGCCTGCGAACGCAGACAGACGTATTTCCGGTCGTCTCCTCTCTCCGCCTGAAAAGTGTCATCTGCGAACCCGAGCAGCCAAACGATTTCTTTGACGTAAAACTTTTTGTTTTGAGATTGACCAATCAGATCAAGGAATTGAGTAAAGTTCGATTGACCTCGCGCGCTAGTGGGTCTAGGTTTTGGGGAGTTTTGTTAAACACGTTTTCGAACGTGAATTTCACGACTGTAACAAGGTTTTTGTGACGTTGAATGCTGACAACGGCTTCCTAAGCTATGTATGTTACTAGTGCCTTTTGTTTCGCCTTTAAAAATATTATGCGGCATAAACAAATAATCGCTAGGACGACTGGAAATAGGCTCGCGTTCGCAGGCCAGCTTTGGTTCTACATTTAATTTGAAACCCATCACAAAGTGTTTGGGCAAGTTGTATGTACCAACGCTGAAACAAGAAGGACGTAAAATATGCGATTAGGGTGCCTGTAGCGTTGTCAAGACTAATTGTTTCGCCCCTTATTTTATCTATTCTGATCATCAGTTGGGGAAAAGATTTGAATCCTCGCCAGGGTTACACTCACTCGCAGAGGATATTTTGAGTTGTTTTCGCGCCGCTTCTTTATTTTAGTTAGTTCGTACTTCGTCCCAGAAAATGTCTTTAGAATGAAAGGGTCAGTACCATTCACCCTGCTTACAAAGTCTCCTTCGATCGAAGCATCATTTTCCTCACTAAAAACCCATAACTCGGAGGTGTTCTGAGCTAGTTTTGTTTTATTGCTTCAAAAGATTCAAATGTTAGTAAAATGTGCGAAAATGTACTATTTTTTTACAATCACTTGACATGTACCTTAGTAATAAATGCATATTTTATCTACACTATTTTATAATTATTTTATTTATTTCTATAACGCTTTTAATTATATTTTCATAGGCTCATCTAGGTTAAATTATTTCTTAATTACTGATTGCTTTTATGTTTTTGTTTACTCTGCAGAAAAGGCAAATGAAGACGAAGAAGAAGATTTTAAAATGGAAATAAATTTTATGAAGACGATTGGCCGACATGAAAATGTAGTGACCATGTTGGGCTGCTGCACGTTGTACCCTCCGCTGTGTCTTGTGGTGGAGTATGTGCCTCATGGAGATTTACTTCACTATCTCAGGAACCTTCGAAAAACAGTATGTAGCTTTCAGTCCCTAACAAGCTTCAAGTTTGAGTTACCAGAAGTTAATATGAATAGACTCTTTTACGGTTTTTTTTTTTGTAGTTTTTTACTGTGACCTGTCAGCGAAAATCCGTCAACAAGGCATGAAAGTACTGCTTAAGATCAGTAAAGTTGCCGAGTTTGTAGGTGATTTGTGGAAATTTAACGTACGATATGGCTCCTCAAAGTCGCGTAAGGCCCGGTTCAGATGCCGCTCCACTCATGTACCGAGCCTAACTGATGAATTAAGTACGGCAAAAGAGCGGCCTCTGAATCAATTTGGTACGCCAGTTTTCAGTAATTTGGTGCGGAAAAAGCGTTAAGTTCGACAGAGTCGGTCGAGCTTTTGTAGAACTTAACATAGGCTCGACACACGGTGTGCCATCTGAATCAGATGTCGCGACAGTGTCGCTCCCAAGTAGTACTTATGCAATTGAGTACGGAGATTTGTATGGTGGGTGGGTTCGTGTCCACCATCATACAAACGTCTGTAAAATTGAGCGACTTTGTGGAGCAATGCCTTCACTCTCTTTAGACGTATCACCTTTAAACTTGGTAAGTCACCTTATTTTAATGCCCTCTTTACCAGCAGCGTCCATGGATATTCGCCTATTGCTCTTAAACAAAAGCCCGTGGAAGAGTATATTCCAGATATGTCGTGGTTACGAACTACAACAGCGTCCTTTTGGACAGTTTGACAAAATGGCGGGCGGCCGGCAAAATTGAACTGTCTAAACGTCTTGTTCCGTTTTCTTACAAGGAAATCTGAACTGTTGTGTTTCGGGGATGCTTGACTTCATAAGTCGCAGTTTCTCCTGCGTTAATAGTTATATGAGAATTATATTAAATCAAGAAAAATATGAATTTCCACAGCAAACACTTATAAAAATACAGAGTCGACTCCCAATAACTCGAACCTTCAAGGGAAATCGAAAAAAGGTTGGAGTTATCGGGAGTTCGAGTTATCGGGAGTTCGAAGAAAATAGCCGAGAGTAGGGTAAAAAACAGTTTTTACTGCACAGTAAACATCTTAAAGGGAACCTCCACTCTTACTACAGAATAAGTTTAAATCGAATAAAATTATGTTGATAAACAAATTTGTTCGAAATTTGTCCTTGAAAAAAGTGTTTATATCAGGAGAAGTGAATTTTAAAATCGCTTACTTTCACTTTCAAATTTCGCGGGCGCCGCCATCTCGAATAATTGTGACGTGTTACGGTTGCTCTATTGTTCTGACACAAAGAGCTTTTGTTTAATAACAATAGGGCAACCGTAACACGTCACAATTATTCAAGATGGCGACGCCCGCAAAATTTGAAAACAAAAATAGGCGAATCTAAAAGTTATTTCTTTCGGATACAAACGCTTTCTTTAAAAATACTTTAGATTGACTTGACTGTAACAGTTATTTCCTGTGATTTAATGTTATCTTTTTGTTGAAGTGCAGGTTCCCTTTAATCACATCTAATTGTAGAAATGTCAAGTGAAAATTAAAAGGTACTTCTAGATTATAAATCAGAACGTATCGTAACAAAACATAGCCTAAATAGAGCATGCGTTTTACTGTTTTGAGAAGAAAAGCTGCTTCACGTTAGCCTGTGACAATGAACATCAGCCTCCACTAGTAAACTATACTCCTTCAACACGTCAATAGGAAATCAATAATTCAATGTTTCGGACGCCAGTAGACGGCTTTTTGCCCGACTTTTTAAGGGCTCAAAACAGGGTTCGAGTTATCGAGGGTAAAATTGTATGGAAAATGACCTGAGGGGAAACGAAATTGGTTCGAGTTAGCGGGAGTTCGAGTTACCGAGGGTTCGAGTTACCGAGGGTAAAGTTACAGTGAATGTATGACGGAAATCCAGGGTAAATCGATTTTGGTTCGAGTTAGCGCGAGGTTCGAGTTAGCGAGGGTTCGAGTTATAGGGAGTCGACTGTATGTACCTTAACTCCTCCAACCTCTATATTTTAGATGGCTTCTCTTCTCAGGATTAAGGCTCCCAATCAGAAACAATAGAAAAATAACACGCTATAGTCATTAGTGGTAATACATAGGCACTCCTGCTCATGGGGTGCTTACAAGAAGCTGTATTTGCATGCTTATACTACTACATGAGAAATTTCTGCAATTTGATTGGCTTAGAGCAGTGGTATTTCACCTTAATTTGAAATACCTACATGTGAAAATTACAAACCTTTTCCGGGTAGCAGTATAAACAAATAATAGCATGATTTGTACGTCATATTTGGCATAAATACCACTCGTGATATTTCAAAATTGTCTCAAATTTCACTCGCCTAACGGCTTGTGAAATTACGTATAACAATTTCGAAATATCACTCGTGGTATTTATGCCAAATATCACTTCTAATCGTGCTATTACCTATACAAATCATGCTAAATTCATTCAGTTTTGCTACGTGTGTAGACGCACAACAAATTGTAATAGAACTAACTTTTTCGACGGCTAGTGGTTATTTTTTTATTATTTTTTATGTTTTTTTAATTTTTGTTATTTTTTTAGTTCGAGATGCAGAACCGTAAACTGCAAGGGGAAGATATCGACAAGTTGAAAAAAGAGAATCAAAGTACCTCCTCGAAAACGCAAACTGGCGCACAATCTGTGACGGGGGGTGGGAACGATTCCGGCAGCCCACTGGTACACGCGGCTAATGATGTGGTAGGTACCGACTGGCTCCTTCTGTCAAAAGCCAGATTCTTACTGTTCTGACCCAATCTCTCTATCAAACATATTTAAAGGGCAAGAGTTATAGATATTTAAAGTCATCGTTTTCGACCAATCGCTTTTCCCGTGGACTCCACCCACATTGATACTGGTATCGGTAAAACCAAACCTACAGAGTAGAGAAGTGTGACGTCACAAACATTTAAATTTGTGAAATTATAAAATTGATTGTCAAATTTAGAAAGGATAAAATAAAAATTGTCCATTTGCCAAAATTCAGCTGGATAGAGCAAATTGGCGATGAGGTAATTATAAGCGAAGTTATGCTTTGATGACTCATAACATATCCTTATAAAAACGACCTAGCCGTAACAGTGAATTTGTTGATTGATTGCTTATTATCTACGTAATACGTGCCCTCACGAATGCTAGATTCAATGTCTTTTGTTGCTCTTAAGATTTCAGGCACAAATTCGACCGGTCTAGTTCAACTTCAGGGAAAACAAGTTTGAACTTTTATTTCGTTCACCAACGTAGGATATTAAACTGTGTCTGTCCAAAAAGATTTATTTCAATAAACAGTAATAATAGTAGTAATAATAATAATGATGATGATGATATTGATGATAATGATAAATTTAAAAATTGATAACTAGATTATTAAAGGCTATCTACTCTGTGTAAGCCTGATTGTTTCTAGTGAAATTGCTTAGCCATATTCCATAAACTTGACAATTTCTAGTAAACATTTTGGCAAATGACAAGAAAATAACGATTAACAAATAAATAAAACGTCACTATTTGCCCCTTCGTCAGATTTTCATTCAACTAGCGTCCCCTGACTCACATTTATAGCCGTCCAAAATGTTGGACAGGTCAACACTTTTAACGTCTCATCGTTTTTTTCTCCTCATCCCCTGTATTAAAATTGTTCAGGATGCATAAACGAGTGTGCTAAAAACAAAAATACATTTTCAAGAGTGCGTCGTAAAATAAAATGTCACTGATCTTTAAAACTTTCCCAGATAATTTTGTCCATATTGTAGAAGTTTGCGTTGTGGAGTCTGGATAAAGAGGAACAAGTCAATAATTTCCGAGTCATTTTAATCTGGTTATAAAAGTTAACCATCTGAAAAAACGTCCGCCTTACTTTGCTAGGTATTTTTTGTTAGGAAGAGTGCTTGTTAAAACTGAAGGTTAAAATACCAGTGTTTTGTCCATATCGTTGCCAGGCTCATCCGACAACGGAGTCTGACGCTGACCAGAAGACACCGAATGCGCAGAAGTGCCGACTTCTGAGACCATGTAAATCCGATGGTAAACAACTCAGCCTAAGCAGCGCCATTGTGAGAATAAACATATTTCTCGTTATATCAGTTAACAAGTTAATACTTAGGCAATAAACAATTAAAGCAGACCAGAAGTCCATAATGTGGGAGCGTCCATGTTTCATTTCAGGCCTGGGTCATACAGTGCTACATTAGGGTTTTATCGCGTAATTTTGGCATGAGATAGGTCAGGTGACCCAAAGTGTAAATGGCCTATTACATAGGGATAGAAATCTAAAAATAGACTTAAATTCTCTCGAGCTTTGATAATTATATGCATATGGACGTCCCAGGTTAATGGGCTCCTGTAAAAGCGCATACCTGGTATTAATAAGTCTACTCAACAAAGAACTGTAAAAATTATTTTAAAAAATGAAATGAATATCATCTCCTTCAAAAGAGTCGTATTTAACTATAAAAGATAAGACATAACAAATAAATATAACAAGTATAACAGAAGAACTAGAGATATAATAAACTATCGTTTGTGAAGGTAGTCTGATAGCAAATTGAATACCCTGGATTTGACAGGGATGGGTAATCACGAAACATATTTTGACACATATTGTATGTACTGAATAAACCAAAACGATAACCTTGGCTTCCTGTGTGATGGCAATACTCTTTGTTTTCTTTTTTTCTTTCTTTTATTTCCTAAGTGTGAAATCTCCGTTCAGAAAAAATGAGCTCTCTGTCAAAGAAGGCGGTGATCTTAGGGCTTTCTCGGTGTGAAGTGGCACCGAGTTGCCTTCTCGATCCGTTTGGGCTCCAAGATTCTTCTAAAAGGCTCGGTTACAAAGCACGCTTGAACCTTAAGCGCTTGTTAAGCATGTGGATAATATTGCTTTTGATTTTTACGACTCTTTGCAGAAGAGGTACGAGAAGTTTTTTGAGCCAGGCGAGTTGTCTAGACTCAAAAGGACCAATTCAGCGTCAACTAATTCGGGCTCGAGCACCTTGTCAGCCTTAACAGCTCCCAGGAGAGCGTCGGAAATTCCACAAGTTCATTACGTGGCGAGGGTCCCTAATGACGCTTCAAACAACACTGAAACAACACTTGGTATGTTTGATTGTTACGTGAATTTGAAGTGGGGTCGTGGGAAGGCAGAATTGTTTCGAAGATTTTATTGGAACACCTCTCTTTGTTGAACATGATACTGAACTGGAAAATTTATTGGTTTTACGTCTGTAGGAAAATATCACAGGTTTTTAAATTTATTTTTATGTAGTGGTACTTCTTATCCCTAGGGCGCACCTCAAGGGTTGTCCAAAACACACGACTAGATTCCACTTGAACTAACGCGAATAGATTCCGCTAGACTCCCTCATTGCCATTGTATTTTCCATACATGTTTAGGGTTTCCTGTCTCAGGTATTGGCTTAAAGAACGAGATATTTCACGACTAGACTTCCGGTAACTCCAGTGGACTCTAGTTGTTGACAACTGGAATCTGGTGGAGTATATTGGTTTTTTCTTTGAGCAGGTCTCCAAGAAACACTTGAATCCCAGCTTGTCCTTTGGGCAAGCAGCTCTCACATTTTCCGAAAACCGGTCGTTTCGATACAAACTCGAGCAGTGAAATTGCACGAAAATTTTGATCACTTCAAGTAAAGTTTGCAATTGAACAAGAAAAACATTTTGGGTGAATGTTCCTCGTTCTTTAAGCCAAGTACGAGAAACTGTTTACACATCGCAGGAATCAACTTGTATCGAAGCGACCGGTAACCCGTTTTCCTTGTCCAGGGCCACCTCTTGAGGATGACTTGCCTGGACCCTTGTCCATTGGGCAAGAGCAAGAAAATCTACTTTCCTGGGCTACTGGACGGGGCTTTGTTCGAGCCATGTAGAGGCCCCATTGGGGGGAGAAGTGTCATTCTTGCCACGGACGGGGCTTTTTTCGAGCCCTGTAGAGGCCCCTTTTTGGGGAGGAGTGGAATTCTTGCCACGGACGGGGCTTTTTTCGAGCCTCGTAGAGGCCCCATTGTGGGGAGGGGTGGAATTCTTGCCACGGACGGGGCTTTTTTCGAGCCTCGTAGAGGCCCCATTGAGTGGAGGGGTGGAATTCTTGCCACGGACAGGACTTTTTTCGAGCCCTGTAGAGGCCCCGTTGGGATGGCCCCCTCTTGAGGATGACTTGCCTGGACCCTTGTCCATTGGGCAAGAGCAAGAAAATCTACTTTCCTGGGCTACTGGACGGGGCTTTGTTCGAGCCCTGTAGAGGCCCCTTTTTGGGGAGGAGTGGAATTCTTGCCACGGACAGGGCTTTTTTCGAGCCTCGTAGAGGCCCCATTTTGGGGAGGGGTGGAATTCTTGCCACGGACGGGGCTTTTTTCGAGCCTCGTAGAGGCCCCATTGAGTGGAGGGGTGGAATTCTTGCCACGGACAGGACTTTTTTCGAGCCCTGTAGAGGCCCCATTGGGAGGAGATGTGGAACTCTTGCTAGTGGTATCCGTGCAGTAAACAGGTGTGCGTGATACTTTAAATATTCTTAATATCCATCATCAAGAGAAATTAGGTGAAAACTGTACGTATTTACCTTCTTTCGCTTTTCAGTTTCAGACACCAAATCAGCAGCTAAGGAGGAGGTTTCCAGTCCTACTCGCAAAATGGGACTCGATGGGGCACTGGACTCCGATGATCTTCAATCCTTTGCTCTTCAGATCGCCAATGGAATGGTAAGATCTGCTTATGAAAATAGCTATGCTATGCATGACTTAAATGAACTGGTCTGGTCTGGGGTATCCAGGGACTTCCACTCTGGCTCTCATTCTTGACTAAATCTTCAGAAGACTTATATCGCTATTATATCCCGAGTCTTTTTACCTCTTAATATCATTGGTGACAAATTACTCTCACAATATTGAGTCTTTTCCATGTTTATCTTATCGAGAACTTCACACACTGAAAGCTTAAAGCATCACAATTTTCTGAATTTTTAACGACAAAATACCTGTTGGAATCCTTCTTGGAGTACTCTTACGTGGGTTTAGGTTTTCTAAAGCGTCTTTTAATGCCCTGACATTTTCACTTTCATTAAGCCTTGACGCCATCTTGGCACTGAGACGTACGGAACGTTGCCATAGCAGTTTTGTAACTTCACATGTGAAATTATAAATTAACGCTGAAATTTCGGGCCAAAATTAAGGATTAATTTGTCACCTATAATATTAGTTGTTTTTTTTTTCTCTACAATAACGTATGTATTGTTTCGAGACGTAGTTATATTTTAGTAAAGTAAAAGTGTAGATTAGCTCTGCTAGCTGCCCCGATTTGTAGGTAGACTGTAATTTAACGTTTTGATTTTTTCATGTAAGTAAAGTTCCATATGTGTGTGGAGAGAGCCAGTTCTTAAAAAGAATAGTGTCTCCATGGCTGACAAATTAAATCCCTGGCCCGCAACCAATCCAAGAGGCCTTCGTCAATTCCAGACAACGTAGCTTAGTGGTTCGATACCGAAACAACATTCATTGAAACATTTTTGACCACAGTTTTAAACAGGCACTTTCTTTGTCACGTACTACTCTAGGCCTATCTAGCAGGACGTGGAGTGATCCACCGAGATCTAGCTGCAAGGAACATTCTCGTAGGAGACGAGAAAGTGCTAAAGATATCTGACTTTGGTTTGTCAAGAGAAGGCATTTACGTGAAGAGAAGTACAGGAAAGATTCCTCTACGTTGGCTGTCAATAGAAGCCATGCGGGATAGAATATACTCTACTCATAGTGACGTGTGAGTATCCAAGACATCAAGTGTCACAGTCATGCACAGAACACGCGAAAATAAATTAGTTTGAGTGTGTGAGACAGAGTCCGTCTTGTATCGAATTGCATTGTGGGAAACGTTTGGAGACGCGTTCTCCTCATTCGCCTCTTTTAACCGATGCAGGATTAGCGCAGTCGGTGGGGCGTTTGACTGTAGAGCGGGATGTCGCGGGTTCGAGTTCCGGGGCTGGACCAATCCTAGGGTTCTTAAAATAACTGGTACTTCAGTTGCCCTGCAAACGACTGGAACTTCGCGTGGCTTGGGTGGCCGCGTAAAATGGTGGTCCTGTTTCCAGCAGGAGACTAAAATTAGTGACCTCAATAAGTACTTTCAAGTAACGTCCATTTTTTCATTGACTATTACGAAGTTGCGTAGGAAACTGGGTGAAAAGTCTTTCCCATAGTGCAATTCGACACAGACCTAGTGTCACACGCAGTATAATAATCGTCACTAGTAGTGAAAGATTAGCAGTAAGATATGATGATGATGTGGGGTGTTGACGAGCTTCTGTTGACCAAAAAGACCAGGGTCCAACCTTTCCAACGTTAATATACGAAGTGAATCATATTTTGAACTGCGGATAAAGACATGAAAGTCTACCAAATCGACAGACTTCAGTCAGTACTAAATACTGCGGCTTGCATTATAACTTTTACTTGTAAATATGATCATATAACTCCCGTTCTAGTTAGACTACATTGGCTCCCTGTTTCCTATCGTATAAGGTTTAAAGTGCTACTGCTGACTTACAAATCACTTAATGATTTATCTCCTGAATACATATCTGAGGTACTTAATAAGCCTAAATATACCCGCAATCTTAGATATCAGTCTCAACATCTGCTTAGTGTTCCTAAATCTAGAACTGTTACCTATGGCGATAGAGCATTTTCTGTATGCGCTCCTAAGCTATGGAATGAACTGCCTTTTCAGTTGCGCATGTCGTCAAATATACAAGCATTTAAATCAGGACTGAATAAAATGCTTTTTAAAATGGCCTATCTTTAGATGGGCATTTGCTTTATTATTTTACATACTATTATGTATTTTCTTTTGTTTCCTATTTTTTGTAGTGTGTAAGATGTAATCAGTAATTTTTTTTTAATTATATATAATTGTAGAATTTAGTATACTAGGATGAAATTGTAAAAACTATTTTATAGTTAGTATAAGGTTTAAAATTGTAAAGCGCTATGAATAACTAGTATTAATAGCGCTATATAAATGAATTATATTATATTATTATTATTATTATTATTATTATTATTATTAAAGTGAAAATGATCCTCACAGTTCACTCTACTGCGTAGATCATGTTTACTTTCATGCCTTCCAACATTGTAAAGTTAGCCTTTCTTTTGAAAAAAAAAATTGTATTATACACGAAATTGAATATTTACATGGCTTTTTGGTGCCATTTAAACTTCCATTTAGCCTAGATTTTGGATTTTTAGTGTGTTACTTGGTTGACGCCTCTGTGAACGTGATAAAAATTCAAAATGGCGGAGCGGGCCACCGGATTCTGTAGCTGACTTTTTTCAGATCAATTCTCTCATACTCAAACAGTTTTTCTTTTTCTTTGTTTCTTATAGGTGGGCATTTGGCATTGTGCTGTGGGAGATCTGCACACTTGGTAAGGTTTTAACCTATCTTAGCCTATTACATTATTTTCG
>BOPM01000392.1:275108-327608 GCA_022179025.1 Porites australiensis | reverse complement strand
CGTTTGTCGCTATGAATTTTTGCCACGCTCATAAACGGTTTAACAAAGAAGTTTGACAAAAATGTCGGGCTCCATCGTTTATATACGAGCGGTAGTTCCCTGGAGGAATTGCCTAAAATTAGTGCTAGATTTTCTCCAGCAAACGTTGAAGCTACATTGTACAGAATAGTTCACAGTAGTGCCAGATACGGCTAAGGACGCTGTTCAATACCTGCCAGTCTTGGGGGAAGGGGTTGGGTGGAAAACGTCATGGAGACGGGAAGGTTCGTTGAAACGCTTAGGGGTGAAAATGCAGATTTTTATCCTTATTTTTGGGTTTTAAGGTCGGGAAGCTAATATTGTTACCTATACAGATATTACTTAGGGTTGTTTGTAAACAAGTATACAAAAAGAAAATTTAACGCCGTCGTACTGGGTTGAATTTAACTACAACGTCTTTCGCGCTATTTAAGGTACTATGGCTCTTAATTGGCTCTAGTAACCGGTTGCCTGTTTTACATAGGTAAGGTCCCTTTTAGGGGTCAAATAAAGCCTTGGCTTTCCCAGATTGATCAGCTCCATTAGAATTAAGTTCTAATGTTTCGACGAGCATCCCCAAAACTTTCATACGGGAGTCACCCACCCACCCACAGGAGTCATGGGTTCCAAATTTAATTGGCATATTTCATTCATGGACTAAAGGTTTTCCAGAGGCAACTTGCATTACCATTGTAATGATAATGTAACATTATCAGTGCTTGAATTCGATAGTAGAAGGGTTCCAGATCAATAATAGCTAAGCTTTTGTATATAACATTTAAAACAACTCAGGTAAACTATTTAGGATTTGATTTTTCATTTTTTTTTTATTTATTGGAAAATTTGCATTTCTGCATGAAGAAACTACAGCGTGAGATTGTTGAAAAATAATTTACTCATTAATACAGAATAAAAAACACTCCAAGAGTTGTCACATCCTACAAAGTTTGTCTTTTGGTTTGTAATAGCCCACGTTCGATATATTAAAAAACTAACATGACTCCGAGGCTTTAGGGACAACATTGCAAATTTTTCACGACTCCATTGTCTCGCAATCCCCAGAACAAAATCGAGCACAAAGAAAACCAAACCAAATATAGAAAAATGACAAGAAAGCCTCGGAGTCATGTTAGAATTTAAATCTATCGGACGTGGGCTATTCTCAACCTTGTCCCCCGGGTTTTTCCCTTGTCCCCCGGGTTTTTCCGGGGTGCACCCTCCCATTTTTTGGGGGAAAATCCCTGGAGATGAGGCTGTTTAATTCTCTATTCGCCATTTGCACATCTCCCATAATACACCCTGTCCCTCCCCCCCCCCCAACCCAAGAAAAAAAACGTTTTATATGACCTTTGTTTATGATTTCTCCTGGGTAATGTATTGACAGTTGTCCCAGGGGAAATTGAAGACAATGATCATGCAAAGTTTTTTTTTTTTTTTTTTTGGGGGGGGGGGGGGGGGGTGGGCAGGGCAAACGAGGTGCACTATGGGGGATGTGCAAATGGCGAATTCTCTCGTTTCAACTTACCAGATTGTACGAGCTCTATGAATTGGTAATAGTTGTAATTGATTTTTTTTTACTTGCATGGCCATAAAAACTGATTTACAGTATTGGTCTTTTGGTTCTAAAAACAGCAACAGTCATTCGCGATATATAATTTATCACAAGTGTATGTACAAAGCCTAGAAATCCGCTCTTTTGATCCCCCGATCACACGTATTCTCGTTGTTTGCATTGAAAACACTCACTTTGCCGACTTCTCACGGATTTCTTTCTGGCGAAAGGACGAATTAAGGTACCAAAATTTCCTCAAAAATATTTATATCTCGGCGACGGTTAACACTCACAAAACAAAGCTATTTTCATCATTTCATGGTTGTCATTCTGGAGCTTTCTCTATGGAAAAAAAACTATTTGGAAAAAGCCAGAATTATGGGAACCTTTTGATATGATCAAAAGGAAAAACTATTTTGAATTATTTGTAAAAAATCTGAGGGTGAATTGACGCAAATGTTACGAAAAATTTGTTTCCGTAAGGCGTTTTTATCGCTAAAAATAACTGAAAACTAGTATATCATTTGACATTACGTAATTATGTTATGATAGATATCAAATCTGCGATTGTTATAAAGTATATGTTTAATGTTTGACGTCATTCGTGTTCTTGTATTATTCTTCTTGATTGGTCAGAGAGTTAACTTGAGTATCTTACTGTAAAAGGAATATTAATTTTAGTGCGGTAACACGCAAAGTTTAACTCGGATCCTACCCAAGTGCATAAATCCTGCTGCAAAAAAATTGCATTTACCACATCAAAGGTAACAAAGGTTGGCTGGTTAGGTCTTCAGCTTTGAAAGAGCAATTGTTTGTAAAGTGGTTCCATTCAACCCTTGACTTTTCCCTTTTTTTTTTCTTCTAACCGCAATATATAAGCGCAGCGTGGGAACAGTTTAATAATATCAGTGAAGAATTCTGAATTGATCAACACTGGACGTTTGAAGAGCAGCTGAAAACTAAGTAAATCTTCTTGGAAAATATTTTTGCTGCTCTTGTTATGAAGTGTTTTAATGCAGTCGAATGGATGGCATTTAACTAAAGTCGGTGTTCCTACTATCTTACGTAACTACCGATTTATAATTACAGTTTAAATATCGAGCACTTCTTGACAAGGCTAAATAAACATTATTTCTAATTTTTGTAGCTTTCACAGAAAACATGGGTTCCCGACCAGAACATTATTTTTAAATACGGATTGAGGAATAAAGATTTGTAATTATGGTAATGGAAAGAACAACTTGTCGAAATTTTAATTCCGGTTTGGCTTTCCATGCACCTGAGAACCTAAAGATTTAATTGAAATGTAGTTATGTGTTGATGATCGTTTTAACGCGGGAAACAGCCTGGCTTGTTTTCGACAGCCGAGAATTTTAACTTGTTCTAAACTTTTTAAATCAAACTAATGAAATGTGATTCCAAATAATCAAAACATTTTTAAAAAATTCGATTTCTAATTGGGATCATGACAGTTGCATAAGTACTTTGGCCATTCACGCCGCGAAAAATTATGCGGGTTTACTCGCAGGAGTTAACTTTGATGCGAAAAAATCATGGAAAATAGATAATGTTATGTTATGCTATGCAATTAAGATTTTATTGAACATGCAAGAAATACCATTAAAATAGGTCACATTAAAGGTCGATTATTACACACAAATAAACTGACAAAATAATCTTATGATTTGAAAAGATAAAAGTAAATTAAGTTTATCACAAAATCAGTTTCTTTTTTTTCAGATTCAAATTCTCAATAAGCTATAATTTTGAATAAAAAATCTAAGGTATCCCCAAGAGAGAGAGTGACCTATTCTTGGCAAGCTGCTGGAACAGTCGAAGCTTTACACGGCTTGATACATCCCGTGGAATATCGCAGAAAATATGCATTTTGGCGGGTTGTTTCCCTAATTCAAGCGTTCTTATTACAAGAAGACTCGTGTAAGCGCTCACCCAATCTCGTGCCCATGGTCTTCTCGCTTTCCAATACGCTGTTACAGTGATATGGGCACCGCCCTTCTCATATTACCCTAGCGATTTGGGTTAGGGTTACAGGGGATGCCCATATCACTAGGGTTTTGGGAATGAGGATGCTCATATCACTGTGACAACGTTAACACCGCCACATTGGAAAGCGAGAAGATCTTGTGGACGAGGGTGAACGCTAACCAAAATGCGTGGGTGTAATTTTGGAAGGTATCTTACATAGAAAAAGTCAGGTTACATAAAGGGAGAATAGACCATTGAAACAACCAAGAAAGTTTATTTTATTATCTTTTTATTTTTATTTATTTATTTAATGGCAAAAAGAAGCATCACAACAGTGTTTTAAAACTTGCACATTAATCATTAACTTCGCAATTATAATGCCCACTCAAAAAGTTCCGTGAATTTAAAGTTAAATAACGCTATGATTGGTTGATGACAGCCAAAGGCAAGCAGTGACCAATCACAGGTCATTTTATCTTAGGAGGGACTGGGCTCCTGGTACCCAGTCCCCACACAAAGTTTCTGAAGTGCCAACTGGTTGAACCACGAATAATTTTGCTTCTTAGGCAGTGAAAAGAATTTTACGATTTACACCGTATACGACTTATGAAAAGAATAAGATATATAGCCATAATATTCCCCCCTCCTCCCCTCCCTCAATATCTCCTTACTTCTCCCCTTCTCCCTTTACGTTCTGAGACAAGGGACTGATTTTTATTTTAACTGTGCGCTGAAGAGAAGCCCTGGGAACTCTCATTCTTGTTCCCAGAGCTTCGATCCTTTTGGCCTGCGTCGGGGATCGATCCCCGACGCTGATCAAAGGGATCGAAGCTCTGGGAACAAGAATGAGGAACGCTATGTTTTAAGGGAAGGTTACAAATAACAAAAACGAATCAAGCTAAAGAAATAAAAATAAGAAACGGTGTTGAGAACTCAGGTGTTCTGTTTGAAGAATATGAGTTACTCAGTGTCGAGTGACCTTTCCATCCATTTTGCGATCAAAACACGTACAGCAGTGGCATTTGTAAAAGGATTTTCTTGCATTCTGTTATGGTAAAATTGTCTGGAGGATAGATTCACTGCACTCTATTAACTGACAACAGACGTGGAAATTGAAGAACTGAATGTTGATTCGAAGAGACCCAAAAACAGTTCGAGATGAAATGCGAGAGAGCGCCTTACGAAGCTGTTAAAGTTTCATTTTGGCCAATCCATAACTACAAGTAGATCGTGTATTTCCCGTTTAGCACAGTGAATAATCTTATAGCTGCTTACCGACCCGTAGACGGTGCTTTGTTAGTCTCTCTGTATCAAACAGAGCTGAAATTCACGTTTGCAAGTTTCTTTCGTCTATACAGGACAGCCCGTACAGCTGATAATTTCCTCTCTGAATAACAAAGCATGTGAGCTGCGCCAACAATAAACATAATTATAGAAAAGAAGCCACACGCCAAAAGAAGCGACAGGACCTTAACTCTCGCCTCAGGCTCCAGCGTTCAGAGCGCGCAATACGCATGCAAAACCACAAGGTGACCGCTGACAGTGAAGTTTCTGCGGCAGGTTGATCCAGATATACTCTTCCCAATCTCGACGTTTCCCGGCCCCAGCCGAGACTGATTTCTTTAAATTTGAGTGAAAATGAATCTCGCTGTTCCTGTCAGGTGCAAGTTATTCGCAATCCTTTAAGAGTAAGAAAATGAAGAAACACTCAATAATTTATTTAGCCAAGGCCAAAAGCGAAGCTCTCGTGAGAACTTTAAGAAATGTCTTTCTGAAGTAACTTTAAAAAAACACGTTACCTCAATGGATTGAACACATGAACTCGCGATACAGTCATGTGACACTGGCCAGCGGATACCTTATTTGGACAGCCGTCAATTGATCATAACTTTGAAGGATGTCCAATATCAAGTTAAACACAATTTGTATACGCCTTCATTCTATGCACGTAAGTACGACATTTCACATACGCTAACAGAAAGGGGCGGACGTACGTACCGACGATTTTTTCCGAGGCAAAATTTCGTGGATGCATAGATAACCAAATTTTCTTAACCATGGTGCTCCAGCGAGAGCTCTGCTGTTAAAGACACACTATGCAAATATATACTTTCTATCGATTCAGTGTATGGTGAATGTCATACTTACTGTCAGTGTCACAGTTTGAATCCATAAATCATTCATTTCGTAATATTACGCATCAGCCAATTGTTTGAACGGTACACAATTCTCGAAAGAAAAAGCTAACTATTTAAAACATAAAGACACACAGGGGCCAACGCAACACCCGACAAAATGAAGCAAGCCAGCCTAAGCCAAGTTGAGCCGTTCCTTTCTATGAAACAACAAACTAAGAAAGAATCGAGCGTGATAAACACATTAAACTCATTGTTTGAATATTTTATAGAGATATAGTCTTCTTATGAGAACTGGTCTCTTTCGTGTTTGCATTTGTGTATGGAACAGCAAATAAAACATGTCAGAAAATATTGGCTGTAAAGTATTCGTTTGACTCAATGAAGAACTCCAATATACACTTTGAAAAAAAACGATCAATTTATATTTTATACTTTGTATCTTTTGGGGAGTCAAGCTTGCTATTCTTTTATGTTCAAAATACTTGTAATTTTTGTTAAATAATCATATCGCATTCAAATGTAAATTTATCTTTTTCGTACATATTGATTACTAAACAGACTATTGGGATTTACCGAGTAAAGGGAAAACGTTTTTATTTTTCCCTGGACTTTTTGTGTAAAAACTTTGTTGAACACCAAGTCTACAAAACGAAAATGTTAGGTTATGCCCATTAATTTCATTTAAAAATAAATTTTCAACACAGTCCACTTGACGAAAGTCAATATGTTTCAACCTAAGTCACTATGAACTGTCTCTAAATCACTTCGTTGCCGAGGAAATTTTAGAAAATGTGGCCCAATTTTTACTGCGACATAAAGATTACTAGATAAACTTTCTCATATGTTCATGTTTCACCGTCATTATTATTTGAAAAATACAATGATTCTACCTTAGTAATCTAGAAAAAAAAACCGTGTATTTGGTCATGTCTTTCCTTTTTCAAACCAAATTTGGTTACTAAAATTCTGTCTTGCGACCTTTTAGCGAGCTTTGTTAGAAGATATTTATCATTTTAAGGGATTTGATTCTAGTCACTCACCGTCTTTATATTTACATTCGCAGCAGACTGACTAATGCGGAATTGTCACTGATCCAAAAAGCCTTTTTTCCAAAATAACTCGTTTTCTCAAAGGTTTGGCATGAATATAATGGGGTTCTTACTGAGAGAAAACCTTACCTGAAATTAATATTTTGTTCTGCGGCGTTTTATGACGTCAAAGGATGGACTTGAACAAGTCAACTATGTAAATTACTACGACCAATACGAGCACCCTTTTCTTGTATTAAGCGCATTGATTGTCTGTCGCTCAATAGTATTATACCAGATAAAGGGATATGCATGGCAAATCCAAATTGAATAAAAAGATAGAAAAAAGATATTTTTTTCTGATTTATGGTTTTTTCATTCAGTAGTGAAAGTTTCACTAAAGATATATGTTTTTCGTGTTGTGTTACTATCTGAGATACGCAAGTTGGAATTTAAAAATCATAGTTGAGTAGATCGTGATTATATTTTACTTCAAATTGCACGTATACAATCAAAACCGAGTTTGGCTATGCTTTCTATTTACATTTTGCAGCACAAGCACTTGCAGTTAAGATGGAAACAAATTATTAACTCAGTTTATGTATATCTCGGTGTTTCGAAGTTAAATTCCGAAACTGTCTAAATTTTGTAATATCCATCAGTGATTGTGTGATCGTTTTTTCTTTAGTTGAGATAAAAAAAATAACAAGTAAGAAAAGAGTTGTTTCTACTGCATTTATACGTTTTTTTTTTATGTTTTCACAGTCAGATATTTATGAGTATAAGAAATTAACCGTTGTCTGTCGTAGGAACTGAAATCTGATTCTTACGACAAGAAGCTTTCGTGTGAAAGATTCTTTTTCATTTTCCATCGAAAAATGTTCCCATTGCCATTGTTTGTTAGATACAACTGCTCGATAACTTAAAAAGAATAGTAATTGCCTCGCATCCGAATGTTACGAACAGTTGCATTGTGTTGCGGTCTGATATTTCCCGTGCCATGCTTTTACAACTGATACATAATACATTTCTAAAAGTCGTCACTGGTTCTTACCTTAGTAGAGCAGTTTAAAAAAATCCCTCTATGTCCATCGAATAGCACAAAATAATTCTACGTAATTGGAGATTCATAAAGGTGTTGTAAATACGAACACCTTCGCCCAATATCTACCCAAAATTTTCCGTGCCTTTTGACTGGATGATAGCCGCCAATTTAAAAAGTGAATTGATTATGTCGATGTTATCATAGTGTGCCTTACCGCAGGTGTTTCAATGACAAAAATCTACGGCGAACCAAAAAGGCTAAATTTCGCATAATATCAGTTAAGTAATCTAAACTGAGTTTATTCTCTGACCAAGGGCTTGCTAGGAAAGTTGAATAAAGAAGTCTAAGCACAGCTTCATTAGCTTGCCCTTTATGCGGACATTTAGTTTGACCTTGACAATTAAACGATGATATTAGTTTTTAACGACGCCATATTTACTTTTGTCATCTTCAAGCTAAACACCCTTGAACTTTCAATAGCAAACTTTTTCTTTATCATGAAGATGAAAGCCGTATAAACAAATCTTTTGTAAAGAAATTTCAATGGCGTTGACGATGGGAGCCACGCTGTTACTTGTGCGGAATTAATTAACGGCTGAAATCGATTTAAAACAAAAAAGCTGAGTCTTTTTTTTCAACATTGAACGAGCTTGCGCATAATTTCAAAATTTGAATATGATATTGCCATATGCCACGGTCTATGCAAATAAATTGAATAACAGTATTCACGGCAATAAAAGAAAACATATTATTTATGTATGCCTGTGTCGGTTGAAGTACATAGAGTTGAATCGGAGGGGAAAACCTGAACAAAACTGGATCTGTTTTCGAATCTAATTCCAACTCATGTCACTAAAAATTCACGTCGACATTTTCCTCAAATTTCGGCAAACCTTTGAATTTTAAACTTGTCTATTATTTCATTCATCTCATCAGGCTCTGTTCTATTTGCACAATTCGCCTTACAAAATAAAACTTCTAAGGCTCTGCGTCCACACTAGCTTTTCCGAATATAGTTTCGACTGATTTCACAATAGGCCATCGAAAACTAGCATCTGGAGCTAAATTTCTTTCCGAGGTTCTTTTACCTGGACGCGTTATAACAGAAACTATATTGAAGTGATGATATAATGTTCCTTATCATTCTTTGAAAATACCGTAAAATTCCGAAAATAAGCCCCTCCATGTATAAGCCCCTCCAAATATAAGCCCCCCAAACCGGTAACACAAAAAACCCCCCGTTAAATCGCCCCTCCAAATATGAGCTCCCCAGGGGCTTGTCCTTGGAAAATTGCCCCCAAATACAAAGTAAAAGAAAGTAAAAACAGTAAATTTACTTCCAACTATAAGGCTAGCCCTATCGATTTTGAAACGCAAACTTCCCTCCGTAGATAAGCCCCTCCGAATATAAGCCCCTCCAAAAATAAGCCCCTCAAAAAGGGCCTTTGAAAAATATAAGCCCCGGGGCTTATTTTCGGAATTTTACGGTATTTCGTCGTTTCTCATTGACTCAAATCCCACGGCTAATTCTTGATAAACAAGACGAGTTCGTGGCCGCAAGGAATAAGGCGTACTTTGCCGTTTAAGACCACTTCTCCCTTCCAGATCATTCCATCAGAGACATAGAACTCATTCCGTTAGAACTAATTTATTCAGACAGGGACGGTATCCGTAAGACCCGCGAAGGATTTTGAATATCTAAAGGCAAAACACTTGAACTCTATGGAATGAACAGACGAGATGAAATTTAATCTATCAGATATATATTTTTATGTAACCTCTTTATACAAGTTTTTGCCCATTGTATTCCTCCACCAATCACATTTTATTTTTTTTTATTTTTGTATTATTTTATATACTGTAACCGTTTATTCTATTCTCACTTGATGATATGAAGACTAGTTTTGTCTAGTCGAAATATTGGGCAAATAAATTTGTAAACCTTAACTGTTCGATCAGTCTTGCCTTCAATTTTAAGTGTAGTTCTTGATTCCCGAGTGAATTAAAAAAAAATAGGGTTCGCGGCTATCCGAAGAGTTTCTGAATTTCTGACTAAAACTAAAAGGAAGACTTTTTGAGGAGTATCTGCAAGAAAAATCATCTGCTCATATCCTAGTTATGAAACGGTGCTAGAAATAGGCCAAAGTTTTGAAGAAAAGTCTAAGAGAAGGTAAGTTTATTAAAAACTTAGAATAGCAACATTTGAATGAATACATAAATATTTTTGAATTCGCCTTTTGTATTATGTAAAGGATTGTGCTGATCTCGGAGGATGTTATCCTCCTTGGCCTTCAGCCTTGGTGGACTGAGATCATGAAATGATTCTCCTCGATCTACATAATTCTTCACATCATACTCGACCTCATCGCGTTCGTCAGAACGTATCCTAATCTTGGCGTTCCTGTGGTACAAAGCCAAAAAGTTTCGAGGTATCGGGAGCGACTGCCGATTAGCCGCCCCTACTGATTTTATCAGGGGCATCTCGGCCGGGAAACTGGACTCCTTTCGACTCGATTTCGTTTCCGTAAGTGACGAACGCGGATCCGTGATCAATGATGACCTCTAGTTCAGTAATTGTTAATTAGTCTCTTTAGTTTGCTTTACTGAATTAACTGACTGACTGTTCACCGAGTTTTTAATGCCTTTTGCGTAAGTACATAATACGCTCGCGAGTATTTACATCTTCTGTATATAGCATATAAATATTAACTATACTAACCTTTCTCACTTCATATACAACCTTAAGAAATTTAAATTTAAATACGCAAAAGTAATAATAATTACTATTACTATTTCTATTCTTAGTATTTAATATTAAGAAATAGATTTTACTTGAGAATAAACTATCTGAAATTGTATCTGTTTGCCGTTGCCGCTACTATAAAATTCAAGTCTGTATTCGCCTCAATTCCTTTCTCGAATCAGATGAGCAGCTGACATTGTTAAGGCTACAACTTTTCATTATTCGGTCAATTATAAACTGTGTTTGCAGATTCTAATTTATAACCGAAATTTAAGAAATTTGAGGTGACAGAAATTACGCATTTAGGTATGCAGAAGTGAATCTGATCTCGGCAATGACAAATCGCTTTTCTTTTTTTTTTTCAAATAATCAATTTGTTAATAGAATAAATGGTTTGACCTAGTTTGCCTTCTAATACACCTTAAACCTCTAAAAATAAGCACAAGAGTACCCTTTTTAATACATTGTTTAATGAAGCTGCTATTGAGTTACTCTTCACCTATAGCCATGTGATCAATATGTTTATTCTCTTAAGTGATCCCCTTACACTTCTCATGGTACTAGTGAGGAGAATTTGTTTAATCATCAAGGCATTTATCAGCCTACATCTGCGGGTCCACTTTCGTACATTATCACAGCCTTTTGTTTTATCAAGCAGCGATACTATACGGGGAAATATCAGATACCACATTTATTTATCTTAAGTAGAACGTTTATTCCTCCTTCGTACAAATTCTGAGTGTTAATCATAACTATCAAAAATTTCTCAAATCTGATAGGCCAACAACTGTCCTGATTTCAGCACTAATAGGACAGTGTAATAGGACGCAGTACATATCAAGCCTAAGTAATTGTACAGTACGCGCCATCGCACGCGCGCACTTAAATGGCTTTTTTTTCACTGCCAACAAAAAAATCTCCGAATTTCTTGAGTTTTGATTTAAAAAAGCCTAATATATCACAAAATTTGTTATAGTTATGATTAATTGGTAAAAGAATTTCGTGTCGTCTAATCGGGTCGGATTTGGACTCCACTCAGTCCTATTACCATTATAATCATAACTATAACAAAATTCTCAAATCTGATTGGTTCTCAACTGCCCTGATTTCAGCCTTAATAGGACAGTTTAATAGGACAGTACGCGTCATGCCTAAGTAATTGGACAGTACGCGCCATCACGCGCGCGCTTAAATGGCTTTTTTGTTTTCACTGCTAGCAAAACAGGATTTCGAATTTCTTGTGTTTTGGTTTAAAAAATAGCCTATTGTATCACAAATTTTGTTAAAGTTATGATTAATTGGTAACAGAACTTCGTGTCGTCCAATTCAGTCTGTAATCATACTCGTGATTAAACAAATCGGACTCCCGCTACGCGGTCGTCCGATTTTGTTAATCACTCGTATGATTACAGACCGAATTGAACTCCACTCAGTCCTGTTACCATTACTTATATATCAAAAGGCGGACTAAGAAATTAAGAAATAATAGGGACCTTAAGCAACAGCGTTTTCGAGCGACGGACGTCAACCGGAAGTGGACTTTTTGTATCACTGGGCAGTGGTTTGTTTGAAACACTAGGGTAAATCGTCTTTTTAAGAGAAAAGAAACTTAGCAATACAGATTTGTCAGCGTCAAGGCATATAAAAAGGAAGAAAGGCTCACTTCCGGTTGACGTGCGTCGCTCAAAAAGGTCTTTGCTTAAGCTTCCTATTGTGACCATTTTCTACCACCTACTGTCACTGCTACCAGTTCGCAAGCTAAGGGTGTTGAATGACTTGTAACTTATTGTTGTGAGCTCTTTTACTTATTTAGCGTCCACTAGAGAGCGCATTTGGACGAAATTTGTTCTGATAATTTTCAACTCCTTGTTGCTGAGTTGTATTAGGAGCAATTTATCTGCACGAATGACATACGATTTTTAAGTGGAGATTAACCAAGGCGATAGCTTTATCCTTCATATAGGTCATTGCCGATTTCCAAAAAACCTTCCTTTTCAAATTAATTTAGGTTTCTGGGATCGAAACTGACCACCGACCCCTCCCCTAAGGCAACATTCTTCCTTGAAATAAGTTAGACGTAAGGGTTAATGTTGACTAGGGGAGGGGTAGGTGGTCAATTTCCCTGAAAGCTAAATTGATTTTTTTCCATTATTGACTTAGCCCTTTGTTGGCGAAAACTAAATAAAAATAAAATTAAAATCTATTGCAGGTAAAGGTCAAAACAAAGTGAATTTTCTGTAGACCTCCTAAATGAGCTGACTGAATACTTACTTTTAGTTATACGTATGATTTCTCAGTTTTATGCAATAAATCTCCCTAATAGATAATCTCAGTCCAGGCCTCCCCCCTCTCCTTAAACGCTATAAGGATTGGAAACTAATTCTTTGTACTCTGATGAGCTCATACTTGTGCTTCGCGTTGCAACGAATTGTGGGATATCCAAGTCCTCGGAGCTTCCCCTGTCTTTTAACTTTACATTGCTTTTCATCTGCGCATTTTTCTTCCTCTGGTAATGAGACATTTTACGACACATTGCTAATGACAAAAGGACAACAGTTAAAATCAACACGCTCGGCGCTGCCACGCTGGCCACACGCATTGCAGGCGAAGAAGATGAACACGCACACGATACATTTTTGTTGACCTTTGGGGCTTGCGTAGTATGCAAGGCATATCTTCTTTGATGGAAGTTTGTTACTTCTGAAATAAAATTTCGAAAAAATTAATAAGCAACAAATAAGACGCCCACAAATTCGACTTCAAATATTTTAAGAGGAGAAAACAAGCATGTTTTGATGTTTTTGAGGAAAGAAAAAGCTCCCATAAATTCGCAAACCACATTTACATCTATATGAAGGCTGTTTTTTTCCCTTTTGCAAAATAATTAATTTAGTTTACTGAAAAATGACGAGCTTGAATTACTGTCCTTATGTCGTTGTGCCATCATTCGTCTGGCAAATCAACTCACCCAAAATCTTTAGTTTTGTTCTGGTTTGTTTCGTAGTTCCTTCGTTAAACGTTTCTTTATTCGAAATACTTATCGACATTCCAGTCCTAGCAGTATGCAGGATGTTTGTCACATGAAACTAGTTTAGTGGCTTCCCCTCCCACTAGTTTCTTTTAGCTAAGTGGACTGGTGCAGCATCTGGACTAGTTACCTAAAGGTCCGCATAGGTTCGAGTTCAGTTTGGAGTACTCGAGTCACCTGTGTTACTGAGTGGAAAAAATAACATCTTTCTTATAGAAACACTTACTTCTTAACATGTTTGGCATATTACAGAGCTGTCTATCACAGCACAACATAAAGGAAGACTCCGTGCAGACGCCACTTGAATTTAACTCCTCGCTGCATCCGTACAAAACACTCGACGAAACGTTCCCATCATCCTTGGCTTCTTTGCGTAGTTTGGTGAAACACCTCTGACTTGATTCGCAGACTGCTTGTGGGCACGAAGGTGAATTACAGAAGCATAAAACTCGTGCTAAAAATGTTAAAAAAAACATAAGTTCATGTGAAATACCTTTATACTTTCGTTTTATTTGAATTCAAACATACTGAATTTTTTACTTCTCACGGAGGTTATTTCTAAACACCACATTTTAAGTTCTTGGTGTCGGATTTTAAGAAGCAGGTCTAGATCGCCCAAAATTCGGATTTTATCGATTTCTAAGTTTTTTTTGTTTATTGTTGTCATAGTGATATCGATTTTACCAAAAACTGCTTTTTGACAAACTTCAATTCATAGTCAATCACTGGTGAAAATGTTATAGCGATCGGACGAGGATAAAATCACTTTTAAGGTGAGTGAAAAACATCGGTATGGTCTCCTAAAAACTTTATCGAAAGGACAGACTATCCGGCGGAGGTATACGACACTCCCCGAGGCCCTGGAAACAAATAAAAGAAAGTTTCTTTTTCAGTGCAGTACAAACAAAGCCATTGCCCACCACAATTTTAATAGATAAAAGTAATGTTTGCCGAGTCGAGGATCTTTAATTAATAAAAGAGTATAACTCTTGCAAACTTTAACAAGACCAATACAACTATTATTGACTTTAAATTAAAAGGGCACGCGTATAAACACAAAACGACCAATATGGACAAGAAACAAGTCCGAGTTTTATATCTGTTTATTTCCTGCATCTTAAAGAAATTAGCATCTATTTTGTATTTTGTTCTTTTATCTCTCTAGTCTGCATCGACACAAAAGGTTAATATTTCTCTAGGAGGACAAATTTTAAGCTCAAGTAAACATTAGCAAATGATATGGGTTATGATCAGGAATTTACGTAAAATAGATATTTTTCTTCCTTGTTTTAGGTTTACGAATGAACGTATGGATTTACGGAAAAACAAACCGTACGACTAGTTTACTTGATCAAAAAACGCACATATTTGATGGTGATAACTTTTACGAAAAAATTTTCTTTTTTTATCTGTCGCTCCCTTTAAAAGGCGACGAGCATTAGCAAGTTTTTCGGAAAGTTTATGTTCAAAAAGCGGTTATAGAGAGCAAAAAATACACATCATATTTTACGCGAGAGGCAGTGAAAGGAATTGGAATTACGACAGGTGTAGTATTAACACTTAACTGGTCTTTCACAAACGCCACGGTGGTTGTTTTGCGGGTCATTTACAAGTAGAAGTTGTCTATGTAGTTTTGTTATTATGACAACACGGATGGAAAATTAAATGATAGCGCGTTGCTTTTGTTTCCGTCATTGGTATTTTAACCTTACGCATTAACCACTTAAAATTAAACGCAAATTCTCAAAAACGTAACCTGAACTGGGCTACCAGCCACTGAAAGAGGACCTAACGCGGCTGTGGTGATAAAAATAAAGCGGCTGTATTGTACTGAGCTTATATCCCTGTTACACCTAAATTTTTAATTTCCAAAAGCATTTTGCATATCTCTTATTTGAATGTACAGGGCTCGGCGCGCGCTTTATAGTAGAGAGTTTTCATCTGGGTTACCTAAATTTCCCGTTAATTGCTTTACTAACCTCGCACAGTGGGGAATATTGCTACGGCGAATACAACCAAAAGGATTCGTCGGCTAGTCTTCTTTGTCTGCATTCTTAAACTTTCAACAATAAACCAACCGCAAACAATTGCTCCCGGCCTGTCTTGTATGCTGCGCGGGGAAAACACAGAGTTTTTTTTTAAAAAAAAAACAGAAGTGGGCTTTGTTCTCCTGCAAGCTCTCAGTGATTGGCTGACAGAATTTGAATGTGACGCTCCGAACCCGTCGTTCTCTTGTAATCAGTGAATGATAGTAGACGTAAAATATTCAAAGCTTCTTGAAGGAAAATACATTAAATTCGCTCTACTAACCACCAGTGACCCTTGTAGAGCATCAATTTCTGGTCGTTAGAATCGAAGCGGTGGGTAGTGGCCGCTAAGGCTTAAAATGAGAACTGGAGGTTTAAACGCGATGAATCACCTTGGCCGAGTGACCCGGCTGACTGCGACAAAATTTTATTTTTTTTACATCAGTAACATAGCCTTTGTGTTTTCCCCGCCCGTCCGGCGCCGTTTCAAAAGAGACTTTTAATGGATGGGTTATTAATATTTCTTTTCAAAATAAGTAAAAAATGTTGAAATTTTCTCGCAGAAACACCTCTGCTTACAAAGTTCCTGCCTTAGACTCAAAGGGGTAGCTTGCTAATTTTGTTCTCTTTGAAAATAATCAAATTCTTGTTAGAAGTAGTTTGGCAGTAAATATTAGAAATCCTTTGTTAAAGCTTTGAGAAAAATTCGAAACGTTTTCATGTGTATTATAACAGAATTTTATCCACCGGTTGCAATTAAGTTAGGGCTTTTTATACGTAAGTAGACACTGAGGCATTCGTTTCGACAGCAATTTTTACTAAATCCATCGCTTGAAGAAAAAAAACATTACAGCTGTCTAAAAAGGTAGTCATTTCAAAACTTAGTTCGGAAGTACATTGCAAAAAGGAAAAAAATAAAACCTATTCAGGAGTTTCGTTTATGTTGTTATCTGCATACAAAGAGTGCCGCTGTCGCCTGCTTGCTGCCTCAATTGACAAACGCTTGTGATTTAGGCGGGAAATTTGTCGCTTTGGCGCCAATTACGTTAACCGCGCAAAGGCAGAAAAAGTGCTCAAATTAGACGTAAAGAGCCTCTCGAATTTGCCAGCTTGAGTATAATTACCAAGATATTCAGATGACGGTTTTTTATACAAACACCAAAGAGGACTAATTGGGCACTTTTTACACCAAGTGAATGTTTTCCTTTTATCTTTTGATAACTTACAACATCCGTTTGGAGCTTAATTATCACAGTTTTGGCCCTTTTAGCATCTTAAAAGCAGCAATTGCGCCTAGTTCGGGCTAAGTTTATTCAAGAAGACTGCGGATTTTACTTATTTTACAGTTTTGAATTTTGTTGGACATCTGATATAACATTTATGAAGTGTTTCGTATTTATTAAAATACGGATGTAGTTCCAAAAACAGATAGTGTTTACTTAGCAAGAAAACATTAACAAGAAATGCTTGTTTTTCTGTCGCTAATTTTTTCCTTGTTTTCAGTTTTTTTTTTATTTAACCTCATTGAAGACTATTGTCTAAAGACAGTTACCTTGTGAACACATCAAGCAATGAAATATGTGCTCATATCAATTGCTAAAACTTGCTTAAACACCGTCGCCCTGTCAATATTTGGCGGAGTTTCTCGATAAGCAATTCAAAAATAGATCTAAGAAAGTACAGATAGAAATTCTTAAATAGCCAAAAAAAGTTCAAAGAAAGCGGCTACTTAAAACTTAAACATCTTCATTACTATTTTGTCATAACTATTTTCGTCTCATGAAAATTTGAATGAAATTCATATTTTATTGTAAAATTACTGCGAATTAAATTAAGCCTATCTACAGACGTTTTTTCTTGCGCTGGCGGTCAGTTTTTGTTTTCATACAGTTTCTCAAGAGAAAATAGAAGGTCTGTGAACAGGCTTTAAATTAACAGTATCATAGTGGATAAATAAATATCATAGGCTAAAATAATGTTACGAGTTGCCTGAAAAACAGTAACTTCTGTTAACTGGAGCGGTCGCAGTTCATGCTTTAATTGTGTCAACAACAAAATGCTCAAATCGTATTGGCTCTTAAATCCTATATTTATTCCTTAATTTTGTTATTGCAACACCAAAACTGTCCGATTTGACCTGTCGTATTATACAAGCTTCTACTAATTTGACACGTCAAATCGGACAGTTAAACAGCCAATGAAAATCAAGTACAAAATCTTATTAGCCAACCGGAAATTCAAAGAAATAGTCCATGATAACCAATCAAAATCTATGAAAAATAATGAGTTAGCAGGCTTGTAAGCTGAAAGCTGATGATAAACAAGATGTACTATTCCTTTACTAGCTTAAGTTTCTCTAACACAGTTTGTTAAAATACCGTAAAATTCCGAAAATAAGCCCCGGCACTTATATAAACCCCTGTTTTGGAGGGGCTTATATTCGGAGGGGCCCTATATACGGAGGGAAATTAGCCTTATAGCTGGAAGAAAATTTACTGTTTTTGCCTTGTTTTTCTTTGTATTTGAGGGCAATTTCCAATTACAAGCACCCGGGGGAACTTATATTTGGGGGAACGATTTAACGGAGGGTTTTTATGTTACGAGTTTAGGGGGCTTATATTTGGAGGGGCTTATATTCGAAATTTTACGGTATTACCACATTTTTAAATGTGTAGGGTTCTATCTAGGGTATTTGAGGGGTAGAAGCTTCCCCCCCAAAAATATTGTTATCATTACAGTATATAAGTAACTATATCGAAAAAATCATCAAGACGCGACGAGGTTAGTGCACACACTATAACATTTCTCAAAATTGTCTCAAAAGACAAGACAAGACAAGACAAGACAAGACAATGTTTTATTTGGAGTCTTATACAGTCCTATGTATATCGACTTTATCCAAATAATTTGCACCAGATTTCACCCGGGGGTGGGGGGGGGGGGGGGACCCCTTTAGGAGGCTTGTCGCCTTCGGCCACTCAGGACTTCTCCCCCAAATGATAAATCCTAGATAGAACCCTGATGTGGTAATTAAAATTTGAAGAGAAAAAATGTACATGAAAAAGTTCATGCAGTCGCACCTCCGTATTTCGATTTCAACAAAAATTGTAAGCAGTTAAGGAGAAGCGCTAAACATGGCTCTCTTTTATTCCTCTATACTTGCAATTGATCTGGTAATTTGTAGGGCAAAATGAAAGTTTCTTTCTTGTCAAAGGAATCAAACATAGATTTGACATGGAATCGCTAGCAAGAGAATAGTTTGCTTGAATTGGTGTGTAGGAAATTCGGTCTAACAGGTTTTCTTCACGCTCGAACTTTTCCTTGTCAGTTAGTGATAAAAGGTCTTCTGCAAAACAGTTTTCTTGGTTAATGTCGTCTCTGTCATTCAGTGGTTGTTTTTGTCTGTGGCTAACCTCATCTCTTCGTGTTCTGAGCGGGCAGCAACCTCCATGAATCAACAAATGTCTTTGAAATGTCCTTAAGTCCCCGACGTCTTCACTAGGTCTGTTCAAGGCACTGTCCGAAGCAGCTCTCCTGTTAGGGCGGCACAGTTTGCAGATGTGTACTTCCTTTAAAAGCACGTTTTCGTAAGGTTTTTGTGTTGATTTCAATGCTGCTTTGTTAGGTTGGGCGTCACAATTAACTGGGGTTCCCGAGCAAGTAAAAGGTCCTCCTTTGATCTCTGATTCCTCCGAATTCATTGCACTACAAGTCTGAACATACTTGTTCTCTTTCATTACGTAGGAACTCCCCATCATGTCGCCCGAAGTCAAGGCTGAGCTTCGTCGGCTCGATCTGAACGTATACCGAGCGGTCAATGCCCGAAAAACCTGCATTTGATTTAAACTAGGTCGAAAAAGGATTATGTAAAGTTTTGGCCCAAATACCAGAGCAAAGATAGCAAAATTAGAAGCTATAATTGCGAAACAGTTTATAATAACATTGTGATAGCCATCTGGAGTTCCATAAAATGCACCAACAAAAGTTAGCCAGATGCAGTTAAATACAAACATAGCAAAACTAATGAACTTTGCCTCGTTGTAATTCTGTGGTAATTTTCTTGACTTAAAGGCTACAAATGTGCAAAGAAGACTTAGAAAAATGATAAAAGCGTTTGAAGCAATGTGTCCAAAATTCGGCACTACCTCACACATCGCTAAGTTTTCACTAATCGTGAGCCGGCGAAGTGTGACCCGCGGTGGACTTGACAGTAGCCATACGAAACAGAGCAAAAGCTCTAGGACGGTGAAAAACAGTGCCAACATTATTTGAGTCCGGTTATACAGGAACAGACCCAGATACCTCCGCAAGAATTTTGATTTTTTCCGTGGAGTAACTTTGCTATATCTGAAAACTACAACAGTTCGATTAATTCTGGCTAATATCATCGATAAAGAGAATGAAAAACTTGCACCAAATAAAATAGCCTGTATCTTACAATTTATGTCTGTTGGCCTTCCGATGTACGCTAAAGGAATTAAAAAACCCGCCAATAAACCAAACAGCAGCAAAAAACTTATTTCTCGGTTGGCGGCTTTAACAATAGGAGTTTCCTTGTAACGCAGAAATACAACGACTGTAAAGACACAGAGAGACTCGCAGAGGATTATGGTTCCGATTAGAGACCAGGCCCAAGCACTCTCCCAGCGAAGGAAAATCACGGGAATGACAACGCATTTAGTTTTGTTTCTGTTTGGGATTTTTCCCCATTGGCACTGCGTACATACACCTGATGCGTTGCTCACACTTCCAGCAGGGCACGGCTTACATATCCAGCAACAAACTGGTTTTAAAATTACCTTGTAGGTGCCTGGCGAACATTCTACGCTACAGCGTCCGAACGGGGGTGACTTGGTTCCACCCGGCCAATGGATCGTCTCGTTTTGAAAGTTTAACGATCCTGTTTTGCCATTATATTTACCGACCGTCAAAAAGGTCGTGATTAATCCGTCTTTACGGAAGTTAATTATATCGTAGTGTCCATTTGCGTCACCATCGCTGTCAAATGATACGGTATGGTTCGTCACGCTTTGGAACGTGACGTTAAAAATGTGTGACAGAACCGAAGAAGGCGTGACCCGATTGACGTAAATATCTTTATCATAAATGCCTTCATTGGATTTTGTTGAAAGATTTCTTTCACATATTTCTTTAATGGAATATGCGACCGAGAATACGGCATCAAACACGTAGGACACTCGAGAGAACATTGCATCAGTGTCTTGAAGCACAGAAGAAAGTCGTTCTTTACCGGAACAGTTCTTCATCTGGGAGCTCTTCGCCTTTGGAAGTCTAAAATTTTTCTTGAGGATGTTACAATGAAATATTTTCTCCCAGAATTCACCAAACCAAGGATTGTGACTCTTCGTAGATGGGGTTAATCTGTAAAAGTATTTCATAAAATTTGGTACAACTGTAGGCTGATTTATAATGCGGAGCATGCCGTCGACAATCTCCGCGTGATCTTCGGCAATCTTCGGTGAGTCAGCCCACGAGTCGCTCGCTATCCATAACCTTCGCGAGATGTTTTGCTTGGCAGCTTCGTCAAGTATCATGATAGCTTCCTTTTCCGAAGTGAAGAGCAAAATAACTCCAATATTTTTGTCTTGATGGATTTTACCAACTATTTCTGCAATTTTGCTTTTGGTTGGATTGTAAGGAATCAAAATATCCATTGCTAAACACACTCCAAACTTTTTCACTTCAGCCTTAAAAGTTTCGGCCAAAGGCCTTCCGTAGATGTTATCCAAGGCGAGTAACGCAACAAAATTCCACTGAAAATGAGAAACAATCTTCGCAATTGCTAGCCCTTGATGGGAATCCGGTGGAACGGTCCTTAGGAATGTCGGATAAAGCTTCTTGTTGCTCAAAACACGAGACGTCGAGGCATAGCCGATTTGCGGTACCTTAAAGATGCTAAAAATGTTGTTAACTGCAGAGGAGATTTCGCTGTTTCCAGCCCCTATCACCGCTACCGGCTTTCGTGTCAGGTAATGGCTTGTAATATTCTCCATTTGACCGCGGCTGGTTTTCTCGTTTACAAAGTCCAGGGACGCCTTTAGAGCCGTAATGACACTATTGCAAGTGTCGCGAATGTCGTAACCCAGGCTTATACCATGCCGAAGTAATGTACTGTTGTTGACCACTTCTATGGCGTGTATCATAGCTTCTGTCAGAATGACTCCCTCCTTGAAAGACATACTACAGTTATCTTCTTGGGCGGACTTGTGTATGGGAAAAAGACCTCCTAAATTAACATCTCCCTGTTTTAAAGCTTTCTTTTCTATTGAGCTTGCAGCGCCTTTCAGAAAGAATACCACCATTGCAGTGTACCAAACTGTGCCAAAACTAGCCATTGATCTAACTTCAAAGCTCAGCATTAGGCAAGGAGGAGATCCAGATGTCTTAACTGAATATGATTCGAAGTAAACTCTGAGGATTCTATTAACTAAATCCAAACAAACTTAATTTGAAGTCGACCCATTCTGACAAAATGGCAATCATCTTTTTCAATTCGCCTCACTTTCCAAACATATGGCATATTACACACGTTATTTGTTATTGTTCTGAATTCACTTAACGCGCAACCCCACACTGAAAAAGCAATTACAAAGAACGAATCAGGGAAGTTTTTAAGGAGACTCCAAAGTTCATCGCAGTAAGAAGTCAATACGAGGTTGAGTTCATGTTTAAATCAAAAGTTATAAGATTTGGTAAATTAAATCCACGCAGCTGGGTTTCTCAAATTTAATGAGAAACATTCTTAACAAACATCCATGTCAACGATACTTGTAGTTTGTAATTCTGGATATTATCGCTAATATCAAAGGCAAACATAACTTTAGGTGACGCGAGATTTGACTGACTTTAACGCAAAACGTTACTAGATATTAATGAACGCTTCCAAATATTTATTTTTCCAAATATTCTTGGTTCGTTATTGCTATTTACACGTCTGAACGTTTATGACGACTGCTATTTGGCAGAGAATATCATTGACTGACCCGATGAATAGGCTGGCTAGCCATAACAAAAAATTTAAAGCTTAAACTATTCGTCAACGTCATCCGCTCCTGCATCTAAAAAGTCATTGCAAAGCAAATAAAACAATTCCTTTTGATCTTGATACAGAAATTGTATTATGTAATCCTTGGCGAATGAAGGCTACAAACTGTTTTCGAGTAATTTTGAGTGCATTATTACTTGGAAAACACATTTGCTCAGACCAGATGGTTTTGAAAACGCTGTTAAATTAAAAGAAGAAATAAAAAGAATTCTCTTCTTCAAAAGAAGCCATGCTACAGAGCAGCGGGGTAGCACGTTGGGGTAAAAATTTTTTAAAATGCCATAAGCGCTGGTTAAAGACAAATGAACACAAAAGTTTAGTATAAGAGTAGACAAAAACATTCACACTGCATTCAACGTCTCCCATATTGAAGCAGAAACCATAACCGGAGCGAGCAACAGCCATGAATTTGAGTGACGGTGTAGTCACAGACCAGTTGAAATTTCAAAACGATGTGTTGCAAATTTAATTTATTGGATCAAGCTAGCCAAAAATAATAATAATAATGAAAACGTTCGTATTAATGAGGAACGAGATAAGATGCAGGAGTATAAAGGATCTGCTGATTTTCCTGTCTTCAGTTCTTCTACTTCTACTAACTTGAACATATCGAGCGGAGCTCTGCCAGAGCTGACGAATGAACGGTTCATTTCGTCGGAAAAGTCTAAAACACCAAATAAAACAGGCTAAAACACCATAAAAAGCAGCGTTAAAACCAAAAGTGGGCCGTGTCCAAAAATAATAAGTGCAAAAATAATTAGGCTCCCTGAAAAAGGAACCTTATTCAAGAAATCGAATCTACCATTCTGGTTGATGTATCGAATTTTCAATGATTTAATAAAAAACGAATTGCTTTTCTATTTTTGCTCACTATCTGATGACCATACATTTTGTATAGCCTTCCTTCAAAGCAGAAGACCCTTCTCGCCAGCGAACACTATCAAGATTTTCACATAATTTTTTCATACTTTTATGTTTCCTTTTTCACTTGAAAGTTTCATTGGTATGTTGTTTCCGGCGGTAAACTGTATTAAAACAGCGTCTTGCACACTAATGTCTGTTTGCTATAAAAGATCATAAAATTCGCACAGTCTCATACATTTGTCCACTGTGTCGAAATTAAAACGATCGGGGGTTTTCGGAAACGTGCTCGAAAGTTGAGTCTTCGGGAAAAGAAGGTCTACGAAAAAAACCCCGAACTTTTCGAAAACACTGAAGTCATGCTTGGCCCAGCTACCTGTCGCCAGATATGTGTTCCGATGTTGGCCAGCAGCCTCAAGTGTCGATGGGAAACTTTTGATAATGCATAATTTTTTATTCTCAGATAAACAGGGCGTAAGCGTAAGAGGTCAAAAGACGTAGAAGTAACGATCCCACAGTCTCCTCTTGTGGGAGTAACTCAGATTTTTCACCCTAAGGGTTGATTTCCAGTGTCGCCTAATTTTTATGTGCATACGTGCGTAAAATTTACGTTTGCAAATAAAATAGAGGCAACGTATGAAAGGTCGCTCGTAAGCGTAAAAGTTGAAGCTCGCTCAACTTCTCGTTTGAGCTCAGCACTTTTTATCTTGCCTCTATTTATTTACATGATTAAAATTTACGTGCGTTAATGTAGCCAAAAATGCGTCGGTGGAAATCAACCTTAAGACTGAGCTACCTTAACAAGGATGGTGTGAGAGGTGATAACAGAAGAAGGATGGTAAAATGCTATACAAAAGCTATTGAGCAATATGAAAGACCTGGGAAAGTTGAAAAGGATTCGGGTCGTTGAAGCAAAGTGACACCATTGTCGCTTGCAAATAGACCTTTGTCACGCGGCGGCCATTTTGTCTCAGGAGATTTAAAAAGCTTTGTTTAGGCACGGCTAGCCTCGTAGAGAGAACGACGATATTTCAAGTTACCAAATGTTCAAATGAACGGGAAAACCTCCTAACAACTCCTCTGTTAAGACCGTAAGCTAAATCGCTAGATGCCCGCAAGTGTACAGGCAAAATATCGCATGAGTAACCCCGTGTTCTTATAGAATTCATATCTATAAACACGAAAACGCGCCTGGGGATTTGTTACAAGAAAATAAGTTCGGTAACCCCCTATTTTTATTGCTTTAACATTTTGTTAGAGTAAAAAGGAAACGTCAAAGAAAGTATTACAAAATATATACGGAAGGAAATTTGCACTGCGCACAAATATCACTTTAACAAAAATTCCGCTCGGTAGAATATTTTAAAATCACTGTTTTCCTTTCCTTATGCTAAAAGCTATCGTCTAAAAAAAGTAGGGGTCACTGGTTTAATCAGTACTGGACGCTGAAAATTAGGTTTAAATAATCCGTAAGATATGTTGCCATGGTTACTAGTAATGACTAAGGCCCCCACACGAAGACGATTGTAAACGCAAACGCTAGTAAACGCAAACTTTTTTATGCGTTTAGGCCTTCCGTCCACGCGAAGACGATGAAAACGCTCACCGTAAACGCATAAATTCGAAAACGCTCTCCAAAGTGGATAAATTTGAAAACGCCGTTTATGCGTCTTCGTGTGGACGGCCGTAAACGTATATTTTCGTAAACGCTGTGAAAACGCTGACGTCAGATGTCAGCGCCAGTCTCTTTTATCGTGTGTGTTTCCAAGATGGCGTACACACGAGTGTTGAGCTGTGTCATGCTTGCGCTTATTTCAAGCATAATTGCGAGCATTCAATTGAATCATGCAATAATCGATATACAGGAAAACTACAAAAGAAGAAGACTAAACCTCTCAAGATTGTTATCCACAACTACAAGCACTTTTACTCGAGTAAAACGACTTAGATGCAGACGTGAGAGCAAAGAGAGAAGATTCTGGACCAGACCAGGTCGTACAAGCGCCTGGTGGAACAACTTTGCCGATCAAGTGGTGATACCAGAAGAGTGGAAAGAGAACTTTCGAATGAGCAGAGACTCGCTATATAATCTAGCTGAAGAACTGAGACCATACATTCGGTGTATGACATCGTTTTATGCGTGTACAAGCGATTTCGTGTGGACGGGTTAAAACGCTTCGTAAACGATGATCGTTGTCGTGTGGACGGAGATAAAAATATGCGTTTACTAGCGTTTGCGTTTACAATCGTCTTCGTTTGGAGGGGAACTAAATAACAGTTACTTTTTTAATGAGTTCAAGCATTCTTTGTATAATCCAGACTTAAAAAAGTGCCGCTTTAGCTTTGGCTCACTTTTTCTTCCCACCCCGTGTCAAAAAAGGTAAAAACTGGTACGAGCCACCTTAAGCATAAAAGTTACGGTTTGAAAAAATTCGACAAACGTGATTAATTGCAAACAATATACCTTTATTTTGAACCAAAATATTAGCCTTAAAACATCATGAAAAGAGGAGTTTTACAGTGATTTCAATGTTGTCTGTGGAGAAATAAACTCGGATTGTTACCAAGATACCGAGGCCATAGGCAGCTGCATTCCACCGGAACACTGTTGATTTGAGCAATTCGACCTCGCAAGCAACCATTTGTCTCTCGTTTGGCCGGATCAAAAACCATAAAATACTTTCTGGTCTTAGTCTCCTGGCAGTCCATAATGTTCAAACAGTGTCCACCCTTGGCGAGGTGAGATGGAACCGTGATGTTGAGGCACTTTACTGTTTTGAAGGTTGAAGGTATGATAACAGCACTTTGTGAGAAACGGTCTTTGAAGAAGTCTTTGGATTGGAGCCGAATCACTTCAACTGGGCACAATCTGTCGTGGTCGGGGGAGCGCCGTTTTACGTGGTTCGAGTGAAGTGGGAGTTTTGTCATTCTACTCACATCTAAAAGCAAGGGAGAGGCTATAAGAATTCTCAATTGAATTTTCGATCAGAGACCAACAATCGGTAATATTTAAAGTGCGCGCCATAAGTTTTCGCCGTGTCTCGGCGTAACATGATATCGTTTCTTGAGAAACAAGTACACACTTAGGTGAAACGAAATGGTTGGAAACGCTTCAGTTAACAACGTAGCAGTTATTTTTGGTAAAAAAAAAAACTGCTGAGGAACGAACCTCAAAATTAAGGAACTTAAACCCATATATCCTAGGCTTTTGTTTCTTGGTTTATTTGAATGTAAAGAAATTTCTTTTAGTTATAAGTGATCCCCTGACAGAAGAGGTTAGGCCGTGCGTGACATAATATTGAAAGAATTTATAATCTCACAGCTGTACAGTCAGGAGAGAAGCCTTGCTTTTTTCCACTAGATCGACCATTAGAGTGGATGGAACCTTTGTCTTGTACGTTGACCCTTTCTATGTGATTACAAGATATTTTATTAGCAGAAATCAATAAATTCAGAGGTCCTTTACCTTTAACAGTCCGTCAACAGCACTCTGCGCCCGACTCCGTCAAGACAACTGACCCACAGAAACCTCAAGTTAAGGGCTTACCGTAAGCATTTTCTCAACTCAGGGCCTCAAGTGAGGTACTCCTCTGGCTGGAGGACACTTTAGAAATTTTCGGGTGGGTGGGTGGGACCCTGGACTCCCTAGCCTATACCAGACCTATTTCAGATGAATTTTGCTTCCCTTTACTAGACTAAACCGATTAAACGTTTCTGGGAAACTGCCCACATACCCCTTACCTAAGTTAACATTAACACTTACTAATCCATCCCTATTTATCGCCATTTTCCAGAAATTAATGAGGTCGATGCTCTCTTTGTTATTAGCTGAGATGGGGGGTAAAGTTTATTATTTTTTTTTTTAGACTCTTCAACCAATTGATCAGTTCCTGGAAAATAATACTCTATTCTGGACCCAGATTCTCTTATTTCTATATCCTATCCCAGATTAAAGTACTTGAAAACTATGCCTTTCAAAGCGGCAGATACCTATAGAGCCCATATATGGCAGTACCCACCAAGGCATACCCTGAAGGAAAGACGCCCTTTCCTAGACTTCCCCATGACTGGTTTGTGGATCGTCACTTGAGTGTTAAAGAGATTTATGAAATCTTAAAATGCATGCCACTAATTCATTCTCAGATTCTCTGAAAAGTTGTAACGGCAACGAGATCTCTCTCAGTGAGAATGAGCGGACCAAGATCAGTCTTTTATTGCACGGTCTAATTAAGTGACCGTCTTCATTGCTATAGGATGAGTTGTTTAGTATCGATATTTTTGTACAAAAATCATTGGTCCTTAGAACGCTAACTAATCAACATGAATTATTAGATCATATGAAACAAGGGAAATCTGGCAATCCTACGAAGAGAGAAGAAAAACAACGACAACAATTAAACTTACCAAAGTCGCTCATGTCAACTTCATCAGTCATCACATCTTGAAATGGTTGTAATTGTTCAGCCACCGGAACACTGAGAGAGACTGGGTACAAGAGTATAGAAGCTAACCATGCGACGAGAAATATCGTCATCTGAAAAAGTGCAACGACATAGAGCTTATAAGAGTTTGCAAAATTTCTTCTTTTTTGGAGGGGAATCACTTCAAGATGGAGACTGCAAAACTGGACATTTAATGGCTAATGTACGGAGAATAAATCACAAAACAGTCTCGAATTCTGGATTCCCGGTACTGGATTCAGGATTCTTTGTCAGTGGAACTTGGATATCCGGATTGTATCGTTAGCGGGATTCCGGATTCCTTGAGCTGTATTCCGGAGTCCGAAGCCCAGGGTTCCGGATTCTCCAAGCACCAACGAGCAAAAATTTCGCGAATTCCGGAATCCCGATTCCCTTACACGACCCACAAGGTAAGCGGGTAGCGGGTAAGGCTGTCGTTTAAATTTACCCTTCTCACCTTTCAACTTATTTCGTGTATCGCGCTCGTGCTGTTCAACTTTAGAACTGATGGAACCAAAGCGGTCTAGCTTACGGGAGGTTGTTTGACACTATCAGGCTCCTCACGAATGTTTCAGGAAGGAAAAATGAACTTCCTCTCTTTTATTTGTCGCATTTTTTTTGACCAGTTTGTTAATAACTCCCACAAGAACCTTTCTTAAGTGTACGCCCTCGACTTTGGATCAAGTTTAATATCCGCTTACCGTAAATGACCGAATAAACGCGCGGGGCGTCTATTTAATTTTAGAGGTCCAAGAGGAGGCGTTTTATTGTTTTTAATAGATAGGAGGCATTTAAAAGAAAGAGGCGTTTATTGTCATAACTGTAACAAGCTCAAAAACGCTAATGTGCTTTCGGCAAAAATCTCAAGAGAGTTTAAAAATAACGGAATATCCAATCCACCAATTGAGACGTCTAGGCCGTCTAGAGGTCCATATCGCTCTTTCAAATCGCAACATTGATGTCCAAATCCTAGCTCAGGGTTATTGTTTTGCCACCGTTAGTCTATTCTTATACTTTAAACTGGCAGATGACATACGCAAAGCCTTGATAATCAATCAGGGAACTGAAAGAATTGAATGATTTTACTCATTTTGCCTATTCCTAGTATTTTGGAGTAATTCTCAGAGAAGGCGTCTATTAGACAGGGGCGTTTATTAGAGGGGGGCGTCTAATTCAATTCAAACAGCGTAGAGGGGGCGTTTATTATATAGGTCATTTACAGTACTTATAATAATAATTGGTGCGAAGATGTCGTTCTGTCATAAAAAAGGTTCAAAACGTTTACACTTTATTAAAAACCAACGCACTCAGTATTATTATTAACAGTGTGCTTTAGAATTTCTGTGTTGTTTTTTATTTCTATCGCAAATTTAAACTCTCCGATTTGGAAAACAACGGAAGAACGGATATCCGGTTGATTAATGAAATGTCCACCATTTAGGCGCTCATCCCAAAGACCACTGGCCTGGAATTTCAATAAACCTTAATTTTTTAACATAGTCTCTTGCAACCGCTGGTTGATAGCGTTTACTGATCTTAATAAATGGTTTCCAAAGCATGCAGTTCGTATTTGATTTACTCCATAGTCCGTTTTCATAATCACGCTACATCGTATTCTACGGTTCATTATAACTAAGCATGGGCAAGTACAATTTACCATATCGTAAATATACATATTTTTTCACTCAGTGTTCTTGTCGTAACGGTCAGTTCACGGTCTTTCTTCTCACAATTCACGATTTTTACTTACATTTACTCATCACTACTTTGTCCGTTGTGGTTTGCCCTTTTTTTGTTTTAGGTTCAAATAACACCCGAAAAATAAAAAACCTGGTGACGATTTTGTGAAGATGAGTTAAAACAAAGTTTTAAAGAGACGAGGTTTTACATATTTAGCTGGCTTACGTCATTAGATTTCCAATGTTTAGGTTATAAATATTAAGGGAGCCGATCGCCTTCGGAGAAAAGGCAGCAATCAATAACCACTTCGACAAGTTTTGTGACGTCACAAAAGGAATAGCACATAATAAAGAGGTTTCCACAAGAAAGAACTTAACAGTCGCATTTAATTCAATGGTCACAATACAATCAAACATCGTTAATACGGACACTGACTGAAGGGCCATAGAAAGTGCCCGTATGCGGGTCATGTTGTTAAAGTCAAAAAAACACCTTTAATTGGAACAAAATACTAAAGAAATATACGAAGACATTAGCATCGTCAAATTAAACATCTCTAATCTTCTCAAAGCCGTCATTCGACGGAAAAATCCACGGAAATACTTTAAAATAGCTCAGCTACATTCTACATTAAAAAAAACCGTTGTCTTCATAACTCGTTTGATGCTAAAATAGTCTGAAATTGGCGTCTGCAAATCATATGTAACCTACGTGTAGCCGCACCCTCACCTCTCTCCATTTTTCCTTCGTTGGAGTAGGGTGCGGCTACACGTAGGCTGGTGTAATGTAGCACTGGGAACATCGTCAGGATGTCAACTAAAGGTTTTTTCTATCTTCAGAAAGGAAAGGTCTGTTACAGAACATAGTTGACCTAAGTGTCCGCATTAGCAAGGTTTTGCATTCTATGAGAATTTGTTGACAGGGTAAGAAAAAAGTGTCCGTTGTCTGCATTAACGGGTCTCTGTACTAAGCAGGTTGAATAACTGAATTTAGAGAAAATGTGATGGCTTTCTTTAGGGACAAAGAAAACTGTCCGTAATAACGAGGTGTCACGGCGTGTTAAGCGGGTGTCCGTAAAGCAGGGTTCGACTGTGAAGGATTTCACCCACAGACTTTAAAGCTACATAACAAGTAATGCTCAGTAGCCCATCACTTCAGTGGTCACATTTCAGGAATTTTGTTAACCTGCGTAACAAGTGTTTCCGTGCGGTTTAAGGAGCAAAGAACGAGGAACGAGGGTCAAAGATCGCGAGAAAAATATCGCTCGCGCGGCCAAAACCGAAAATTCCGTTCCTCGGTCTGCTTTCTTTGCTCAAGAGAGAATGGTCATTCTCTCTTGCTTTGCTCCAGACTTGAATGTACAACAACTTTCTACAGCCCTTATTAAAAACTTGCAGTATCATAGGGGGATGCTTCAATTTATAAGCTCACTTCACACTGACCTCGGGAACCACAGGCTGAGTGTAAAACGTTAGATCCAAAAAGTTCGGTATAATTCAGTGATCACCACAGAAAAAAGGTCAAAAAACGACCATTTATAATCACTGAAAAAAAGGCCAAATAATGCTTTAAATAATTTTGTTTGATAGTTAAGAACATAATGGCCAATGGCCAAACAGATGTCTTTTTTGTAATAATTATAAACAATCAACGATAAGATGAAATCATTTTTCTGAAGAGAAGGAAGATTTACTTGCATTTTTTAAACATTTAAACATTATATGTTGACGAAGTTTGCCCTTAGAGTAAAAAACTCCTCAAGAGGGCTCACTTCCAAAAAATTTCATACTCGTAATTCATATCTTCAAAAATGAAACCGTTTGCGAAGAAAAACTTTCTTCTTCTTTATTTTCCTCTTTTTCTTTCAAGAAACATGTATATATTCAGTTGTGGTTTACTTTAATTCCATGATCCTTATATAGTCGTTTATCGGAGACTGCCAGACTGACTAAGACTTCTCTGTTAAGATAAGAAAAGAGAGCTTTTACTACTATTACTACCTACCTTCAGAAAGCAACAGAAGCAAGAGCACTCAGGATTGTTACATACCACTTTGATTTTCAAGAAAATAGAGCATCGTTAAATAACGCAAACGATCCTTCTGCTGACTATTCTCTTTAGGTGGCTTGCATCACGAAAAATGGCCTTAATTATTTTCCGGCGTCTTTTGTTTTAGTGAGGAAAAACAATGCTCCTTGGTACCTTTTGATAATCAGTGAGTGTAGGAAGCTTTGCTGGAGTCTTTTTCTAAAGCGTTACCGCCCTTCGGCAGCTGCACTGCGAGTCAACCTCCGCAAAAGTGCTTTTCAATGATGAAGGTTTGTAAAGTCGGAAAACTGAAACTTTGAAATTTAAAACTTTGTTTTCAAATGCTGAACGTTTTATATTTGGTGCCTAAATCATTGCATTTTGAAAGCAAAAAGGCTAAACAACAGTACCCATGTTGTTATAATATTATTATCAGTCTCGGTAAAGGTTGGCCGTGCGTGTGATGAGCTTAGTCTTCATATTTGAGACTTTTTATTTAACAACGTCCGGAAAATTAAAACCACCCAAAAATTGTTAACGTGATATAACTATACAAGCAGTTATGCAATTGCCTTTATCTGAACCTTAAATACGAGTCCATTGTCGAACGAGACCTCAATCAGATGCAAAACAGGTTAGAAACTAGACTAGTGATACGCAACTTGATTCGGAGCGCATTGTACTTGTTCAAATTGGAGTATTCCCTAGTAGATAAAAGAATAAATGGCAAACGCCTGAATTAAATAAACATTTGTAAAACAAATATCCGTTAATCAGTTCATTACTATTTTTTTTGAACCGCTTTCTTACTCCATGGAACTTAGGGTTGAATTGAATGTCGCGCGCAAAACCTGGACTTTCGATTTTGTGATAAAGAGTCTTCGGTTATTGAAAATGTTGTAAGCTTTAGAGTTTATTTTCGATCTATTTTGAATCCTTTTTCCGTGATATGTTTTAAAGAATTATTGGATCTTGCCATAGGAGACATTCTTATTGATATTTCAAGATCCCAATTTGTTAACCAAATATTCAGTACAACAGATAGATAAGATCTTTTCCAAAGGAAAAAAATAGTCCTAGTTTTTTGCATACTCACCAAAATAAATTATGTAAAGGTACACTCTCTAGCCTGCGAGCAAGCTCTCCATTCGGGGATATCGTGAAAAGTATACCCTCGAGAGGCACACGAGAGGAGACGCGAAAGCGGGGGGCGGGGGAAAGAGTCTTTCCTCGGCCCCTCACTGCTCGCTTCGCTCGCCCAAGTAGGAGAGATTGTTCGCAGGCTATACACTCTCTTTCAAATTTACAGTTGTGGACTCCTCTGTGATGGCTGGTTTTGCATCACTGACAAAATAATTATAATTCATATAAACAGTGTTTCTTCCGTAACAAACTAAAAATTGAACGAATAAATTGAGTAAATAGTTAGTGGATTAATTTACTTTACAGACGAAACAATGAACGTGGGAGGTTTAAGTTGATTTTTTAAAAAAGTAATCATAATTTACTCGAGATCGTGAGAAGCAGCGGGATGTATGCATTAAATCTTCTTGAGAAATGTTTTTTCAAATCGTATGGTTGGAAGAAAACTTAGTAAACTTGATAAAATAGAACCCGGCACCAAGAGCCGTTGTGGCTCTTGCCAGCACCTTATCTTTAACGGGTGTTTCAGATAAGAACTTCCCCACGGATTAAAATGAAATAAAAACTGGAATAGGGTACAGATTTGAGGGATATGGGATTGTAAATTATCTTACTGTTTATTGTTTTCGAGGGAAAATAATTCGGGGAAAATCGAAGATAACAGATTTAAAATCCTGTTAAAAGAAAATTAGTTTTGGATAGATCTTCTACAATATGGCATGCAAACGTAACCTCTCTTATTTATTTATTTACACCACCCCTTCTAACGTAAGATTACAGCATAACATTCAATTTGAGATAAAATTCATAGTAGCACAATTACAATACAAGATATCTTAAACTTGGTTAATAATACAGTTGAAATTGAACAAGAACACTCTCATAAAATAGGTAACTGTAGAAGGATCAAAACAGTTTGTGGCGGGGGGACTTCAGAACGCCAAAGGCTTGTACAAGTAGGTCCCCTCATGATTTGCTCATTGATTGAAATAATTTAGGACTAGGGGGCGGAAGAATACAATAGACTTCAGTCGGTTTCAAAGGTACGAGAAAGAAAAGTCCCTAAAACGCTTTTTAAAATTAGCGAAAGTGGTGGAACTTGAGACGGCTAACGGAAGGGAACTCCAAATTTTTGGACCAAAGTCAAGTATAAAAGAGTAAACTGCTTAATATTTGTTCGACAAAAAAGAAAGTGTGGTCTGTAATTTCTTACAAATCTGGTAGCACATGTGTGTACCTAGCCACCAGTTATAAATAGACTAAGTCGTCCAGAAACTAACAAGGCAAACTCTATAGTTTGCTTTTTAACGCGCCCCTGGTTGACTCGCATTTACCGCTCAAACGTATGATTTCCCGAATTCCCAACATACAGGTAAAAATTCCCACATCCCGTGCTTAAAGTTGGGCGAATCTCGCTTCCCGGGTAGCTGTAGGAAGATATTTTCCGAATCCCGTACCAGACCCTGTTTCGACATTGCCTGAGTCTCCTTTGCCTCGTGGTAAAATATCTGGAGTAGTAAACAAGCTGAAGGAGGCTAGTAGGTTCCACTCCTACAACCGAGTCGGCTGAGTCACTTCATTAATGAAGCATCATATGCATACTCGACGTTCAATCATCGTATGCAGTGTCATACTAATAACTCAGAAAATACCACTGTTTCACTGGACATGCTCTTTGTATTGCCTTTTCTTAAGCTAACGCGGTCTTTCAGGGTCAAAAGCCACTGGACGGCCTTAACCACAATTTACGAAAGTCCAAAACTGACATTTTACCAAAGGGGTTAATCCTGGTTTTGGTGAAAATTTTGAATGTTCTTGATGCTTTTTCTTTTTTGGCAAAATAGACTAAAAAAAAAGGATTTTGTGCTCTGTAGATAGAAAACAAGCCTTTCTAGACTATAAAAACATCAATTTGAGAAAGTCGAAAATCTGACATTTTTCCAGTAAAGGGGTTAGTCCATAGCCTGAATTTCATCCGGTTACTTCGAGTCGTTATTACTCCCTCAGTAACGTCGTTGTTGAGAGGAGAAAAAGACTCGAAGCAATTGGATGAATTTCAGGCTAGTTAGTCCATGGCTTTGGTAAAAAATTTGCAAATTTGTTCATCCTTTCTTTTTTGGCCAAATAGGCTCAGAAGAAGTCTTAAGTGCCGTTCTAGATAGAAAACAAACCATTCAAAACTATAAAAATATCAATATAAGAAAGTCGAAAATCTGACATTTTCCCAGAGGGGTTAGTCCACGGTTTTGGTCAAAAATGTGAAAGTTCTTCATCCTTTCTTTCTTGGCCAAATAGGCTCAGAAGAAGTCTTAAGTGCCGTTATAGATAGAAAACAAACCATTCAAAACTATAAAAACATCAATTTGAGAAAGTAAAAAATCTGACGTTTTTCCAAAGGGGTTAGTCCACGGTTTTGGTCAAAAATGTGAAAGTTCTTCATCCTTTCTTTTTTGGCCAAACTGGCTTAGAAAAGGCGTTTGGTTCCGTACGTTCTAGATGGAAAACAAGCCATTCCGGCTATAAAAACATCTATTTAAAAAAGTCGAAAAACTGACATTTTTCCAAAGGGTCCATGGTTCTCCTGATGGTTTTGGTCAGAAATTTGTAAATTTCTTCATTCTTTCTTTTTTGGCCAAATAGGCTCAGAAAAGGTGCAGTTTTAGATAGAAAACAAGCCGTTCTAGACTATAAAAAGAAAGTCGAAGATCTGACATTTTTCCAAATGTGTTAGTCCATAGCCTGCGGGGAGCGGACGCTTTTTTTGGCTCTTGTTTCGCCCCCCCCCTCCCCCCGAGTTCTTTTTCGGAGGGAAAGAAGCGACGACCTGAATACGTCTGCGGTTCGAAGGCTAGCTATTACACAGTTACCCAACAAAAAGAGATCCGGCAACAAGTGTACCGGTTGATTTTTACTTTAAGTTTTGAAAAATCTTTTTTACGAATAAGAAGCGCTTGCGAAAGACATTTGGATAAAAAGTACTGAGCTAAAATGTTTCTCAAATTAAAAAAAAAGGTTAAAAACATTTTAGCGCAGTATTTGTTATCAAAAAATCTTTTTAACTGGTCTATTATGGGCTTTTAAAAAATCAATTTTTGCAATAGGTCGACAATATTGCGTTTCATAATTGGCAATAAATCAAACATTGATGAAAACCTGAATCTGTCGTTCTTGAAAAAGGAAATTAACTTGATGAACATGCAAATCAATTGAAGTAAAATCCTAGAGCGATAATGATTGTAAAGTAACAGACTTTTTAGTTGGCATATGTGAGTTTATTATAGACTGCAAAACAGTCCGTATTTTTGCGTTGAGAAAAAAACCGACTGTTTTGCAGTCTAAGTTTATTATCGGTCGGGTTTTCACTGATCTGGTAAAATTTAAAACAACGTTTATTGTTTTAAAGTTTTCAGAATAGTTCCATCTTTTTGAAAAGGGACGAAAAGTGAGAGTTCCTGACATAATTGACATTCTAAAGTAAAAACCAAAAAACCAGAACAAAACGAAACTCTTCACCGACTCCCCTCCTCTCCAATGTCTGCCCAATCCCCTCCCCCCCGGACCCCTCCCCCCTCCTCCTTGAAGGAAACCTGGGACCAAGGGAAAAAAACTCAAGATGGCGCCTGAAAATTACCCGCGTGTTCAGAGCCTCATGAACTTTATAGTGATTTCAACGTTTGTATTGAACTTCATCGACATGGCTTAAGCGGCTAAGCATTTGGAATTTATCCGTCGTCGTTTGGCTCATTTACATGTACAGAAATGTGCGTCTTCAGTAGTCGGAAGCAAGCTAGCTTTAATACACATTCAGTCTGTTGGCCCAGACGTTATAAAGCTAAATATATCAAAGGTAGGCTTTCCTGAGTTTGTTGAAATTTGGTGGAGACTACCATTCCTAGAGTTAATGTAAGATTGTTTATGCACACATTTCCTAACTAATGTACCAGTCCATTCCAAAACTGGACAGTATAAAATGTAGACTGCAGACTGACGGCAGACCATTGTTTTCAGGGTTTGAAAACAGTCAGTGGGACTATTTTTGTCTCGTTCTGATTGCGTAGTGAAAACAATGGTCTGCAGCAGTCTGTAGTCTGCATTTTGTACTGACCAACTCCAAAACAGCCCATGCTCCCCCCGCGCAAAATGCCGGGCATTTGACGTTTTTGAAATTTTTGGTCAAATTCCTGGGTAGTTGAGATGGTCGAATGCCCCACCAGCTAGGACTTCAAAAAGTGTAAAAAACCCCAACCCACCAACGACTATTCAAACATTTTCCCATGCGTCAAACCATTTATTCAACAGTAAACATCCTACTAAACAGAACCCAAATATCTAATCAAGTCGTGGAAAGTTGTCTTCCAGAGGTTTGTTCATTTCAATAAAATTGTTCAATTCTGAAATCTCACATTTAACAGGCTCTTTTAAAGGCTCTCAAAATAATAAAAAAGGATGCAAAGTCTATTTTTCAGCAACTTTTTTAAGGATGGCAACATTATCAGATTGTAAGGTCTGTAACACTTCTGTACTATACGTTTCCAAGACCCTAGATGCTTTAAAAAAGACCCTGTAGCACAACATTTCATACGATAGTCAATCGATATACCACCGACAGTCGACCGATATTCCACCGACACTTAAAGGTCCCCGATTGGACCGAGTGTCGACCATTATACTTGCAAAATATTGACTGATAGTCGGTCTATATGTCGGTTGACATGTCGCGCAATATATCAGTCGATATATCAACCAACATATTGGTTACGTTTCAGTCAATAAATTATATCGACCAATATGTCAACTGAGTGTTGGTTGATATATTAGTCGCTATGTCGACCAAGGGGTGCATGAATTATGTAAGATCCAGAGTGATTTGTTCAATTCATTTAACTGGTTGACCAGCTGACAAGCTGACTAATTGGTTGACTGTCTGGCTGATTTTTTGAATAACTAACTGACTGATTGACTGACTGCCTAACTGTCTGACTAACTGGCTGACTGACTGATTTACTGACTTACTTAATAACTGACCCACTGACTGAGTGACTGTTTGACCAACAGGCTGATTTGTTGACTGACTGTCAAGTTGACAGGCCAACTGACTGATTGATTAACTGACTCCTTGTCAGACGTAATGGTTGACTTGTTGACGGACTGAATGATACGCTGACTTACTGGCTGACTGATGGACTGACTCATGGTTTAAAGCAATGTATGACTCATTGACAAAGGTTTTACCATAGGTGTATGGGCCGGTGCAACTCAGTTTTTTTGGGCAGCAAGAGAAAATTTGAGCCATGCCAGTACGTCTCCATGGTTATTTAATTATTTTGAGGACCTGAATATTAGCCTGAAGTCAGTGTAATAATCCAGTTACATTCACACGAGACAGTGGTTGCCTAGCATGTGATGAGTAATTTACATAATTATTTGTAGTTTTTTATTGTTGGTCACTGTACTGCACTGCACTTGCTGGAATGGGTTATTTCCAGTAATAAACTTCTGCATAACTTTCTAGAATCATCTCCACTCAAAGAACAGTGTATGGCAGATAGCATTAGCAATGGTCTTGAAAATGAAGAAGTGGCTGACTAATTCTCAGTTTCAATTAGGAGAAGAATCTGAATTCTTTTAAAAAATCTATCGTTCAGTTTAAAATTAGTCACTAATTTGTTAAAGTAGACCAAAATGTTTACAAAACTGCTAACAAGACTGCCTCGATACATACTAATCAAATCCTTCTTTCTAGCAATCAGGTAGAGCTATCCCACGATCTTTCACACACATACTTTTTAAATAGGTTAAAACTACTATGAGGTGAAATTGCATGTCAAAAGCGCTTCATTTTCTACAGATAACAGCCATACATCAACATTTTCCTTTTCTTACCGTATTTCTTACAATAAAAACTTCATCCCAAAATATCTTGATAATGATCTTACAGATTTTGCTTAAACTTCACGAACATCAAGGTGACCATATTGGAGAAAAAAGCTCCTGTGAACGATTTTGTAAGGTTCCCAGTGCCGAGAATTATTGCTGAATTAAAATAGGTAATGGCGTCATTTCGTTGCTATGACAACTTTGATGTCATTGCAACCCTGATGATGACAAATTTTCATCTTAGTACAACTGTTATGGCAGTTTTTCTAAATGTTTGTTTATGGTGACATAGTTTATGCTCAAACTTGGTATTGACCCTGAAAAACTGTATCGAGCCACCTTCATAATAATGCCAGTGTGGCCTATGTTGTTGTAATATGGCCTTTGTTTCTTTTCGACTCTTTCATAAAATTTTGGGCAACTTGTGAGATTTTTTTTGGGCAAAAGGTTTACTGCCCCCCTTGGCAAAAAATTTCGCGTACGTCTATGGGTTTTACATAGCTTTGTGACCTAGCATTTGCATACATTCTACATAGTGTCTGATTCTACAAGGGTTACTAATCGACTCACTGAGTGACTAAATGGCTGACTTACAGTTTACTGACCAACCAACTGACTGACTTATTGATGGACAGGCTGCTTGCTGACTGAATGACTCAACTGACTGACTGGCTGACTTGCTGAGTGACTGTCTGACCAAATGGACCACTAGAGGATCAATGTACGAGGGTAATCGTTTAATTGTGGAGCCTATTTTAGTAGCCTTTTTGCTAAGAATTTCCCTTGCATAGGCTTAACAACCAGATGTCTATTACCGCTAAATATGATATTAGATTTTTTGGTATAATTACTTTAAGCTTCCATTCTTGAGCATGTTTATAAATTCCATCAAGCGACTGTTGAAATCCTTTTGGTGAATTACTAATTACTTTAGAACAGATCATCAGCATACAACAGGTAGTTTAGTGATTGATTACCTAACTTGACGCTATGGCAGTAAAGTCATTCATAAAAAAGAAAATAGCTCTGGGCTTAACCCTTTTAAGCCTTAAGAGTGATCAGCATGAAATTTCTCCTTACAATATCAATGCTTTAGAATACAGAGTGTTCTTGAGAATTGAGGTCACAATCAGGGAAGATGATTCTAATTGATATTTCAACAAATTCTCCCCACTACTTTTATTGAAAATGTATTGGGACAGTAAATGAGAATCTCTCAGGGGTTAAAGGATTAAGCCATACCCTTGTTGTATGCCTTGGTTACATAAGAAACTCTCAGTCATTGTGATTAACTTTCACACAACTCCAACTAATTGGCTGACTGACTGATTGACTGGTGGCTGACTTGCTTACTAACTTACTGACTTCTCTGCTTACCAACTTACTGACCAATTATTACTAACTGACTGACTGACTGTGTGGCTGATAGACTGCTTGACTTACTGGCTACAACACTCGCCACAAATCATTGAAACAAAAGCTGTTTTTCTTGAATTTTTTGGAAAATTTCTTACATTCACTCTCTCACCTTTGTTTTCACTTGAATGTGCCCCTCTCCTTCCCCAATGTTTAGCCACACGTATTTTGGAGCACTGAGACTACTGTAATATCCAAATCAACATTATGGAAGAGGGAAAATCACACAAGTGTTTCAAGATTTGTGACTAGTATTGTAGCTCATTGACTAATTGACTTGACTGGCTGGCTAACATACTGAGATTCATGCTAAGAAAAGGCATTAATTTTAATGCCTTAATGGTGTGAATTAAGATTACTGCAATTGCTGATGAAAATGACTGATTTTTCATTTCAGATCAGATTTGTCCAGCAGATGTGTCAAGACTTCAACAGCCACAATTTTGAGCTTATCTTCAGTACTGTAAGTGCAGTATAGATTGCTTTGTAATCCAGCTATTGAGTGAACCAGACAAACTGAAGTCGTGCAGCTTGCTTTAAAGATTGACGTACATTATCTTCAGCTTTTAGTGCCCATACCTGACCTAATTAATTGACAAATTAAAACTCATTTCAAATTGAATGTTTCTGTAACTGACTACCAGAGCAAGTAACATACTGACTACATGTGACTGATTGGCTACCTGACTGCTAAACTGACAAATAGTGAACAACTGACTTACATGTACCAACCAACTGACTGACTTACAAACTGACAAACTGAGTAACTGACCCTCTGACTGACTGACTCGGGACTAAGCAAGCAACTGCCTTACTAACTGAGAAACTAAAATCGGCGACAAAATTGTTGACAGATTGTACTCAAATAGGGTATTTTCAGAGAACAAAAGAATCCTTATCCCTCCCCTGTCCCCTTCATTCAAAGTTGGGGTGTTTGTTGTTTTCTATAGGTAGCTTGAACGTTGGCACAACATTGTGTGGAGGGGGTGGGGAAGGAAAAGCTGTATTTCCTCCTTTTGAAGTCAGTAAAATGTAAAAAAGCCCCAGTCTAGGGCAAAGTGTCTCATCTCGCTGATTGTAGCTAAATAACTGTCTGAAACACAAACTGACCAACTGATTGACTGAGAATTATTGACTAATTTACTTACTAACTAATCAGCTGACGTAATAACTGAACAACTCAGTAACTGGCTAACTGTTAAAATGACTGACTGACTCAGCTAATTAGTTTCTGGGTAACTGTCTAACTTACTGAATGGCTGAGTAACTGAGTCACTGACTGATTATTCAAGTGATAATGACTGACTGGCTGACAGAATGACTGATTGAATAACTGACAGAATGACTGACTAATTAAACACCTTACCAAGTGTCTGACTAACCTCAAGCAACTGATTGGCTGACTGAGCTGAAAAAGTCACTGACTAGCTGACTGGTTACCTGACTGATGGACTGACTAACTGACTGTGTAAGGAGGGGAGGGTACTGTTATCAAAGGAGGAGTACCATTTGCTAGTGCACTGCAGTCAAGGGGGGGGGGGGGGGGGGGTGTTAATTTATTATAATTAACCAACTGCCTTGCTTAAGTGGAAGGTGGGTGCCTAGGATACCCAGGGGCTTCCACTGTGGCCAGCCAGCCCCTAGATAGAAAAACTGCCCCCATGGCTGGCAAATCCCCGCAACCCAGCCATGAGCCCCCATAATTCCAGGCACCCGTCACACTGATCAAACAGTGGAAGGAAGAAAAATAGGGTTGGGAGGGGGGGAAGACGCTAAATGAACCGCTCCATAGACCACTGCACAAACGCTCGATGAAGAACTCGCAGTTCCTAGCCATGTACAAAGCTACCACAAACCATGTGAGCCTGCACTTATGAGATTGACCGCTGGATGCCCGCTACGCTCTTGGGCCGCTTGACTGCTAAGCTTGTAGACAGCTTGACCGCTAAGCTTGTGGACCGCTAGACCGCTTAACTTGTGGACCGCTAGACCGCTTAACTTGTGGACCGCTAAACTTGTGGGCCGCTTAACTGCTAAGCTTGTGAACCGCTTGACCGCTATGCTTGTGAACCGCTTGACGGCTACGCTTGTGAACCGCTTGACCGCTAAGTTCGTGGTGGTTAACTTAGTTAAATTACATTTAACCAAATTTAAATGTGGTAAAATTAATTATTCTGAACATGTTTGCTCACTGATATTCATGAAAGTGTGATGCAGTCAAACCTTAATAAGGGCACCAAGTGGGCCATATTAACAAGTTGTCTGTATTGAGCAGGTTGAATTAATTAGAGAAAGATTAAGGCTTTCTTTCCCTAGGGACAAAGCAAACTGTCTGCAATAATAAGCTTTCCGAACTAAGCGGGTGTCTGTAACGCAAGGTTTGACTTTAATGGGAATTGGTCTGTTCTGAAAATAACTGATGAGCTTCATTGAATATTTTGAATTTTTGTTTGCAGATGAGATGCCACAAAAAGACTGGACAAGGACCTTCATGAGCCAAGAGCCTCTGTTATCTTCAGTAATGTAAGTGCTGTGTGTTTTGTGTTTTAATCCAGCTCTTAAGTAGACAAGATTAGCAGAACCGTTTGGTGTAAAGTTTCATAAAGTGACTGTCTGACCTACTGACTGATGGACTGTCTGATTAAATGATTAATTTGCTTAGTATACTTCTAACTAATCAACTAACCATTTTGACTAACTGACTGAACAACTTAGATACTGGCTGACTATTTACTTGTAACTGACTGACTGGCTGATGGGATGACTGATTAGATAACTGACTGAATGTCGGAATGAATGAGCAACTTACAGTACCAGATACTGACTAATGGAGCAACAGACTGACTGACTGACTGACTGACTGACTGACTGTGCAATTGGGTACTGGACCGGCTGACGGAATGACACGATTGAGCAACTGACTGACTGACTGTGCAGTTGGGTACCTGATGGACTGACATAATGTCTGATTAAGCAACCGACTGACTGACTGTGCAGTTGGGTACCTGACGGACTGACAGAATGTCTGATTAAGCAACTGACTGACTGACTGTGCAGTTGGGTACCTGACCGGCTGACAGAATGATTGATTGAGCAACTGACTGACTGACTGTGCAGTTGGGTGCCTGACTGGCTGACAGAATGACTAATTGATGACTGACTGACTGACTGTGCAATTGGGTACCGGACCAGCTGACAGAATGACTGATTGAGCAACTGACTGACTGACTGTCTAGTTGGATACCTGACAGACTGACAAAATGACTGATTGAGCAACTGACTGAGTGACTGTGTAGTTGGGTACCTGACTGACTGACAGAATGTCTGATTGAGCACCTGACTGACTGACTGTGCGGTTTGGTACCTGACTGACTGACAGAATGACTGATTGAGCAACTGACTGACTGACTGTGCAGTTGGGTACCTGACGGACTGTTAGAATGTCTGATTGAGCAACTGACTGACTGACTGTGTAGTTTAGTACCTGGCCGGCTGACAGAATGACTGATGAGCAACTGACTGACTGACTGTGCAGTTGGGTACCTGACCGGCTGACAGAATGACTAATTGACAACTGACTGACTGACGGACTGAATGACTGATTGAGCAACTGACTGACTGACTGAGCAGTTTGGTACCTGACCTGCTGACAGAATGACCAATTGACCACTGACTGAGTGTGCAGTTGGGTACCTGATTGACTGACTGACTTTGCAGTTGGGTAGCTGACCAGCTGACTGAATGACTGATTGGGCAGCTGACTGACTGACTGACTGACTGTGTAGTTGGGTACCTGACTAGCTGACACAATGACTGATTGAGCAACTGACTGACTGACGGACTGTGCAGTTGGGTACCTGACTGGGTGACAGAGTGACTGATTGAGCTACTGACTTAATGACTGACTAAACTGAGTAACTTACCAAGTGACTGACTCAGTGCAAGCAACTGACTGACAGACCTAGGGACTGACTGGGGTTCGCAAAGCAGGAGTCAATTTAATAAAACTTTTACAAGTGTATCCATTGTTTAGAGTCTGCGTTAATTAAGCTCTGAACAAATGAACTTCTTTACCCCATTCCAATGAACTTCAATTTTCTGTTTTCTTGTACAGATGTTTCTGATAGGCAATTAAACCAAAAGAAAGCTATACATAATCGAACCAAATAATAAATACAAAACAAAGAAATGTAAACAGACAAAAACCTAAAGAAATAAACTAAAGGAATTAAACAAACACACACACACACCTGACGGTGAAGGTATTATCCGAACAGTGAGGGACAATACATAAAGTATGGCAATGGTATACAAGCGATCCTTGAATAATGGTCACAAATGTTACACTAAACGGCAGGGTATTAGTGACCTGGAACTTAAATTACCAGAAAGCCCAAAAAACCACTGGTCCTAAATCAGTGGAAACAGTCTGAAATTATATTGCTACATCTGTACACTTGTAAAATTATATTTGTAAAAGTGCTATAGAATTGATACCAGAAGTGCTATTTGCTAGTAAAGCCAAGGGGTGGGTGTTAATTTATTTTATGATAATCATATGTGGTAAATTATTCCAACATGGTTGCTCACTGGTATTCATGAAAATGTGATGCCGTCGAACCTTTTTAATATGGGCACTAAGGGGGCCATAGAAAGTGTTCATATTGATGGGATGTCTGTATTAAGCAGCTTGAATTTAGAGAGGGCTTTCTTTCCTCCAGGGCAAAGTAAAGTGTCCGTAATTATAAGGTTTCTGTATTATAAGTGGGTGTCCATAAAGAAAGGTTTGAATGTTAATGGGAAACTGGTCTGTTCATACGTGTAATCAAATGGTGACGAATTAGGGAATAATTTAACCCGTGTTTTGTCTAAATCCGAATAATTTCCTGAGCCTTTAGGCGAGGGATTTGGACAAGACACAAGTCAAATTATTTCCTAATTTCACGAGTCTACCATTTGATTACCTATTATATCATGGGTGATGAATTAAGTTCGCAATCATGGATTTTTGAGATGTTTATCCTGGATCATACAATCGAGGAGGAGAACTCTCTCAAAAGTTAAGCTTAAGTTTGGCTAAAGTTTAGAATTTTCAGAATATTTCAACAAAGTACCTGTTAGAATCCTCCTTAATCTACTTTTGGGTATGTTTCGGTTTTCTAAAGGGTCTTTTAATGCCCTGACGTCTTCCTTCCATGATAACATTTTAAATTTCCATCGACGTCTTGGTAGTGAGAAGTACAAAAGGTTGCCATGACAATTTTGTAATTTCACATGTGAAATAACAAATTAATGCCAAAATTTTGTGCCAAAATTAAGGAGTAATTCGTCCCCTGTGATATTATCAAAGTAACTGATGAGTTTCATTGAATATTTTAAACTTTTGTTTCCAGATCAGATGCCACAGAAATGCTGGACAAGGACTTTCACGAGCAAAGAGCCTCTGTTATCTTCAGTATTGTATGTGCTCTTTGTTTTGCTCTGTAACCCAGCCCTTGAGTGAACCAGATAAACAGGATTGTTGGCCTAGTGAGTTCAAAGTTTGATTAAGCTAATCCAGGGAAAGCTGTTGTAACGTATATATATATTGTACCTAATTCTTTCATTTCACAATTATTTCACCATCAAGTGTACCGCTTTTGGGAGTAGAAGTTTATCAATCTTACTTTTTCCAATAAAACAACAACAACAGCAAAAAAAATTTTAAAAAAAAATGCAAAATAAAATGCAACATAAAAGAGCAAAATTCCAAAATAAAATTAAATAAAGTACAGTTGTACTGCTTGGTCAACATTATTATGGTGAAAATGAAATAATTTAACCCAGGATCATCCAATTGAATGTAGTCCTGAACAGCTACAGCTGTTGGTGATTCAGTGACTGGCATGCCAATAGTGTATAAAAGAAATCAACAGCGTCAAATGAATATTTTATTATTGACCTCTAAATATTATAATATCGGTACTTCAAGACCGAGCAAATAAAATCATTATTTTTAAGGAATGCATTCAGCATTTCTGTTGAACTTTGTATGAATTAGACATTTTACATGAAATAAATGCTTGCAGTCGCCAGTTTTATGTCTGCAGGGAATCACAATACAAAGACAGCTGAAACACACTGAAATCTCTTTTGGTTTCAAGAACAAAAATAATTTGATTGATTTGATTGAAAATTCCAACAGACATGCACTTGTTGGTGAAGTACTCGTAATTAGAAAACTTAAATGCAAAATCCGTGGTCATTATAAGTTTTCTCCTGGATTAGCATTTATGAACTTTGTTCAACTGTGTCACAATGATTGTTTAAACCAATAGCCAAGTTCTGCTGATATAATAATAATAATAATAATTACATTATTATTATTATTATAAGGTTGTTATTATAGTACCTGTTAGTGCAGATATGCAATCCATATTGTACCGTTCAAATTTCTTACCACGTTGATCTATTCAAATGGCCGTCCGACTTAATAATTGAATGGGATGACTGGGATGAATAAGATGACTGAGATGACTTATTTAGACTAGGATGACTGGAATGTCTTGGATGACTACTATGACTGGGATAACTGGAATGACTGAGATGACAAAGATGACTGGGATTTTTTGAGGTTACTAACATAACTTGGGTGACAATGATGACGGGAGTGACTAGGATGACTAAAATGACTGGGATGACTATACAGAGTGACTAGGATGACTGGAATGACTAAGATGACAGGGATGACTAGGTTGACTGGGACTCAGTGATTCAGATCCATGAAAAAGTGCCTGACAAATGTTGTAAAGGGATTAATTTTCTTGGGACATTTTTTGTTTTTTGTTTTCGTTATGACAGAATAGATGAATGAATGATAATTTTATTTATACACAGTTAAAAGCATCAGTCTAACATAGAAAATTAATTAACTATTCTCAAAAACTGTTTTCCATATTTGCCATGTGGGAGTACTGATCAGAAAATCATCTATGGGAACTTCTCTTAAAGAAATCTAAGGAATTTGATGTACGTATTTCCTCAGGAAGATTGTTCCATAGAATAGCGCCACTGTAACTGAAGCTATGCTTCAGGTAATCAGTTCTTGGTTTTGGGAGCATTAACTTTTTCTTCGCGTTGTGAAAATAGTAATTCGGTGTACTTGCGGCAAACAAAATTTATTACAGAGATAAGCTGGAGTGAGATTTTTAGTGCACTTGTACATTAAATTAGCCTTTTGTTTAGCCCTTCTAACCGATAAATTGTCCCAACCAAGTGAGTTAAGAAGAAATCTGGAACTTATTAGATCCTTTCAAGATACTTTTAGTTTAAAAAATACTTACAATATACTTTCACATGTAAATGGCCAAGGAGACCTACTTCTTTTGTTAATAGCATTGCCAATGCATGACCCCATTAAACTTGAATAATAATTATTCAAGTTTAAAGTTTGTGTTTCCAGAATGAAAGAGATGTGAAGATATTTTGTTTTCCTCTTTCCTTACTTATTAAATATGGAGTGGGTTTTAAAATTACAAACACAGCACAAAAAAATGTTCAAACATGCAACTTTCATAACAAAGGAAAATCGTCACAGGATATTCTTATAGCCAAACATAGCTTTGGCGGCAATTTCTTTTGTTGGATCTTCGACATTATTCAAATCTTCATGAGCAATTTGCATTGTTGTGCTTTCTTTATTAGATTTGTCTTTGCACTGCTTTCTTCGTTTGAAAAAATATGACAAAGGTTTTTGGCTCTTTTCAGCCATAACTAAGGTCTTTTGTTCACAGGTTCGCTCAAAATGAATCAAAAATGGCGCCTGCATTATAACAAGCGCTCCTAATGGCTTTCGTCTGACCAATGGCACGCACTGTGAGATCGTTGTAAAATGCATCCAAGATGGCTGGGGCTGCGTTGTTCGGTGCACAAATTGCGGCTCAAACTAGGGATATCTTCGTTGCATGGAAAATTGTACCAATCTCTAACATTAATCACTACCACAAGACACATTTAGGGTATTTCATATTTTATTTCATTTTGGACATTTGTCATAATTTAGGAAAATTTGTTCGTACAAATAAAAATTGTCTTGGACAATGTCCAAAGACTGACTTGAATGTGAATCACTGCTGGGGTGACTGGGATTACTAGGGTGACTTGGGTGACCAGGATGACTGGTATCACTAGGACGACTTGAAGGGCTGGGATGACTGAGATGACTGGGAGTTTTGGCATTACTAACATGACTGGCATGGGATGACTAGGCCGACTGGAATGACTAAGATGACTAGGAAAACTAGGTTGACTGGGATGACTAGGATGACTGGGTTGACTGGGATGACTAGGATGACTGGGTTGACTGGGATGACTGGGATCACTAGAATGACTGGGACAACTAGGATGACTGGGATAACTAGGGTGCCTAGAATGACTGGGAACACTAGAATGACTAGGGTGTCTGGGATGACTAGGATGACTGCAAACACTAGGATGACTGGAATGACTGGGATCACTACGATCACTGGGATAACTAGGAAAACTAGGTTGACTGGGATGACTAGGATGAATGGGTTGACTGGGATGGCTGGGATCACTAGAATGACTGGGACAACTAGGACAACTGGGATGACTGGGGCAAATAGGGTGCCTGGAATGACTGGGATAACTAAGATGACTGGGATAACTAGGATGACTAGGGTGTCTGGGACGATTAGGATGACTGCGAACACTAGGATGACTAGGATGACTGGGGTGACTGGGATGACTAAGATGGCTGGGATGACTGTGAACACTAGGATAACTGGAATGACTGGGATGACTGTGAACATTAGGATGACTGGAATGACTGGGGTGACTAAGATGACTGGGATAACTAGGATGACTAGGGTGTCTGGGATGACTAGGATGACTGGGAACACTAAGATGACTGGGATGACTGCGAACACTAGGATGACTGGAATGACTTGGATGACTAGGATGACTGGAATGACTAGCATGACTAGGGTGACTGGGATGACTAGGACGAATGGAATGACTGGGGTGACTAGGATCACTGAGATGACTGGGATGACTAGGACGACTATGATGACTGGGAGGTGTGGGGTGACTGTAATGGATAGGTTGACTAGGATGACTTCTTGCTTTGCTGATGGAAAAAATTTCCAAAGTCTTTACTGACTGACTTGTTTGAATACTGGCCGAACATGGATTTGTCAAACTGATTAACTGACCATCTGTTGATTTTTACTCTGACTGACCAGAATCAGTGCTGAATGATCTGACGTTTAACCCAAATGTTTCAAAAGATAGACCGATGTTTGAACAGACCTGTATGACAGCTGGAGGGTCTGACCAATTCACAGTGGTTTTATTATTTTGTATTTGTATTTTAATGGTATAGTTGGTAGACTGCATATCTGTGCTGACTGGTATATTCGTTTTCTGTGAACTTGATGAGTGCATTTCAAATCTCTTCTTGCTTTAACCATCAATTATTTCCCAGCATGGAAATACGTCTTAAGAATGACTGAATGCACTTCACATTGATGATGTGCAGTGTAGTGCTTCTTGCTGGTTGCTAATTATTGCAACGATTACAATAGTTATACAACCAGACAAATCATCAGCCCACCTAAGACATCATTTGATGGGGGGCGGGTGGAAGGAGAGGAGAGTTTCTTCTTAGGTAAAACTTCAGTCGTGGCAAATTGGCAAATTAATCTGTTGTTTTGTTTTAGAGCTTGAATTTCTGACTGACATTCATCACTGCAACAACTTACCTTCCTATTCTTGAAGGTGACGTTTCAGTTGAAGTGAATAAAATGACTTATTTCTTAAATTCAATTCCGTTTTCATTTCTACGTTCGGGAGAAATGTATTTCACAGTGAACTGGATTGTTCCTTCAATTTGTTTTAATCGATTGTGAATTTAGATTGCGTGCCTAGCCTTCAAGTGCTTTGAGTATGAATCTTGTGGCTGTCATTCTGCGATTCGTTGAATTAATTTTACCAATATAATTAGTCTACTGCTTGCAAAATGGAATAAGAATAACACAGCAACAACAACTGCAACAGTCATAAAAATGATTAAAATAGAGTCGCCACTGAAAATATCTGCCGCGGTGTTTAAAGTACGTTTGCCAAGCTCTGACTAGAACTGGGCGTGGAAAATTAGTGAACTTTTGAGGAGGTAAAGTGGGGAGAATTTGAAAACTTGCACTCTTCTTTTTCAATTCCAAAGTGATCAACATGTTATTTCTCTTTACTTCTTTGAGTAAATTACCAAGCAGGGTGTTGGAAATAAGCATAATTATGATGGATGTGAAGGCTTTGTCTTGATCAACTGTCAAATTCTCAGAACTAATGGTAGAGAAAATCCGCAGCAGTTAGTAAAGAAAATAACATGTTAAAACTTTGGACTGAAAGTTCACGGTAACCTAAAGGCCTTCAGATAAGCAGTTTGTTTTGCAATAAGAATGCAATCCATAAATACCTGTGCAAATTGAAATTCTTATTAACAGCAACTCGTATCAAACTCGGAGTCTTTTTTTCGGCCGTTATTTAGGCTCGTCACGCAAAGTCGTGGAGCCAAAAGACGACCGGGAAGAAGATCAGACTTAAGTTTGACATCGGATTTAGAGCATAGTAAGGTTTTTTTCTGTTAGGTATTTTTCTATGTGCATGTACTTTGTGGAATGCCGTTTAATGAAAAACAAACCTCTTACTGAAAAAGTCTGAAATTTATTTTCCTATGTATTTCCAACTTTTGGAGCTAAAGCAAATCACAATGACGACGGCAACAACAGCGGCACGTAACGGAAGGCTTCACATGCACGCTCGCTTTAATTCTTTTGTACATTTATTCGCATCTGAACGCAAAACAACAAGAAAGGTAATGATCAAATTCGAGGTCAGTTTTAAAAGAACTTAAACATTTAGCTATGAAATTTCAAGTTCAAGACCGCGCGCACAAATTTGAGTGTGACAGGTAAATTAAAACTAGAAACATTTCAAAGGGTCGCTGATATTCGTAAGATCTCTAATTATTTTTTGAAGTGCCGATCTGAGTGCCGTCGCCGTAGTGATTTGTTAAGCTTTATTAGATTTGAAGCAGAACTTGGCTTATTCTAAGGCTCGGGCAATCAGTAAAACATTACGCGCAGTAACTTTACGCTGTGTTTCTACTCTATAAAGCGTTATAACGTAAAAGTGAAAAAAATATTGTTTTCTGTTCTGGAACCTTCGCACAAGGATGTTAAGGGGTGGAAACACTGTGTAATTTTAGGGCATGTTTATACTAGCGGCGTAACACAGGCTTATGTTTAGTGAGGTCATCAACAACTGAAGTTTATTAAAATACAAAACTGAAGGAATGAGCGCAAAGAATTGTTGAACAGTCGAAGTTATTCATATTTTGCCGTCGAATAGGATTAACACAACAAGAGCCGAGCACAACAAAATAAACATGATTTTGGTTTATCTTGCTTGAGCTTATGTTGAGTTAATTCTTAGCGCGGTAGAATATAATAAATGCTTCGGGTTTCTTATATTTGTGCTCATGTTTTTGTTGTTGATGTCTTCACTAAACTGACGCTTGTGTTCATGTCGTTAGTAAAATCCAGCCTTTACTGCGCGCAATATTTTACTGTGTCCGAGCCTTTAGGGTGTTTATCTGGTTCACTCAAGCAGCTGGATTACAAAGTAAACAGCACAGGTACTGAAGATAGCAGTATTTTATTGAAGAAATAAAGCTTGTCTCTGTTGTCCATTTAATTACAATAAAAAAAATACAAAAAAAAGTAATCTAGCCTACCCCGCCCCTGCTGGGCTGCTTCCACTCTGCTAAGAGTCGGTATTCATTCTTCTGTCCTCATTTGATATTCCAACTTTAAAATCCTGGTCTGTTTTATCTGATCCCTTCATTCAACCTGGGGGCAGCTGGACACTTAGAAAATTTGGCCGTTTGTCCCCAAGTGGGGAGGGCAGCGTGAAGGAAAGTGAGAGTTTGCTCCTCATGCTCTCAGGGTCTCATTCACCTTTGTCAAAATACCACACCAAATTAATTTGGAATTAAAATTAGCCAAAAGTAATTTGTAGTGAAAATTATAATTTTGTTTTGAAAGTGCGTGTCTGCAAAGTCAATATATCGTGAAAAATATCCAAAGTCGTGGACAAGAAAAAAGAGGGCGCAAGACAGTGAAACTCAGTCTTCAGTGGGTCTCCGTCAACGATGCCCAGAAAATTGAACAAAGAATCGCACTGGTCTGACCGGCCTTCATTCCACAAACTTCACCAAAGAGCACAAGTCAATAATAATCTCTCTTCTGCGAAGCTACTGATATTGGATTTCTCTCGCCCTAGTTTTTGTTTAGTATTTAGTGTTTAGACCTACATTAAAGGAAATTTGAAAGTGAAAGATACGC
>BOPM01000392.1:245556-275098 GCA_022179025.1 Porites australiensis | reverse complement strand
ATAGCCACAGCGTTATGCGTTTACCACATAAGGCTATCCGAAATTTAGGTCAATTTAACCTGATTTTTCACACAGCCCAAGGAAATCTATTCTACGTCCTTCTTAAAAATTAAGGATATAGAGCAGACTACCACAGCTGTCTGATTAATCAAGTCTTTCCTTATTTCGAAAATGGTTTAGTATCTAAAGCTGATATTATTAGTCTAACATCAACAGCCATGTTTGTTTGCCTATTGTTTTCAGTTAACCAAAAAACAACAGGCAAAAAAAAAGAAATGTTGATGTAACCTAAACTTAGTTTTGATAAATTTGTTATAATCTGAGGTAGGAAAAAGATGGAAATCAAATAAATTTGGACCTATTTCGGAGCGTTATTTCGGTTTTACGGTTTAAGTTAAATTTTCAGGTAGTCAAAAAATATCAGTACAGAATTTGGCAATTATGGAAATAATTTATATCCTATTTTTGTTTTTGTGCAATATTTTGGATAGCTATTTATTGTTAGGACGTCAAAAGCTTTAGGTTTAGAAGAGAAATCCTCAACCAGTTGTCCCCACTAGAGAGATTCTTAATGACTATCAGCTCAATTCGATGTCATTTGTGAAAATCCACCCAAGCCAGGCCAGTGAGATTCATTGCTCAGTTCTCTGCCCTCGAATCATCCTTCGACACACCTACTGCGTGAGCCGGGGAGCACGTTCTTGCATGCACCCCCGTTTTTCATCCTCAACAGTGAAACATTCCCAGACATATTGTTTACCGACAAGCAACTTTCTTGATCGAAATGGTTATTTATTTATTTTTTTTAGAAAAAGGTGTGGTATTATAACAAAATGAATGAAACCCTAATAACATGAGAAGCAAACTCTCACCTTCCTTCACGCTGTCCTCCCCACTTGGGAACAAACGGCCAAATCTTCCAAGAGTCCAACTGCGCCCAGCATGAATTACAGGATCAGATAAACGTTTCCCAGGATTTCTCAGTTGGAATATCTCAGAGGACATCAGAATTCACACCTTCTCAGAGGCAGAGCTTCCACAGCCCAGCAGGGACGAGGTTGGCTAGATTTAAACATGACCTTTCCCAAGTGATGGGCTCCTAATCTTGTGCGTGTGCCACCCGAGGTCTGAAATTAAATAAAAACTTGAAAAAAAAATACTGAAAAACTAATGGCCTAAGAAAACAACCAATATTTCTTGACGACACCACTGGTTTCCCCATGAAATGACCCAAAAATGAAGAATAAGTGAAGAAAGTCTGTACAAACGATGTGTCACTACCCAGATGTGGATAGTGCTTCTGACTGATCGTGCCACAAGGATAATGTGTAAGATCAGGTCATTTTGTGGGGAAACCAGTGATAGCATCTTGAAAAGTCAGCTGTTTACAAAGGCTTAGCTAAAGCAAGCCTAACAAAAAAATAATAATATTAAGATAACTAATGCAAGCTCATTAGCATATTAAACAAAGCTAGATATTTCTTGGTGCTACAAGTGCCCTCGTGATGTAAACATGTATTCAACTAATGCTTTGGCTGTGTGCATAAAAATGGAAATAAAAAGAATACCAAGGAGTAAATTCCTAAAACTAACATGCCAGGACTTTTGAAAACCTATGGAAATTGAAAAAAAGGTATCAGAGAGCAAATGCAACATCAAGAAAATTAATATATTTAAATAGAATACGAATGCAATCAATAGTCTGCAGTCTGTGAAACCTTATAAAAGAAAAAGTTCTCAAAAGTTAATAAAAAAAATTGTTTTGGTTTTGAAATGATCAGCAATTTGGAAAAACATCCGTTCTTATTTCTTCAAGTTGCCTAGAAAAAAAAGAAGCAGACTAGAGATTGCCTTAGACATTATGTACATGTAAGCTTATGAATAATCTACTGTGCATTGTAATACTTAAGATCCTAATTTTCCTAAGATTTTTCCCAGACTCACTGTTTGTTAAGAATTTCCAATTACTTTTGAGTTCTTTTTTTAATTAATCTGAAGATGGCAAAATCCTTTGTGCACCGACCTAACTTTGAAGTCCCAACAGAGACCAAAATCGATCATCAACTTATTAATAATCAAACAAAAATGAAACTATACCTAGTATACCTACTTGATACTTATATACAATCTCCTTACTAGTACCATAAGAGAGGTAAGAAGGAACAGTAAGGAGAATTTCTGAATTGATATTGGGACTTCAAGGATCAAGGTCACTGTGGTTAATTGCTTTCATACTCCTATCCACACTGTACTTTGTAGACACAGCCTGCAAATGTAGATGCATTCCAGCTGGAGCTTCCAGAGAGATCCCTTGGCTGACAAAGCTCAAGCTTATCTTTTCCCTTAATAGAAGACCATTACGTTTTATGGTCAAGGTGTCTACATTTCACCCATATAATTATATTATAGCTCATAAGTTACCTGTATTGCCAGGATGTTGCCCTGAAAATTTAAAGATGTATACCTGCAAAGTACTACTATTTCTTGCAGCCTCTATAGCCCCTGACTAAAGTAATATGTTACTCAGGAGGTTTAGAGCTAAAATTGTGCTAATGAGCTTGCTGTAGACTGTTTAATTCTAGCAATAAATTAACACTAATACTGTATAAGTGGAATCCTGGTCCTTTGAACCTCTTGATTATTCAAATTAAAACTTGTTTTCCTTCCCCTGAAGTCACTGTATTTTTTTATTTCGCCTTGGGCTTTCTCAAACAGAAAATGGCAAGAAAAACGAAGCTTAATCTCTCTTAAATTCTTTTAACTCCTAGTTTTCTAAAACCAATCTCCATTTTCACAGGAGGTTCAAAAAATCATAGTTCCACTGTGTTAAGATAACACTGGAAGCACAACAACTCCTATAACAAAGACGAGCTCCAGTAGAAGGTGGACCTACGAAAGTAATTGAGTGTGTGGCGAACTTTAACAAAAGGAATAAAATTAAAGCAAATTTTAAAATACTGCCTGTGTGATTAATGTGATTAATGTTTGCTGCGATAGGGTTGTAATGCTTCCCATGCCTCTAAAGATACAGGCAACATTGTGCTTCCCACTGTTCTAAGAAAACTGACAGTCAGTGAATGGCTAATGTATTTTGACTATAATTCGCAGACAATTACACGGTAAACTAGTCCTCTCCCACCTACACTCTCAGCACAATGTCATCAACTGTACATGCAACAAAAGCTCTATTAGCCCCAGCCTTCCGCCTACCCATCATTGATCACAGCCTCTATTTTTTGAAGACTTCATTTGTATTATTAAATCCTCCACAACTTACCTTGAAAGCCATTCCTTTTGTAGGAAGTGTCAGGAACTGATTTCCATCAAACCAAGACAAGAACATTCTGCCAGTTCGTAGAAGATTATCGATCAAAATGACCACCTTTTCCCTTAATTCTGATTTCCTCTTATTATTGAGATAAAAAATATTCTTTCTTTGCCCCCCCCCCCCCCCTCCAAAAATAGTTTACTCCCCCTCCCCTACCTCTAACTCCTCCAACCCTCCTTAAAAGGCAGATAGGGGCTTAATTGAGCTTTAACGGTTTTAGATATGTAATCTATAAAATATGTAACCACACCCACCCAACAACTATAACTTTATATTAAATATTATTATAATATCATGATCACCATTATTTTAGAAAGATTTTCCTTGAGCAGTGAAGAACGAGCCCCCAGGGGGTACTTTTTGAATTTTTGGGTGGGGATGTGTTTCTAAGACCCTGAACCCTTAGCCCATACCAAAACTTAGTTCAGCTCAATTTTGCTATTTTTTACCAGACCACACTGGTCCTAAATTACTTTTTGAAGCAATTTCTCTGTATCTAGTTAGCAGACGAAATACTGTTTCTCATCTTTGATAAAATTGCCAAATCCTAAGGAAATGTCATTTATAATCACTAATGAATAAAATTATTCTTGGATGCTGTGTTTCATTTACCAATTATTTGTCTCGCAAGAATGAACCATTTTCCCTTTTCTTCCCAGAGGTGAATCTCCTTTGTAAAATTAAGTGACCTATGTACTACTCAAAGGAATCTTGTGTTTGAACTTAATTTGTAAGTAGTACAAATAAGCCTCTAGATTACTTTTCCAATTTTGCCTAAATATGAATTTTTTTGGAACAAAATAATCCAATTTGAATACAAAACTTGCTTAATTTAGGAAAACTTTCAGAATAAGCCCCTGTCCAGTTGCTAAATTGAACTGGATGGTGACTCATTTACTTTAAAAATAAAGAAACTGTTGATACAATTTTCTCAGTAACACTTATTTGTACAAATATGGTGGCACACACACTGTATAATATATCATTATTCTTGTAATACAGATACCTTAAGTATTCCCTCCAATAGTGAATTACAGAATTCCTAATTTAAATTTGACCTCACTTTATATTCGGCAATCTACTCTACAGCTGAAATGTGCTGAAGATCCCAAAGTGATTGAATTTTGATTGGATAAATAAAAGGTTGTCGTTGAATTTGGAAAGCTGTAAACTGTGGGTAGAATTCAAAGGAAAAATATTGCAAGTGAATCAATTCACTACTGTTGGGAATACCATGGACCTGTTTTGACTAATGCATGAAGTCTTATTTGTAGAGATAGTCAATATTCTTTGGTTTTGGTGGTTTTTTTTTCCGCTGTCAAACTAAATGAATTTGCCTAATTGCTGTTGAATGGGGGTTGTGGAGCAACAGCTGGGTGAAAAACCTCCCCGTACGTCCACTTGCTCCTAGGAGGAAAACCCCGGGCCAGCTGTACCCCGCATTCAATGACCTCCCGGGCAGGGTCAGAAATATTCTAAAACCAAGTACCTGTGTTGAGGCAGGGTACTGGCTGTAACTGTAAGTAATAAATTATATGATTATATAAATACTAAACTAAGTATTAATAATGAGTTGACTTTGATGATACCATCCTCTAGTGATCACAGCCTCTTCACTGTTGGCTTTTGAACTCCTGTATGGAGGCATTGATGAGTTGCTGACCACTTTGCCAAATCTGTTGTTCTTTCAGCCGAAGAAAAAATAAGAATTCATTTTCACCATATTGTTAACTTATTTGTTACTTGTTGCTGACTTTTGGCTTGTAGGTATTTATAGGAACAGAGTTAAGCAAGGGATGTACCAATAGTTCCATGTAAATGGCTCCATAGGATGGGTGTAGCTACCTGAACACATGGTGCACATGTGCATACCTGAAAAAGACTACAAGACTGACTGCAATGACCAATGAGGTAACTAGGGTGACTTGAATGACTTTGATAACTGGGATGCCTACGATGACTGAAGCAACTGGGATGACTAAGATGACTGAGGCGACTGGGATGCCTAGGATGAGTGGGGTAACTGAGGTGTCTAAGAATGACTGGGATGATTTGGATGGCAAGTGTGAATGGGATGACTGTGATGACTAGGATAACTAGGATGGCGGGGATGACTGGAATGATCTGGATGACTTGAATGACTAGGACGATCAAGATTACTGAGATGACTGGGAGGACTGGGTTGAACAGGATGACTGGGGTGACACAGATGGCTGGGATGAAAAGGGTGACTAGGATGACTGGGAAGACTATGATGACTAGGATGATTGGCATGACTAGGATACTAGGACTTGGATGCCTGGGATGACTTGGATGACTAGGGTGACTGTGATGACTAGGGTGGGATGACCAATGCTGCTGGGATAACTAGAATAACATAGAATAGGATTTTTTTTTATTTTTATTTTTTTAGGATAACAGGGGTGACTGGGATGAAAAGGATAGGTACAATAAATGAGATGACTAGGTGACTGGGATAATTGGGATGAGTGGGATTACTAGGATGGCTGGAATGACTTGCATCACCAGGATCAATAGGATGACTAGTATTACTGGGATGAGTAGAATACCTAGGATGACTATGTTGACAGGAGTGACTGGAATGCCTGTGATGAAAAGGATATGTCGAAGAACTTCGGTGACTAGGATGACTACAGCAATGAGATAACTGAGATGACTGGGGTGTCTGGTATGACTGGGATGACTAGGATGGCTAGGATGACTAGGATGACTGGGATAACTGGGGTGACTGAGATGATACGGGTAACTGGAATGAGTGGGACACTAGGATGAGTAGGGTTACTGAGATAACTGAGATAACCAGGATGACTGGGATGATTATCACTATAATAACTAGGACAAGAAGATGACTGGCATGACAGGGATGACTAGAATGATCAGGATGACTTGGTTGCAGGGTTCGTATCCTGTTTTGATAAAAAAAATTCAAGTACTTTATTAAAGGACTTTTCAAGGACAAATTTCCCATTCTTCAAGGACTCCAATCATAGCCTTGAGTATATGTCTTTTTTAGTTCTTCCACAACATGACTGCAATTTTAATTTTTATCCCAAAGGTCTCTCTGTGTTTGCTCCTTTTAGGCACTTGAGAATCTGGGTTGGATAAAGTAAGCACTGAAATTGACCGACTACTTTCAAGGACTTTCAAGGTGCATGCGAACTCTGAGGTTGACTAGGGTGACTGGGATGGCTGGGAAGCCTGGGAAGACTGGGAAGACTAGGATTACTGGGATGACTAGAAGGAGTGAGTTGACTGGGATAACTGGGGTGACAGGGATGACAGGAATGACTTGGATGATAAGGATGACTTAGCTAGGTGAGTGAGACGACTGTGATGACAAGGATAACTAGAAAAACTAGGATGATGAGATAACTGAGATGACAAGGGTGTCTGGTATGACTGGGGTGAATAGTATAGATAGGATGACTACCGTGTGGCACAAATTTTTGCAGGTTCTAATTTTTGCGTTTTTTGCGATTTTTCCAGCGATCCGCAAAAATAAGTTGACTTGGATGACTGGGATGACTTGCTTGATTAGGTTGAATAGGATGACTATTGATTAAATGAGTTGGATGGCTGGGATGACTGGGATGACTCAGATGCTTTGGATGACTGGAATGACTTGCATGATTAGGATGACTGTTAATGAGATGACTTGGATGGTTGGGATGAATGGCATGACTAGGACAACTAGCATGACTAGAATGAATAAGCTGACTTGATTTACTGTGATAACAGGGGTGACAGGGATGATTGTGATGAAAAGGAAAAGTAGACTTAACGGGGCGATTAGGATGAATGGGGTGATGAGATGACTGAGATGACTGGTGACTGGAATAACTGTGATGACAGGGATACCTAGAATGACAGGGATGACTACGAGAACTGGGATGACTAGGTAACTGGGGTCATGGGGATGACCGGATTGACTTGGATGAATAGGATGACTTAGCTAGGTGACTGGGATGACTGTGATGACAAGGATAACTAGAAAAACTGGACGACTAGGATGATCAGATAACTGAGATGACAAGGTTGCCTGGTATGACTGGGATGAATAGGATAGATAGGATGACTAGGATGACTGAGATCAATTGGGTGACTAAGATGACTAGGATGAATGGAATGAGTGGGATACTAGGATAACAGGGGTCACTGGGATGACTGGAATAACATGGGCGACGAGGATGACTGAGACTATTTGAATGACCAGGATGACTTGCAGGATAAGGATGAATAGGATGACTATTAATGAGATGACTTGGATGGCTGGGATAAATAGGATGACTGGCATGACTAGGATGAATAGGATGACTTGGTTTACTGTGATAACATGGGGGTGACAGGGATGATTGTGATGAAAAGGAAAAGTAGAATAACCAGGGTGACTAGGATGACTGGGATGACTGGGACGACTGGGATGACTAGGGGGACTAGGATGGCTACGTTGATTAGGATGACTGGGATGACTAGGGTGGCTGGGATGAATGGAATGACTGAGATGACTGGGATAACTACAATAACTACAGAGACTGGGATGACAAGGATGAATGGGTTGACTGAGATGTCTAGGGTAACAAACTCAACAGTGGTGACTTCGTTCACTGGGAGGACTAGCCAGGGTTGGTGGGATAACTACAACGACTAAAACAATAGGGATACCTAGGATGATTGAGATGACTGGTGACTGGGATGCAAAGAGGAGTAGGATGAGTAGGATGACTTAGTTGACTGGGATAACTACAATCATGGACAAAAGTCCTTCGGACAGTAATGCAATAATCATATTTTTATCTGGGTTCCCTAATAAAACAGTGTATCCTTTTTGAAATTTTCGTGTAGTTCCCCCTCCACACCCCCCCCCCCCCCCCCCCCCCCCCCCCAAATTTTTGTGTTTAGTCCCCCCCCCCCCCCCCCCCCCCCCCCCCCCACCCTATACAAAGTTGAAACTATAAAAAATTTGCTCGTCCAACTATGTTTGTTGGACCTGTGTGAATTGGAAAACGCCCCAGAAATGCACAAGTGTCCCAAGACTTCTGTCTATGATTGTAGGATGACAGGAATGACAAGTGAGACTAGGGTTGCATTCGAGTCCAGATTTCAAAATCGAAATCTGGATTTCCCATTCAGAATTTGCAATCTAACACGAAATCTGACTGGGGTAACCGGGATGACAGGAGTGACTAGGGTGACTTGGATGACTAAACTGAGTGGGACGACTGAGTTGGCTTGGATAACTGGAATAAGCTGGATGGGTAGTATGAGTGGGATGACCTCATCTTTAATGTAGAAGCCTGAAAAAGATTTGATACTTTGTGGGATTTGGAAAATTGTGCGTACCTCTGGAAAAATTCTAAACAAAATGTAGTAGTCTTATACAAGTTAAGAAAGTTTTAAAAAAGGAAAAAACTGATACCTAAAATGCCTGAAATCACCAATGGGGAACCACGATCCCTCTAGCTTCTTGAGATGTCTTCCCGTTAATTGCAGAAACATTTTTGATATCCAACTTGTGATGGGCAAAGAATCTTCAGGAACATCACCAAATGGGAGGGGTTCTGTTAAATGGCTAGAGATGCAAGAAATAATACAGGTAAATTTGACTGTCAGGTAGAAAGGACAAATTACTCTCCCTGTCTATAATAATTATTATTATATGGATGTCCATTTTTCGCAAAATTGTTTCCTACCAGAATAAATAAATGAAGTCTTCCTTCTTTACAAAATTCATTGAAGATTTTAACAAAAAGATTTGCCTGCAATATTAACTTTCTATACTTTAGTAATTTTTAAAATTTTGTGATCTGTCAACAGCTTTATGTTGGCTTGTGAAGACTATCTCAGACATTAATTTTTTAAGTAAACAAGACAAGCAATTACCAATAAAATGACTGTGCAACAACAGCTGGGTGATTATAACCTCTGCAAACGTGCACTTCCTCATCAGCTTAACCCCAAACTCGGGGCACTTTCCTAATGTCAGAGCTGGCTGGCTGGACCATAGTCGGAGTGGTCATTTTGACAATGAAATAGGCTTTTAACAAGAGTTTTTGCTGAAAAATCATTTCCTTCATGCATGCTATTTAGGATAAGCCTGACTGAATAGTTTTGATTAAAAGTGAAATTCTCATTGGGACAGGAATGGTCTGGCCGGTAAGTTCTGACAAATAATGCAAAGCACCCTCAGTGATCTCCCAGGCTGGGTCATAGACAGAGTGTAAAACCAAGTCTCAGTAATGAAGTAGGGTAACTATTAGTAATTTAAATTCTTCCTGACAGCATGCAAACCATAGGGAACCCAAGATCTTATTTGTAAACTAAAAATGGAAATTATATGAGATAAAATCTTACGTGTTTTGTTCTACTCTTGAATCTGCTGCAGTGCGAAGTGAAATGGAAGTTGTTTTATGATGCAAAAACAATGTACAAGTCCACGCTTTGACCCTTGTTGATTTCACAAAGCAATGCTTTATGCAGTTTGTCTTGCATTTTTCTGTTGGTCTACTCTCACCAGTTTGCCTCATTTGCTGTCTTTTTCTGCCTGAAAAAATAAATAAACCATTTTTATCAGCACATAATTGAACTGGTGTTGACATGATAGTCACTTCCTGCAAAAAATTTCAACACTCCTTGCAATCCATATAAACACCTTATGAACATCAATAAAGTATAATGACATTTCCTAGATGGAGACGCTCAACCATTTAGATTTAAAAAGTGGGAACAGTTTGACAAGAAATGAGCTTGAAAAATGGTGTTATAAAATAACGTCAGGATTTAAGACTAGTGGGTTTAACAAGTTGTTTTACACTTACAGACACACCCTACATTTGCATAATAATATTGTGCCCAACTTTATCTACTCTATCTCAGTCATCCTTGTGATCCCAGTAATCCCAGTCATCCCAGTAATAACAGTTATCCTTATCATCCCAGTCATCCTAATTATCCCAATCATTCCAGCCACCACAGTAATCACAGTCATCCCAGTCATCCTACTCAACCAAGACATCCCAATCATACTAGTCATCAAAGTAATAATAATATTATTATGGTCATCAAAGTCAACCACGTCATCCAGCAATAATAGTAATCCCTATTATACTAGTCATCGTAGTCATCCCAGACATCCCATTCATCAAAGTCATCTTAGCCATTTCAGTCAACCAAGTTACATCAGTCAACCCAGTCTTCCAGTTCATCTCAGTCATTCCAGTCATCCTAATCATCTGAGTCATCCCTGTCATCATCGTTATCCAAGTAATAACAGTCATCCTAGTCATCCCAGTTTAAAGTCATCCAAGTCATTCTAGTCATCCTAGTTATCCCACTCCCCCTTGTTGTCCTAGTCATCCCAGTCATGCCAGTCACCCTAGTCATCCTAGTCATCTTAGCTATTTTAGCCATCACAGTCAACCTAGTCATCTCAGTCATCCTAGTCATGAAAGTCATCATAGTCATCCCAGTTATCATCGTCATCTCAGTCATCTTCTGGTAATTCCTTTTATACTAGTCATGGTAGTCATCGCTAGTCATTCTAGATATCCCAGTCATCCCAGTCAACCTTGTTAATAAAGTCACCCTAGTCATCCTTGAACCAACTCATCCTGGTACCCAACTTCACCCTATTCATTAAAGTCATCTTAGTTACTTCAGTCACCCTAGCTATCCTTATCATCCTAGTCATCCTAGTCTTTCTTATCAGTATAAAATGTGGACTGTGAACCACGTGGGTAAAAACTGTGCTAATTGGTTCTAGGTAAGGAAAATAAGATCAAAAGATCGCTAAAAAACACATTACACAGTCATGAGTTTAAGTATCAATACTCCTAGAAATTCTTGGTGGAGGAGTGCCGGGCCCAGTTCTCCAAATCCTGAGCCTGACCAAAATGCTATTTTCTACGCCCATTTTTAGACCTGTTCTTGGTCTCTAACATCAATGGCAGGGGTCAAAAATGCGATGTACATGTTTGCATAGGTGTGAATCATGTCATCATCACTTAGAATATCATGTTGGATCATATATTTTGGTTATTATTCACGTATATATAGGGGAGTAACCCCCCTCAACGAGTTTGCTTGGCTCGTGCATGTGGGAATATTGGATGGCGTTAAAAAAAACAATTCACGGCAATTGTTGAACTACAATAAATAACTTAACATTACGCGTTTATTTATTTTTGAGGCAATTATTTTAAAACTGAGTAAAAAAAATTAATAATAGAGTTGATTTGCTTTACTGATGAAATAACCAGCATTCTAGCCCATACAAAAATGCAGCTTAATCAAGTGGTAAAACCCTATTCAATTAATGTTGTTAAAGGAAGAGGCTTCCAGATTCTAAATGTGAGATTTTAAAAATGAAATTAATTTTCACACCCATTTGAGTTGAAAGCTCTCTTGAACGCCTTCTCACAAATGGTCTCGTTTATTTCAAAGAACGTGAACAAGGGTGAACTTCTCACTACAAAAGGGTTTACCATAGTGCACTGCAGGCCATGAAACATGGTTCACGGGAGCAACCTTAATTGATTGGAAATAGGTGTATGTACAAAGTCTGTTGTCCGCATTTCATACCTACATATAGTCTGTGTTTTATACCCAGTCTGCAGTCCATGTTTTATACTGACTGCTTTTTTATTATGCTAGTCATCTTAGCCATCCAAGTTATCACTATCTTCTTAGAAATAACTATCGCCCCATATCAGTGCTGCCAATCCTACCTAAAATCCTCAACAACATGTAGCAAAGTCTCTACTAAAATATCTTCAGGAAAACAATTTGCTATAATTTATGAATAACTACAATCAGGCTTCCATTCTGGTAATTCCACTGAAACGACAATTATCAGAATCACAGACAAAATTTTGTTTAAAATGGATAATGATGAACTCACGGGACTAGTATTTGTTGATTTCCATAAAGCTTTCGACGTTCTCGATCACAATCTATTATTAAAGAAGTTATCAGTGTATGGTGCCCGCCCAGATAGCGTGGCTTGGTTTCAATCATATCTAGCAGGGTGACGACAGTTTGTGAAACTAGGGCATACACCATCTCAGCTGAAACCTGTCAGGCACGGATTACTGCAGGGATCAATCCTCTGTCCTTTTTTATTTCTCCTATTTGTGCATGATATGCCTTTACATTTGAACAAATCCACCATGATATATAATTATGCTGACGATACCACCCTGTCCTTGCATACAAACTGAAACCATATCACTTCTTTAACTAAGGCTCTTTCTAATGATTTGGAGAATATCAAGAAATGGTCAACTGAAAACAAAATGTACATCAATACCGAGAAGACCAAAGCATTATTTGTTACGGGAAAAAGGTTACAATATAAGCTTCGCATGGAAACAGAAAGCTTACAACTACACCTTAACACCACAAAATATCAACCAAATATTGCATCACAAGTTACTGGGTTTAATCATTGACAAAGATCTTAGCTTTGAAGCATACATAGATGAATTATGTACAAGAAACTGTCAAAACAACTTGGAGTTTTGAGGCTCATTAGTCCTTATCTCAAGTAAAGCCACAAATTAATTTTCTATCTCACTCTTATAACGCCAGTTATGTTGTAGCTCATTTCAACAGGGTTGTCAAAAGTAGCCGGTTGCCAGCAAAAAAACTGCCGCCTACTTGGTTAGTATTGGCTGGCTACTCTGCTTGGCATTTCTTTACAGACAATGTTTTTTAAATAAAATATCACTGGACTGTCCGCTTACTTTGACAATTCAGCTGTCTACTTCAAAACTTTCTGACAACCCTGAGTCCAATCTGATAATCTTGCAGTAAGGAATTGCTAAAAAGAGTCTTACGGATACAGAAGAGAGCACATTAGAACAACAGGCACGTTAACTACATTTAATGAACTTAACTGGATTTCATTTTTTCGGAGACATATGTATACATCTTCTATGCCTATAAGAAACTAGAGGTAACAACCCCAGATTACATTGATTCTATGTCAAAGACAAATTCTGAGATTCATAACAGATCCACCCGTTTTTTTAAATTAAATTTTCATTGTCCTTTTTTTAAGAAAAACACAGAAGGAGGCCGGACTTTTAGCATGAGGATGATTAGAAATTGGAACGAACTGTACTATTAGTTTGTACTATTTACTTCCAACATCTAGGCATAACTTGATCGACACAATGATGTCATTTGATGTCATTATGAGGTCATGTTGTTAAATTTACTGAGAAAATCCAATTCCATATTATCATTTTCCAAGTTTACAATCAACTGTGCAAAGTTAATATTCGGGGTATTAACGGGAAATGTCAGCGTTAAAAAAATTATCATAAGAATGTTTGGGCCTTAAAGCGGTGTCATATTTGAATTATGGAGAGAAATCTCAAATCAAATATAGGCCTTGGATGGTTTATCAGCGTTGATTTTATGTTTATAAAGAGCCACAAGTTTATCAGTTTAGATAATAACTGTCACCTGCTTACCCTTTTTGAATAAAGGCATCCCTTCACTTCACTTCGCTTAGTCATCCTACTTGTGTTATCATCCTAGTCATCATAGTTATTGTAGTCACCCTAGTCATTGCATCCATCCCAGTCATCCAGACATCCAAGTTAACACAGTTATATCAATCACACATTATTGAAAAGCACAGATTGAAAAAATATCCAAGTCGACTCAGTCATTTTAGCTTTCATATACATCCCACTCGTCCTGGTCCTTCTTTCATTCCAGTCTAGTCACCTCAACCTCTCAACCCCATCATCATAGTCATCCAAGGCATCCTAGTGATCCTAGTCACCCTAGTACTAATAGTCATCTCAGTCAACCTAGACATCCTAGTCACCCTAGTCACTCTAGTCACCCTGGTCACCCAAGTCACTCTAGTCACCCAAGTCACCCCAGTCACCCTAGTAACCTTAGTCACCCAAGTCACCCCTAGTCACCCTAGTCACACTAGTAAACCAAGTCACTCTAGTCAACCTAGTCATGCAAGTCACTCTAGTCACCCAAGTCACCCTAGGGACCCTGGTCACCCAAGTCACCCTAGTCAACTGAGTAACACAAGTCACCGTTGTCACCCTGGTCATCCTAGTCACCCTAGTCACCCTGGTAACCCCTAGTCACCCAGGTAACCAAAGTCATCCTAGTCACACAAGTCACGCAAGTCACGCAAGTCACACAAGTCATCCTAGTTACACAAGTCACCCTAGTCACCCTAGTCACTCAAGTCAACCAAGTCACCCTAGTCACGCTACTAACCCAATTCACTCTAGTCACCCAAGTCACCCTAATCAGCCTAGTCACTAGAGTCACCCAAGTCACCCTGGTTACTCTAGTCACCCAAGTCACCTAGTCACCAAGCCCTAGGATTTCAAATCCCATGGATAACAATTTTTTGGTTCCGTGCCCAGAGATCAGGGAAACTATCTGTAACAATTTTTTAGTTCTGTGAAAATTCATGGTGACCCACTTTTGTATGTCTTTCAATGAATAGAAACATGTTGTTAAACATACTTTAAAATTAAAGAACATCAGAGTGTACTATTTTTTAACAAAAACTTTAATGTCTATTAAAATGTCCAAAGAAGGCCAATTTAAGTGTTAAATGTGTGTGCACTAACATGTCAAAAACTCCAGACACCTCTTGGATCCAACTAAAGAAAAAGAAGAAGAAAAATGTTCGCTACAGATCTTGTGTTTTCGTAATGAGCTATGGGCCTCGTCATCAGTTTCAATACTGAAATTATCACTAACAGACCACCTTCTGAATGTTTTAAAAATTTTGGAGTCTTATTTTTTTTCTTGGCACTGGAAGCCATAACAATTGCTGTTGTTAACTGTAAAACATCTTTCATGCGTGAGTTATCAGTAACATGCAATGCACTTTGGGAATGATTCAAGATGGTGGACGATAGAAAAACGGTATCATTTTTTTTTTAATTTCGTATATACACAAGCTGAGTCATAAAGAATTGCTCTACTAGTTAAGAATCCAAGTGGAAAAATACTATATTTGTGTATTTTGATCCCTCCGTCTAAATATATCAGGATTTGTCACTGGAAAACCATTTTTCCATTCTGTTATTTTAAGATCACGGTAACGACACGGTACCAGAAACAATCATTACTGTGAAATCCTAGGGCTTGTGGATTTTCTAACTGACTGGCTAACCATGTACAGCCTACCCCTCACATTTGATTATTGGTTAGGTTGGTCAGCAAACCAAACAAATCAATCAATAAATAAATAATTAAAGAAAAAGAAAAAGAAAAAAGTTAACTTAATACGGTTATAAACAGGTAGATACGTTAGGCAGCTTACATGGACTTTGAAAGTATCTAAAGAGCAGTGTTTGCTGAAGACAGAAGCTGGCAAATTGTTCCATTCTTCTTGAGAAAAAGGATAGATACTCAGAGGACAATTTTGGTTAATTTACAATAATCTTTCCTTACCAAACTTGGCCTTAAGATAAAAATATTGAGGCAATAAAATGGGCATATATTTTGACATCAAAATGCCAGATTAAGACACCACATTAATTGCTGACATCATTCATATGTAAACTTTGAAATTTGAAATCTCCCAATTTTTTAAACATGTAACAATTTTGAAAGAACTATTCAAGGGAGGATAAATTAATGGCTGTTTAAATTGTTTATTTCTAACAATCAAAATCTGTAATTCATATTCAACAATTTAATTAGTTCTTTATTATCTATGTTGAGTTAAAGTAATATTAAGCTTATTTTGACTGTATAATATATCATTTTATGCTTTTGTTTCAACAGGCTAGATTGCTCTACCTGTCCAGATTAATGCCCGCTATTTGTGGGAAAAGCAGTATGTAATTGTTTGTCTTTGATGCTGAAAAAACATTTAGTGTTGTTTGGCAGATATATCACTGACTGAAAGACTGGTTGATAATTGACTCACCTTTTCATAGACTGACTGATCTTATAAATTCCATTGTCTTAGCACAGAATCATAACTGTTTGGCTTGTGATAGATTACCCAGCTATAACGTACTTGTTATTAATTTATGTTCTCAAAATCCCCAAATAAACACCCTTTCTTCTGACTGGGCTAAGTATTTTTTTTAAGCCTAGCGTTAATTTAAATTTTGCTTCTATCTGTGGCCTTTAATCAAGGGCGGTAATAAATGGAGCACATTTATGTCACAGTACATGGTATAATTATGCACACAACATACAGTATTACAGTAATTAAACTGCAAGAAAGTTAGAAGAGTTGTTTACCATGTCTTCAGAGCTGTTGTCTCTTCCTTGCTGATCTTGTTTTCTGATTGTCCTTCAGGTTGCTATACTATTCTTCTTTGTCAAGACTGCCAAATGTATGATGAAATGACCAGTCCATCACTAAAAGAAAATATCACTGATAAAAATTGACTTGAACTGACCCAACTTTTTAAAGAATAGAACTTCCATAAAAATTAAATTATTGCTTAATTTGTACAAAACAAAGCTGTGTGTTAAAGGTGGATGTTTGCCGGACATATGCTCTATATTCACTCACGAAAGCACTGCAGGGTGCATCAGTTTTGTATTTCTGGTGGAATTCAAATTACAGAAGCACTGTAAGACAAACTGTTTATTAAATTCCTAATAAATTCACATAGATCAAAAGTGGATTTTCACGCTGATCTGATGATGTGAAAGTAGTATGTGTAATCAAATGGTAAAATTATTTCACATGTGTTTTGACCAAATACTGATAATTACCCAAACCTTTAGATGAGGGATACTTTGTAGATAAAAAGTGGATTTTCAAACTAATCTGTTGTTATGAAATTGGGAAATTATTTCACGTGTGTTTTGACCAAATCCTAATAATTACCTGAGCCTTTAGGCAAGGGAAAGTATTAGAATTTGGACAAAACACAAGAGAAATAATATTATTCCATCTAATTCCTGGAGTATACCATTATTTTTATTACCTATTGAGTGGCTTAGAGTAATAGAGCAGTAGTAGTATAAACAAATAATAGCATGATTTGTGCATGATCTCTGGCATACATGTACATACCACTCGTGACATTTCAAAATTGTCTCAAATTTCACTTGCAATATTATTACAAGTGCGTATAACAATTTTGAAATATCACTCATGGTATTTATGCCAAATATCATATTTACTAATCATGCGATTACCTATACTAATATTATGGGTGACGAATTACACTTGTAATATCATAGGTGATGAATTACTCCTTAATTTTGGCGTGAAATTTCAGCGTTAATTTGTAATTTCACATGTGAAATTACAAAATTGCTATGGCAACCCTCCCGTACGTCTCAGTGTCAAGATGGCGATGAAGTTTTAAAATGCCGTGAATGAAGATGTCATGGCACAAAAAGACGCTTTAGAAAACTTGAACACACAAGAGAACATCAAGAAGGATTCTAACAGGTATTTTTCCGAAAAGGTCTGAAAAATTCTGAACTTTATAACCAAAATTTAAGGTCTAAACATTTGAGAGAGTGGAGTTCTCAATCGATACGAGCCAGGATAAACATGTCAAAAATCCAAGATTGCTAACGTAATTCATCACCCATGATATTAATAGGTAATCAAATGGTATACTCGTGAAATTAGGGAATAATTTCACTTGCGTTTTGTCCAAATCCTAATAATTTCCCTCGCCTTAATTATTAGGATTTGGACAAAACGCACGTGAAATTATTCCCTAATTTCACTCGTCACCATAATTTGATTACACATACAAATTGTTGGTTTTTTACATGTTCATCAAATTGATTATCAATCAAGAACTTCACACACTGAAAACTTTAGAGGTTCAATTTTGGCTTAAGTTTATAATTTTCAGAATTTTTCAACAAATTTCCTGATAGAATCCTTCTTGATGTGCTATTTGTGTGTTTAGGTTTTCTAAAGTGTCTTTTAATGCCCTGACATCTTCATTCATAACATTTTTTTAAAAAAAACTTTGCCACCATCTTGGCACTGAAGGTTGCCATGGCAATTTTGTAATGTCACATGTGAAATAATTTTTGCAGACAGTAGTATAAGCAAATAATAGCATGATTTGTACGTGATATTTGGCAAAAATACCACTCGTGATATTTCAAAATTGTCTCAAATTTTCACGAGCCGTTTATCTATAACAAAATATCACTCGTGGTATTTATGCCAAATATCACTACAAATCATGCTATTACCTACACTAATTAAATGAGTAATGGTCAAATCCCACTTGTCAAAAAATTAATTTTGGGAACATGTTAAAATAACTCTTGGGCTAGTACATGCAAGTTACAGCTAGACCAAGGGACCAGCTGTAAAACTGACTTTCTTTGCAGCATGCTAGACAGCAATATTTTTTTCTTAATTGTCACTCTAACATTATTGAAGAGAAAAAGGGGCCACGCAGATTTCCAGACAAGACCCCCATAATGAGGGTTCATTGGGCTGCCAACTGCCTGATGCAGTGGTTTAATACTTTGAGAAGTATAGATCTTTTCCCGCTTGAGTTAGCCTGCATAGCAGACATTTCCATTTCCTTTAGGCCAAGTGGGGCAAGTGCAAAAGATGTGCGAGGCAAAAAGGAGCAAGAATGCTATGCAGGCTACAATACTTTTCACAAATCCTTGAAACAGAAGCCATTTGTCTTCAATGTTCTCCAAATTTCTTACATTCATTCTTCACACCTTTGTTCTCACTCAAATGTGCCCCTCTCCTTCCCTAGACTGCAAAACAGTCCGTATTTTTGCGTATTCAAGTAAGCACGAGCAGTCAAACAAAAGGTCTGGAATGAGGCTGAAAACAGAGAGTGAGACTCGGGAGAGATGCTAAAAATACGTTTTTTTTTCTCTCGCCACACATGCCCTACGGGCGTGTGAGGCTGTAAGACTCGTACGCCACGCTTTACCGATTTCTTTACTGATTTTGAGAAAAAAACCAACTGTTTTGCAGTCTACTCCTTCCCCGATGTTGAGCCAACCTTATTCTGGAGCACAGAGATGACTGCAATCCCAAATCAACATTGGGGAGGGGAAAATCAAACAAGTGTTTCAAGATTTATGATGAGTATTGTAGGCTTGAGCGTATGGCTATGCATACTTAGCCTTTTGAAACAAGAAACAATTGGCATTATTTTTAATAGGGACATTTCCACAACACACTCCCCCTCCCCTTCTCCAAATCTCTCTGTCTCCCAAAATATAGCATGACAATATTATGAGACTAATGTGATCTTATAAACAAGACAGGGTCAATTTTGGTGTTTTAAATACTATTAAATAACACTAAAATCCTGTTTCTTCAAACTCGCAAAACAAATTAAGTTTCAGTTTTATTTCTGTCAGATATTGCATTTAAAGCCCTTCTCACTATCCATGGCAGGTGACAACAACAACAACAACAACACTTTATTTCACCCCATAATGTACAAGAAATAAAAATTTATAACAATAGTACAGACGATGATAGGGGCACTGGCTGCCCGAAATAACCTAAGAGTTAAAAATGCCAGGCAGCCTTTTGAACAATTATTATTGTTCATTTGAAAAGCTACGTTAAACACTTCACAAGAAGGTGAAACAAGAAGGGAAGTGGAACCAAACTGTGTCCTACACTTGTTTCTGGGATTGTTACTGGAGATGCTCCAGTCACCTGTTGGCCAATTTTTCTCCCTGTTGCTAGTAACACTCCCAGAAGTCTTAACTAAATGCAGTTTCCTTTTCATTACTTAAGTGACAAGTATCCAGGTGGGTCATGTAGCAGCTGCTCGAAAGCTGAAAGCCAATTGGTTTACTACCCAAAACCGGAAAACAATGGTAAACAATGAATTACCATTGTCTAAAAGAACGAATCAGGAAAGGCCTTACAAGCAGCTCCTACATTTCCGGTCCTGGCACCTCCAAGTCGGTCTTCAACAATTTTGCACCTCACTTTTCAACCAACATCTTGATGTCTTGGTGTCTGCCCCTGAGCCACATCTTCACCCAAAACTTCCTTGGGTTTTCTCACTCCAACCAAAACACCCCTTCCCCTCCCTAGACTTGGTATACAGTGAACCCATATTACAGGACTGGGATGATTAAAAGCCCGGGAAAGGGCTCTCTTGGAATTACTTGATGATTTTAAACCTGAGCTCAAGTTAAGCAAAGTTAAGCATACCTCACAAGACCTGTGCCTTGATTTTTCACGACTTCTGCCATGCCACATGGGTGAATTTTTTTATGCCACAAATGAGGTCAAGTTAAAGAAACGATGGAGGTGAAATCGAAGTTCCTGAAGTCTAATTATGTTACTTTGTGTCCAATTTAAAAACGCACGTCGCTCTGAGTGTCTACTCGGTCGCCATATTGGTTTATTTTTAGGACCCAGTCTCATTTAGCGCGTGAGGCGCACGCGCGAGCTCTCGCAATACTCGTTTCGCGTTTCTCGAGTACACTCGTCTTCCGCAAGGCCTGAGCTTCGAGGGCCTCAGAAAAAAATATATTCTTACGATTTGTGGGTGAGAATCAGATAAATAGTAAATCTTAATACGCCTAACAGTGACGAGTATTTCAACTGGCATAGGGGTAGAAATAGCTCCCCCTCCTTTCTTGATGCTTTTGTTTCCGCACTAAAATGCACACTGAAATGCTCGATCTTTCCCACAAAAGACACTAAAATGCTCGGATAATGCTCATAATCGGAGGCTTTTTCGTCACTTTTAAACGCTAACGCGAACAAAAACATATAAGCCGTATGACAACAGGTAGTCTCTTCTATCAAACAAAAAAACGTTCTTCTACACGGCTGTATTAAGGTAAAATTTAAATACTTTTTTTTTAATTTCGAGTTTAAATCAACATTTTCTTATTAAAAATGTTTAAATTTTCATTATCACTAAGAAAAGAACATAGTCCTCTAAAAAAGGCCACTAAAATGCTCGAATAATGCTGCTTTAGCCTCACTAAAATGTCGAAAACTGAATGCTGGCATAATGTACAAAATCCTATACATGAGTCAGAACTATATTCTGAGCTCAATATATGGTCATGGCACGTATAGGAATCGAGCTGCGATTAACGTGTTTGATAAACTAAGGTGCTCACTACACTAGCTAGCTTATATTTAACGATAAGTAAAATAGACAGGCTATTTTATAATAACAAATTACTTGACTTAGCATAGCGTTTACGTCGAACGTAAATATTTCTGCAAGTGGCCGCTGGTTTATTTACATGTGGAAAAGTTGCTTTGAAGCCCTTTTGTCGGCCCATTTTTTTCCCTTACATGTTCTCACATCAGTCATGTCCAGTGAGCCAAAATAGAGCAGGCGAAAGAAAAGTTCTGCTAGGAGTGTAAAGCGTTATCAGGTTATGATCTCGTGAAAGCAGCGTTCCGATTCCGCTTCAACCTCGGTTTCAGGGTCCTGTCTATTCATTTAAATTTTGGTCTTACGTGGGGGCCAGGTTGTAACTTGTTGTTTTATGTGCCACTGTAATAATTACAAATTTGTATTACTAATGGCAGTTTTAGATGCATTTAAAACCATTTCAGAAGACTTAATTTGACATTTTCCCGGGATAGCATCCCCCGGACCCCACTAGTTTGATCACGCTTACGCGTTTGCATTAGCTTTTATGGGGTGAGGGTGATAAGTATAACCTATTATTTTCAAGGGATCGTCCTATAATGTTGTATAAAAGTGATAACAAGCCATAAAATGATTTTCCGTTTTTGTTAAAGCTACTTGTATAAAAAAAAAGATTTCGATCATTTTCTCCAATACAAAACATACATAGTTATGTATCCATAGGTTGGCTAACTCTTGCAAGTGTTCAGCATTTAAAGGGTACGGTTAGAGTTCCCAGAAGTTTTAATTATGGCGCCACGCAGCCTTTATGTGTCTCATCACCCAGTGCTCTCTAATGAGACTAAATCGCTTTTGTATTTTTTGGATTTATTTATTTGAGTTAAATTCTTAAATTTGCCTAATTAAGTGAATTACGTATACGACCAACTGGAAAGTACGAGTGCTAAATTTGTGTAAAACTTTGTAAACTATTGTTAAAAAGCGTATATTATTAATGAGATTTTCCTTGAATATCGATCGCGAATAATGCATGAAGAAGAAGTTCCTTAAAGGGGCGCTGTCAAACGAATTCTTGTCAACACTTTTTTGAGTTACATGATTGGAAGTGAGAGTTTTTGGAACCCGGAAATAAATGGCCAATATCGCTGTAGCTAGTTTTCAACTTCCCTTCCAAAGACGGAGGCTAGCTAGGTGCAAAACCTCTCCAAAACCTCCTTATGAAAATGCATGAATTTTATTTGGATGAGAATAGAAAAATCATTGTCATACATGTATCAGTAGTTCGCGCTTTAAAACAGAGGTTTGGCGCAACTCAGTAATGTCCTATTTGACCGAGACGCGGATAACACAACTTCAGCAAGCTTTTTGCCCTTTGCTTCTTCTGGTCTTCATCACTAAAAACAGCCGTAAAATTACTTCATAGCACTTATGAAGTATAACTGCAGATATGTTGGGTTTGTTTGTATCTTGTGACAGCGCCCCTTGACGATAGACAAAACGTGTTACAAATGACTTGGAAAATTATTGCACGGACTCTACTCTAACCACCACGCCATCTTTGGCAGTCATCGTTGCGCCATCATGTAAGACTAGAGGAACTTGCGTCTCGGGTGATCGCACAAACTTGTACTTCATCAGAATTTTCACCAGGGCAATCTTGATCTCCAGCAGGGCGAAACGCATACCGATACAATTTCGAGGCCCGGCGCCGAAAGGCAGAAACTGAAAGGGATGGTGGGCGTCTTTCCTTGCACCACGGAATCGCTCGGGATCAAACTTCTCTGGGTCTTCCCAGGCTTCAGGATCATGATGCAAGGCATAGACTGGAATAACAATCTCGGTTCCAGCTGGAATATGGATTCCGTTAAGGTCAAAATCTTTCTGGCATTCACGATTTAGGTGTGGAAGAGGCGGACACAATCGCTGTGACTCCTTTATGACACAATCAAGAAATTCAATGCTTTGGGCTATTTCATAGAGAGCTTTCTCCCCTCCATTGGTCTCTAGGGCATCGGCAATCTCTAATCTCAGTTTGTCTTGAACGTCTGGGTTACAAGCCAAGTGGTACACAGTAAATGACAGAGTGTTGCTTGACGTTTCATAACCAGCCAATAAGAAGATGAAGGACTGGGCTACAACCTCGTCATCAGAGAGTCTGCTGACCCCTTCGTCAGTGGTTTCATCAGTGGCAGTCATCATGAGTTGTAGCAGGTCTTTTCGATTTGTCTGTCCCTGTTGCCGACGACTGTTCAACATTTCTCTTCCGATACGCTCGAAATAGTTTACATCACTTCCATTAAGAACAAGTAACAAACGAAGAATTGCGTCTCCAAATGGAAGACGGGCAATTTGTCGGAGAAAGAAAGGCACGTGAAACAGTTTCTTAGCCTCTCGTAACATTTCGCTGTTTTCTCCCGTTTGTATTTTTGCATCTACTCCAAAAGCAGTCGCCAAAATGACTTCTAGTGTCATTTTACTGAACCAGTCCAACATGTCAACACTTTGATCTGTGAAAAACAGCAACAACAATATTAATTTTTTATTTGCATTACCATTTACACGGTTGGTCTTGCTTACAAAGGAAAAAAAAACTAATAGTAGACTGAAATATGGAGATGAAGTTAAAGTTAAAGATATCAAAAAGCTGTATGAACTGTCCGCAAAATGATTCTACAGTAAAAGTAGGAAAGATTTTCACTGTTATTAAGTGTCTGTAACTCTCCACGATTTACACACATTTTACTGTCTCTGTAAATACAGTAATAAAGAAAATGGCATCAAAGGGAGCGCCTCCCATACCCTTAAAAAAAAAAATCGACATTCATTAGTCATATTATCACATTACGTTGTTGCTTGATATACGAAAGACTATTAATTTGGCTAGACTTTGAGTTGCCACGTAGGGGCGAGGGAACATGCGACCAAAAAGTAAATTGTACAAAAACATAAAATAACTGAGTATTATGCTTCATAACATCACTTTAAACCTTACTTCATTCAGTCAATGGTTCAGGGTCCTTTACTCCCTGAGAATCGGGGGCAGGAGCCGATTACTAATCGGCTCCTGTCAGGGGTGGAAGCAGAATATTGAATATTGAGTTTAGATTAGATTGAATATTTGAAAATTTAGTTTGAATATGAATAAATTTACTTGAATGATGAATCTTTATTTTTGTAGAAAATTCACTTATTCGTTATGCTTCATTATTTTCGACTGATGTTTTGTTGGCCGGTCCATCCAGTGAACCCGCGGTCCTCGGCTAGGGTAAGCCAAGGAACGTGGGCTCACACAGTCGGCTCGGTTATGTAATTCATTAGTACAGTGCTCCTGACTGACAGCTGTCATGACCACGCAGTAATACCAGACTTGTCACATTACAACCCTCCTGTCACTCTTTGTCTAACTCTTCAAGAAAAGACCATTCGCGCTCGAGTCTCGTTGAACTCTTGCCTCTGTTTTTGAGTGAATTTTAGAATCCCAAGCTGCTATAGAAGATACGATAGTTTATATAAGGGAGTACCCCCCCCCCCCCCCCGGGGACAGAGCCAATGTTTGTAACCTGGTCAAGCCTTTCTCGACCAACGTTTACCAACAGATAATAGTCTATTGCAATGTAACTAGGAGCATGTCTTGTTTATATTTTGATATTTTTTTCTGAACGACCTCTGCCATTAGGTAAAGCTAATTGGACAGGAATACATTGTGTCTTGGCAGCCTGCAATAACGGCCTTGGCTCTTATAGAAAATCAGTGAGTAATGAGGGAGGTCATAATTGTTTAAAATAAGATAAATATGGAAGGCTGAATATTGAATATTGAGATTTGAATATTAATATTGAGGTTTGAATATTGAATATTGATGTCTGAATATTGAATATTGACAGTTTGAATATTGAATACTAAGCACAAAATATTCAACTTCCACCCCCGACCCTGAGAACGACGTTGCTCTCGTTCTCCTTCGGTAGAGTGCAATGCCCCATTTAAAATATCAATCAGGGGCATCCAACGAGAATATAGGCATATTTTTATTCCCTAAAAATTTTTCATCTGTTCGGATTTCCTAGCTGAAAGTCTGAAATTATAGGGATCAAAACGTAACGTTTCGAAAATTTCAGCCAGAATAAAGGCTCCCGAAAATTCTAGGTGACCTTTTTAGGGTAAAACTCCGTTAAAAATAGGCAATTGCACCATTTTTCAGATGTTCGAAAATCCTGGGAGAGGCAAGCAAGCAAAAAGTTTTACAACAAATGGTCCGAAAATTCTAGACCTCAAATCGTCTTCCGAACAGATATTTTCCGAAAATTGACGTTGGGTGCCCTTGATCAATGTCCATGCCTATACCCTTCTACAGTCTCTACATAGGCTTGCTGTCCGGTAGGACCGAGAAAGCGCTGGAAATCGCACCTACTTTCTACGGAATGTAACTCACCCGAGTCAGTGATTTTTTCAAGTTTCCCCAAAAGTGTGTCACACAACTTCTCCACCAAAGGTGTCATCAGCTTCAGCTTTCCGGCACTGAAAGTGGGTGTCAGCGTGTTTCGGATCCGTTTCCATTTGTCGTCCCGTGAGGATGCCACGTTCTGTGCAAGAGTTTTGTTCACTGGCTTTTGGAACTGGAAACGATTGCGGAAGTTTGGAAAATCCTTGACCATTATTTGTTTCAAAAGCTCCGGATCGGCAACGACAAGCGATGGCCTGCCGCCCAGACAGATGGTGAACACTCTGCCGTATTTTTTAAGGAAGGCAAGGTGCATCTGATAAATACCACTGTATTTCCTAGCTTCAAGAAAATTTCCAAGGAATGGAATAGGTTTGGGTCCTGGAACATTTAGTTTCTTGAGGTCAGCAAAGCCTCTCGTCCCATACCAGTACAGAAAGAGCGCTACAAAAAGCAGCAAGGACACTGTGGCCGCAGGATGAGCAAGACTCTCTGACAATAATAATGGCTGCTCTAGAAGTTTTGTCACAGTTTCCATCTTCTCCACCTGAAGTGCCGCTAAGAAGTAAGGCTGGAGAAAGAAGAAACAAACACAGAAACTTTCAATTCAACAATGTCCTTCTACTTTTAAGCATTTTTTGTTCACTTATCACACGAACATACCAAAACATAATAATTAGAATTAGTCACAGTCACGAATTTATAGTTTAACTGAATTGCAACAAACCTTTTGTGAAGTAACTGAATTAGGCCACCATATGAACGACAGATAACCAAAGTCGTTTCAGTATTAAAGGGGAAGGAAAGACGAGCTACTTATATTGTCGTTATTTGTCGCGTCATGCTAGGCGCATGTGATCTAATCTCTCGAAATAAAGGCACTTAGTCAGGTTAGTTCGCACGAAGCTATGGTGCGCTGTTCTTGAAATAGGTCCGCATTGCGTACATGTGTCTAGTGCGGCCATCCAATGCAAATTTGTATCATTGAAAAATGTGATCGTAATGGAAATAAATGCTTTTCAACGTAACAACGTGAAGTTGAAAAGCTGTTTCATTACGGTTCGTAGCATTCTTTTCACATTTGAGACAACCTTTTGTTCTTAAATACTCAGTCTTTTAATAGAGGTTACGTAACTACATTTGATTATACCACAGGTAGCCCAAGCTCGAAATATGAGCATTGGCGAACATCGGCATTGTTGCGTAACATTCGAAATATAAGGATTTGTATGGGGAAAAAACCTATCGTTTCCGTAACCTACGAAAATACAGTCGACTCCTGATAACTCAAACCTTCAAAAGAAATCGAAAAAAAGTTCGAGTTATCGGGAGTTCGAAGAAAATAGCCGAGAGTAACGTAAAAAACAGTTTTTATTGCACAGTGAAGATTTTAATCACATCTAATTGCAGAAATGTCAAGTGAAAATTAAAAGATACTTCTAGATTATAAATCAGAACGTAACGTAACAAAACGTAGTCTAAATAGAACATGGGTTTTACTGTTTTGAGAAGAAAAGCTGCTTCATGTCAGCCTGTGACAATCATAGCCTCCACTAGTAAACTATACTCCTACAACACGACAATAGAAAATCCATAATTCAATTTTTCGGATGCCAGTAGACGGCTTTTTTCCCGACTTTTTAAGGGCTCAAAACATGGTTCGAGTTATCGAGGGTAAAATTATATAGAAAATGACTGAGGGGAAACGAAAATTGATTCGAGTTAGCGGGAGTTCGAGTTACCGAGGGTAAAATTACAGTGAAAGTATGACGGAAATCCAGGGGAAATCGATTTTGGTTCGAGTTAGCACGAGGTTCGAGTTAGCGAGGGTTCGAGTTAGCGAGGGTTCGAGTTATAGGGAGTCGACTGTGAAAGGATTTCAGCTTACCTTACATAAACTGTCTGTTGCGTCTCTCCTGGATGGTCCATGGGCCGATTTATGGCCGTTTTTTGCCTGGTTGTACTTTAAACGGTCCGTCCGTCGGGTGGATCCGTCGGGCAGCTTCGCTGGAGTCCCGAACCTTGGTAAACCTTTATATAGAGAGAAAACAGTTTACCAGTACAACCCATAAAACGGCCATAAATCAGCCTATGGACCACACAGGAGAGACGTAACACACATTTTATGTAAGGTAAGCTGTTTTTTATTGAAATCCTTTCATTTTCGTAGGTTACGGAAACGATAGGTTCTTTTCCATCTGAAATCCTTATATTTCGAATGTTATGCAACACTGTCGATGTTCGCCGATGCTTAAATTTCGAGCCTGGGCTATCTGTGATTATACGATATGAATATTTCTTAGTATGTTTAGTTAAGGTAAAAAAAACACTGCAAAAACCGTGTACGATCAATCTTGCTCAACGTCGGATCCAAAAGATTGTGATCAGTCAAAATAAATCAAATTGAAAACGTTACAGTCAAGAAAACTTTTGCAGGGAATGATCAAACAACGTGAAATAGAGTTAAGTTGCGATATTTCGACTGGCCAATACCAGTCTTCATCAGCCTTTTATTGAGATATCACGAATTTACAGAAATATATATGAAGTAAAATAATGACCGGAAATTACATAATATGACGTGGTATGGTGTGGCTACTTAAAAAGACAAGATAACAAAAAAATGACAGCTATACTATATATAGTTACAGTTCATCACGTTTATTGATGCCCGGAGGTTCAATTGTCTTAGCTTTATGGATAAGGTGGGCTTCACGTGCTTTCCTGAAAGAATCAAGCCCGTTTTTAAGTTTTTCAAAAGGAATCAAAAGCATATGATTGTCGGAATGATTACTGGTTAGAAAGTGTCCTGAAACTGTAGTATGGATGTAATTACCAGTAGGGTTGAATATTAGTCGTCTGTGTTCATTAAAACGGTCTTTGAGGCGACGTTTAGTTTCTCCAATATATTGTAGATTACACAGGCCACATTGAATCAAATAGATAACATTAAACGTTTCGCAAGTGTATGAGATTTGATGTGGTGGGTCTCACCTGTGGAACTGAAAAGTGTATTGATTACGGCCATGTTCAGAGTGTAAAGTATTAATGAGTCAAATGAGTCAACGAGTCATGAGTCATGAGTCAATGAGTCAATGAGTCAGATCTGAAAAAATAAAAGTTTCGGTAAAAACAATAAAATTAAGCATTACTTTTACTTATTTTGTCTACTACCTTCATTGCTGTCTGCATAAGGCCTATTTCTGACATGAAATCTCGCCCTAGGCTGGTTGTTAGCAGTTCCCAGGCCCTGCCGTATAGCAGAAGCGAAAAATAAGCCAGCCTAAATTTTGTGAGTGCCTCGGAAGAAAGTGTTTAATTCCATTTGAACACAGCGGTTAAAGTAAATTGAGATAAACCTATTATGGAATTTCCTAGCGCTCAAAGACTCAAATCTGGGAACAGTCGTTCTTTGATTTTCGGTGTGTTGATGTTTCAGGGGCACCCAACGGCAATTTTCGGGAAAATATCTGTTCGGAAGACGATTTGAGAACTAGGATTTTCGGAACATTTGTTGTAAAATTTCTTGCTTGCCTGCCTCTCCTAGGATTTTCGAACATCTACAAACTGGTATAATTACCCATTTTAAACGGATATTTACCCTAAAAAAGGCCACCTAGAATTTTCAGGAACCTTTTCCTGGCTGAAATTTTCGAAAAGGCAAGTAAAATCCGAACAGATGAAAATTTT